>BSBM01000628.1:350000-392500 GCA_027924585.1 Larix kaempferi
TGATGAGGAACCTAGAGATGACAATGATGATGAAGATGTTGATGTTGATGAAGATGGTGATGATGATGAATACGTTGATGATGATGAATATGGTGATAAAGATGATGACGATGAAGAAGATGATGATGATGTTGATGAGGAACCTAGAGATGACAATGATGATGAAGATGTTGATGGTGATGGTGATTATGATGATGATGATGATGGTGATGATGATGTTGATGTTGATGGTGATGATGATGATGATGGTGATTATGATGGTGATGATGATGATGATGGTGATGGTGATGTTCAGATGATGATGATGACGATGAAGAAGATGATGATGATGATGGAGATGTTGATCTGATGAGGAAGATGATGATGATGATGGTGATGATGATGAAGATGTTGACGATGATGATGATGGTGATGATGATGAAGATGTTGACGATGATGATGATGGATATGTTGATGAGGAACCTAGAGATGACAATGACGATGAATATGTTGATGCTGATGATGATGGTGATGTTGGTGATGGTGATGGTGATGGTGATGGTGATGAAGATGAAGATGATGATGATGATGATGATGATGACGAAGATGATGATGATGATGGAGATGGAGATGTTGATTTGATGATGATAAAGATGATGATGATGATGAAGATGTTGATGATGGAGATGACAATGATGATGGTGATGGTGATGATGATGACGATGTTGAAGATGATGGTGTTGGTGATGAAGATGATGATGATGATGATGATGATGATGATGAAGATGATGATAATGGAGATGTTGATTTGATGACGATGAAGATGAGGATGATGGTGATGATGATGATGAAGATGTTGATGATGATGATGATGATGGTTATGAAGATGATGATGATGAAGAAGATGATAATGATGGAGATGTTGATGAGGAACCTAGAGATGCCAATGATGATGAAAATGTTGATGATGATGATGATGATGGTGATGACGATGAAGATGTTAATGATGATGGTGATGGTAATGATGATGAAGATGTTGATGATGATGGTGATGGTGATGTTCAGATGATGACGATGATGATGAAGAAGATGATGGTGACATGATGGAAATGTTGATTTGATGAGGAAGATGATGATGATGATGGTGATGATGATGAAGATGTTGATGATGATGATGATGGTGATGAAGATGATGATGATGAAGAAGATGATGATGATGGAGATGTTGATGTTGATGGGGAACCTAGAGATGACAATGATGATGAATATGGTGATGGTGACGGTGATGACGATGAAGATTTTGATGATGATGATGATGGTGATGGTGATGATTATGAATATGTTCATGATGATGGTGATGGTGATGTTCAGATGATGATGATGATGATGTTCAGAAGATGATGATGATGATGATGATGATGGAGATGTTGATTTGATTTGATGAGGAAGATGATGATGATGGTGATGATGATGATGATGATGATGATGATGATGATGATGGTGATGATGATGAAGATGTTGATGATGATGATGATAGTGATGAAGATGATGATGATGGAGATGTTGATGGAGAACCTAGAGATGAAAATGATGATGAAGATGTTGATGATGATGATGATGGTAATGATGATGAAGACATTGATGATGATGGTGATGGTGATGAAGATGATGATGATGATGATGATGATGATGATGAAGATGATGATGATGGAGATGTTGATGAGGAAGGGGGAGATGACAATGATGATGAAGATGTTTATGGTGATGATGATGGTGATGATGAAGATGTTGATGATGATGGTGATGGTGATGAAGATGATGATGAAGATGGTGAGGATGAAGAATATGATGATGATGGAGATGTTGATGAAGAACCTAGAGATGACAATGATGATGAATATGTTGATGATGATGATGATGGTGATGATGGTGAAGACGTTGATGATGATGATGGTGATGGTGATGAAGATGATGATGAGGAGGGTATCTACCTTATGTATATATTCACAATTATCCAAGTCCCTATAGAAATCACTCCCTTCGTTCGCCCTTAATCACTAACCCTATGTGCCTTTATCCCTCCCCCCTGCCCTCTCTATCTCATCTTGCATCTCTCCCTCCCTATCTCTTTCTCTAGATATGTCTCTGGATATGTACCTCACTCCCTTTACCTCCCTCCCTCTATGTCGCTTTCTCTCCCTTACACCATCTTCGTCCCTGCCACCCCACTAATTCCTCCTTCCCTATCACACACACACACACACAACCTCCCACTTTCTTTGTCGCTCACACCTCCCTCTAGTCTCTCTCTCCCCAACCGTCAATCTCTCTCTCTCTCTCTCTCTCAAACACACACACACACACATTATGTCCCTTTCCATTCTCAAACCCATTCCCCCTCCATCCATATATATCTCCACCTTTCTCCCTCCATCCCTCACCCTACCTTCTCTCCCTCCCTCTCTCATCACCTCTCTCTCTCTCACCTTCTATCCCTCCCTCATGTTATATTTCCCTCAACCTATCCCAATCTCTCCATCACTCCCTCTCTCTCACACACTTTATGTCCCTTCCCCCTCCTCTCTCTCTCTCTCTCTCTCTCTCTCTCACCAACACTTTCTGTCCCTCCCTTCCTATCTCTTTATTTCGTTCTATCCCCATTTATCTATCACTCCCTCTAAATCCATTCCTCACCAGTTTCCCTCTCCCTCCCTCGCTCTATGTCTCTCCCCCCCTTGTATTCTTTATTTCTCTCTCACATCCCCCTTGCCTCTATCCATTCCCCCTTGTCACTCAAGTCTCACTTTCAACTTCTAACCCTATACCTCTTCAGAACCTCTTCTACTTTTAATAGTGCTCTCAAGCTCCACTTCCCTTCACCCCCTGTAGCCCATCATGTTCTCATTCCCTTCATCTCTCCCCACTCAAGCTTCCAACATCCTTCTAAGCCCTTCTAAGCCCTTGATCCTTTCCCACCCCTATTAAATATTAACCATAGATTCCCTTGACCCTTCCCCACCCCTTCTCAAATATTAACCAAAAATTTCCTTGAGTCTTCCACACCCCCTCTCTCTCAAGTATTAAACATATATTTTATGATTTACATAACATGAGCGCGTTTTGGCACTACATAACGCGTACACGTTATGTAGTTATATAATGCGTGCGCGTTCTTGAATTCTAAAAGCGCGGCAATATTTTTGAATTTAAACAGAACGCGCTGGTGTTTTGTAGAGCCTAAACCAAGCCGATTCACTTGCTCGCATGTCAACAATAATCCTATGTGTATGCTTTGGAGTTTGCTTCGGTAATTCCAAACATGTGCTATGTTAATGATAAACCAAAGCTAATTGGGTATTTCTTCCAGTTTCTGGAGAATCCTGTGCTTAGCCACTCGTTACAGTATGCTACACACAGTCATTTTTTATGAAATATTAGACACAAATAGCATTTTTTCTACAGATTCCAAATATGTAACTTTTATTTAAAAATATTAATTTTTCCTATTTTCTTTCAATTTCTTTTATGCCCTACCTCCTTAACTCGTGAAACACACTGTTCGTGTTTCTTCCATAACTTTTTCAATTCTCGATCATTTTAAAAAAAAATTGTGTGGTGCACAAGAGGACACTAACCTCCACGTTCTATGAAAAACCCATTTCAAGATTTTTGCATTAAGACATTCAAAGGCTGCACCCACAAAAGAGGTTCTATTTTCAAGGTTTGATCACTTAGACAATTATAAAAAATTATAAAATTACTAATTTAATTTTCGAAAAATAATGGCGCACAAGTGCTATGTGTTCTCTACATGCATGCCCATTTTTGTATCTTGATTCCATCATTTAGGCCCTCAAAGGCTGCACCCACAAAAACATATACCTTATCATTTGCCTGAAAAATAAAAAAGTGTCTGTTAGGAAAAATGAAACTTGACATAGCTATGCAAATTTTCAATACATAAAAGTTATATATTCAGAAACGTGATTCAATTTCCTACATTTCATCTTTTTTACTCAATGCAAGATATTTTGCGTAAGTATCTCAAAAAATCCAAGCAAGTTGAGGGATGCCTGATTTTTCAGTTTTCTATTGCATCTAACGCGCCAAAAGTGACCCTCACTAGCTTGCACTGACCCATATCCCATGGGAATCAACAATGAACGAGGCAGGTCTAGATTTCCTCTGTAACATATTTATTACACACAAACAAACACAAAGTAGCAATCACTCCACTCTCAACTAAAAAATAAAAACAATCTACTCTCTTAGGTTAAGCTAATCCTATATATGTACAAAGGATTAAAACTCACTATCTTTGCCCCAAAAGGGAGTTAATCCTAGACATTGACTCTTTCTTTTGGTTAAAAATTGGGAGAGTCTACGTCTTCTAAGACATGAAAACATTTATGAGTATATATTAAATCAATGAAACATTATATAGATAGATAGATAGATAGATAGATAGATAGATATAAAGTTTGGCTCTAAAATAGATTATACTATTTTAGCCACACAATTAATTTGTTGAAGGTCAACCACACATTTAAATAGGAGATTTAGTTGGAGAGATTTTTTTTCACAACCAACTATCTAACAACCTCTTAGAAGCAAACAACTCAAGTAGAGATAAACTCTATATTACAATAACCAAATAAAATTTAATAAACCTCAACCTTATAGAATGTTGAGGAATATTACACAATAAGCAAAAGACAAGTAGGATTAATATTTCCAACATGGAGGATGTAAGATCTATGCGTACGATCGATAGTAAGTGCATTGCCAAGAAGGCATGAAAGGTTGCCAAGGATGAATGCATGTTAGACATTACTTGTCGATGAGACGAATAAAGTGGTGAACATTTTGTGTAGCATAAATAGATTTGGAGATGCCTTGGAGCATGACTCAACCATGTAGACCCAAGGTAGTTGAGCCCTCCTTAGTGAAATGACATTTGATGGACTTGAACGAGTAGATTCAGGCGCACATATGAGCATGTGTTTGATGGGTGGATGTACAATGAGGTTTGCAATGCACAATAAGCACACTTGTGGGCACGCGAGTGCCATACAGACTTGCAACATGCATACTTGTGGGAACACTTGCGGACATGATGATCGACGAATCACCAAAGGAAGGGATGTTGGATGTGGATGCTTGGGTCCACTTTGGCTCTAAAGTGCTTGCTGCTTGAGCTCAACAAGACTCATATATAAAGAAGATGACTTCAAGTGCTTTAAGGCATCTAATCTTGGCAAGAGAACAAGACACGTGTCCAAAACATAGTAGCACAATTCGGTCGTATTGGTCTTTTATGTACGGAAATTCGAAAGAATTCGAATTCGTCGAATATTCGGTATAGGTTATACAGATTCTTATTAATAGACAATTAAATATTGATTTAACCAATTTAAAAAAAAAAAATTAATTATTTTAACACTATAAAATATAAATCCAATCCAATTTCATACTCTTATTTAAATAATTATTAATATAAATCCAATTCAATTTCATACTCTTATTTAAATAATTATTAATAATCTCTCATACTAGTTGTATATTTAATATTGTGTATTTAATATTTTTTTAAAAATATTATATTAGATTTATTTTTATTATATAGATGTTTATGTGTATTTATGAAAATAGTATATATAAGAAGTCTACTTCAATATTTTATCCATATTAGATTTTTTCATTAAGGATTTTTTCTGTATTGAATCTTATTCGTATTAGTATTGGTGGTCCAAAAATGAACTCTAAGATGTGTCAAGTTATGGGTTGAACAAGAAGACGAATTTTGAGCTGGTAGGAACTGTAGGTGGCAAGGCATGTGGTAGGTATAGGGATTGGGTTGAGAATTTTGGACAATAGTTGCGCATATTGTAATTGTGGTATGTAAAAAGTGTTATAGGAATATGCCTAGCTCCTTTGTTGTACTATGTAACATATTTCTTGTAATAACGGTTAAGGTGCCTCCCTTGTGTGCCAATTCACACTTGTCTTGTGTTCTCTTTGTTAAGATGATTGTTGTTATATTTCTCGCCATGAGATGTATGGTAAATTGTTGTAATATTTACGAGTAAGATACTTTATGGCGAAAATTAGACATTTGATAAATTGGTAAATTGATTTCAAAGTAAAAACTTAATTTGCACATCTATGTTGTACTCTCAAACTAAACTATGTTATGGACAGACCTTAGGACAAGAATCCTACGTCCATGTGACCATGTCATTGTTGGCTGGAAAGTCCGGGTATTGTGATTATTGCAAGTCCAAGAAGACCAATCTATGCAGAAACTTCAGAGTCGAGTACACTGCTGTTGACCATGCTTATGTCGTCAAAATCAATCCGAATGATCCTTTGGAGAAAGTATGCCTCCTCGGCTGTGGAATAGCGATAGGTGGGCGAACCCATCAATTAACATGTATAAATTTTTTTATGGTTATTCAATCAAAAAGCAATGTACACTCACAGTCTTTTTTATATTCCTGATATATCAACGAATCCTTCGGTTATATATCGAGTTATATAACATTTATTTAGATAATGAAATTTGATCTCTAGTAGGGAGTATAACTACATTCTTCACATCAATCACATTGCTATCTATTTAACATGTCCTTAGATAATGAAATGTGGCTTTGATGAAAATTAGGATAAAGGGTCTCGGTCTCGTCCCTGCTGAGTCACAAGTTTTTGGTATATCTGGCTTGCGGGCTGTTGGATATACTCTTGGGAGGTTGCTGTTCCCATGATTAAAAAATCTCCGTTAATATTAGGCCTGCTATAGGCCATTTAATGCGGCTGCAACAGGCTGGTTGACCGTTGGATCTCAAGCAGCTGGTTGGCCGTTGGATCTCAACAGCCAACCAACCTGCTACCGCTGCATTAAATGGCCTGCAACAGGCTAGTTAATATTTGCTCTTAACTACCAGATCTATTTTCAATTGACTATTTAATAAAAAACAATCACATCAATAAAAATAAATAAATATAAATATAATTTAAAAAGTAAATAAATGTAATAAATAAATAAATAAATTAAATAATATGACGAGTACAGCTATACTTGTATGTTTATGTCTCAATTATATGGAGTTAAATCTTGTTATCCATGTATTAGCTATGATCTAAATATTACACTTGTCCCATCCTTTATCAATTTAAAAAAATCATAAATAATAGTCCACCCCAAATTCTAAAATATATACACCTATCTGTACAACCAAACTATACCACACAACAAACAAAATAGTTTATTTGTGAACCTTTTTAACCAAACAGGATATGGAAGATTTTAATCAAGCATGGTATGGCCTGGTGAGAAAGGACGGTACAAAACAACGACATTATAACATAACCACCCTATCTTTACATTGCAGTGAGATATCTAACCAAACAGGATGGCCCAAGTGCTACAGATCCGCTTAACATGACAGCTACATTATGTCCAAGTAAAGCAATTGTCAGATCAAGATAAGCGACTGTAAAACATCCTTCCGACCACAAGTACTGCATAGTATACTGAATGGTTTAACGGTTAGCAGAGGTTAACATTTTGCTGCTAACTCCACAACATCTTTTACAACTGTTTTACATATATGCAAATATGTAGCACATTCGACAGCCCTAACAAACTCTACAGCTAAGAGCCACACTTCATGAGCACTCATACCAAGCTCAAAGCGTTGCATTCATGCAATACTAAAATGGTTGATACGCAGATCTGGTTTCGTTGGAAGAATTACCTGGAAGGTGCCATTAATGCCCGCATGCAATATTATGACAAAAGCTTAATTGAACAAGAACAAGAACAGGATGAAAACAACTGATCCATAGGCACATGATATCAAGTATATATATATATATATATATATTTCAAAGGTGTGCTTGCAGCCTTAGAGTTGGAACAGCAAAGAGCTGAAAGCGTGGTGGCATTGCCACCCCATATGCTTCACTCACATTCAGCTCCTCCCGGATTTCATCTCTGCATTCCAAAGTCCAACTGAAGCAATGCAACAGTTGGGCGAGTGCAAGACCGACTGCTTCAAGAGCCAAAGCCATCCCCGGGCACCCTCTCCTGCCCGATCCGAAGGGGATGAGTTCAAAGTCCTGACCTCTCAGATCTATATTTCTATGTCTTCCACCCGGCATAAACCTCTCCGGCTTGAATGCCAAAGAGTCGTCTCCCCACACAGCTGGATCTCTTCCTATCGCCCACGCGTTCACTATGAGCCTCGTTTTAGCAGGAATGCGGTAACCCGCTACAGTGCACACCTCCATTGCCTCGTGGGGAAGCAGCAGTGGAACCGGCGAATGCAATCTCAGCGTTTCTTTCACGACACATTGCAGGTACTCCAGCCTTGGCAGATCACACGGCTTTACCCGTCCATCTTTGCCCACGGCCAACTCGAGCTCTTCCTGCACCTTCTTCATCACAGAAGGATTCCTCAACATCTCTGACATCGCCCATTCTAATGTAACTCCGGAAGTATCCGAACCACCACTCAACGTGTCGAGAAGAATGGCCTTCATGTCGTTCCTGCTGATTTTGTTCGTGCTGTTGGGGTTCTCTGATATGTCGAGCAGCACGTCCACAAAATCGTTATTTGCCCGCCCGTTTTGTTTTCTCCGTTCAATGCGTTCATCGATAATCTCGTCAACCAAAGCATTGAATTCTCTGTTCACTTTCTTCATCCCCCTCCTGATGCCCTTTAAATCCAACCACCCGAGATAGGGGATGAAATCTCCAATATAAAAAGCACCGACCAAAGCCGACATCTCCCGCATCAGTTCCGCCAATCCTTTAATGCCCGCGGGCGCCTCCGACGTCGAGCATTTTCTACCCAGCAACGTTCTGCATATTATATTTGCCGTGAGAGACAAAAGCACTTTGCTCACATTAACAGCCTTCGTTCCGTTCTCGCTTTGCTGCCAAATCGAGCGAATCATCTCAGACACCTCCTCCTCTCGCATCCATTGAAAGGACTCGATTCTTTTGGCAGTGAGCAGTTCTAAGACGCAGATTTTTCTCATTTGCCTCCAATATTCTCCATAAGGAGCCAATGCTACGTCTCTGAAGTTGTAGAACAAATACTTCCCTACCGCTAATGCGGGTCGGCTGGCAAAGAGCACATCTTTTGTTTTGAGAAATTCTTTCGCCATCTCAGGAGAAGAAACCACAATGGCGGGGACGGAGCCTAATCGTAGAGACATAATGGGACCATATGTGTCCGCAAGGTCTTTCAGAGCACGGTGAGGAAGCTCTCCTAACATATGGAGATTCCCTATGATGGGCCATGGAGAAGGTCCTGGGGGCAGTTCTGGATTGCTTGATCTCTTCGTTTTGAAACGATATTTGCAGAAGAAGATGACGATCGAAATTAGTATTGTTAGTCCTGCTGTGGTAGCTGATACCCATTTCCCTTGTGCAGCCAGACTCGTAAACAACTCCTCTGAATCCATTTTTTCTCTTCTTGCACCTCCAACTTCCAGCGAAAGACTCCCTCTACAGCTCTTCTTTTTTCTCTCTTCTTGTTAGCCCTTATACAGCTCCCTCTACTCCCACGTAAATATCCTAAGCATTTATGGATTTACAACGACCAAGAAAAGCTGTGTATGATTATTGTCTCGTGGAGTGGAGTCCAATAAATTATCAGTACAATAATTGTCATGATTCCACGTTTTGCTGGTCCCATAGACTGCTCCGCCTTTAAACTTTTGTGGGACTGTCCAGTGTCCACGTCTGTCAAATCCGTGCTATCACGGGAGGAGAATGAGAGAGCAGAGCGTGGATTGATTGGTGGAGGCTTGGAGCGACTCGCTTAATTGGCTTTGGACTCTTTCAAGCATGTGAGTCACGGAGACAAATCCGTAGCTATCAAAATTATAAACTTTATTCTAGAAGGTGCGATATCAAAATTATAAACTTTATTCTAGAAGGCGCGTTTGATAATTGTCATGATTCCACGTTTTGCTGGTTCCATAGACTGCTCCGCCTTTAAACTTTTGTGGGACTGTCCAGTGTCCACGTCTGTCAAATCCGTGCTATCATGGGTGACGGGAGGAGAATGAGAGAGCAGAGCGTGGATTGATTGGAGGCTTGGAGCGACTCGCTTAATTGGCTCTGGATTCTTTCAAGCATGTGAGTCATGGAGACAAATCCGTGACCCGTCGCTATCAAAATTATAAACTTTATTCTAGAAGGTGCGAAACGCAAAGTAAAGTAGTCGTGGGACTCGGGAGTCTGGGAGATATGAGTACTAAAAAGTAAAGCAGAGATGTGATAGAAGAGCAATCATAGAGCTTTGTACATTAAAATAGAACTTTATATGTACCAATACAAACATATTTTTGCCATTTTTGTATAAACTTCAATCAACAAAATATAGATATTGTAAGGATGGAATTCCATTTAAGTAAGCTAGGAATTCGTATTTCTTATCATGAAAAGTAAACTCTATTGTAAGGTATCAACCACAAAATGGTACACCATTTTTTAAGAAAACTAAAAAGAATAGGGAATGATCTCCTATTTGCTAGTAAAGTACTTCCCAAATTGTTTTTAGGTTTTTTTTGGGCTTCTTTAATAATAGGATTGGTGCAAGGTAATGCTACTCAATCATGATATGTTAGTTGCAATAGAAACTTGGAAAAAACAAAAATCTGATCACTAAAAATAAATATTAGAGGTACCTCACAACTTTTTAGAACATTATGTAAAAATATAAATATAGAAAATAGAGTTACCTTAAGAATATATAACTTTTATTAATGTAAAATTAATATAACTCTAAGAAATTGGTGTTCTCCTAATATTGGTATGTTATTTTTTCTCAAAAACATAATACATATGTGCCCTACTATGAGGGTCTTAACACAATCAATGATTTTTTTTAGTATGTAGGTCTTCCTTTCTTTTTAATTTTCAAAATAGTTGAACCAATTAATACTTAGAAATAAAATAAGAAACCTATTTTTTTTAGAAATTTGACACATGATGAAATAGAAATAAATCCCAATATTGTTTTCCTTGTATATATATATATATATTTGGAATTTGCACATAGAGCTCTACAAGGGTGTGCAATTTCATTAACAACTAAAACACGTTGAGCACATGTAGATTTGAGGTTGAAAAACACAGAGATGCAAAAAATGGATAGGTTTTGTTATTTGGAGGTAGAACTTACAGGTTTGACAATCCGAACCTAAAACCAAAGCATATAACTCATCCACTATGTAGATGGAAAAAATAAATCCTACCAATGTTTTCTGAAATTAAAAATATGCTTGCATTATTATTTCAAAATTAATGTGCCCATGTTAATAATGCTCACACACTACTAAAATAAAAATGTGAGCACATTATAGCATTAAATGGAAAATTGGCATTATCTTTATATTTCATTTTCTATATTTTTACTGAAATTTTTAATATTACCATTAGATGTTTCTTGGGATGTTTGAGAGTGGTTCCAACCTCATCAGACTTCATATGAAAAAATTAGAGTTTTAGATCTCATCCATAATTCAATAGACTTAACATTGTTCATCGTTTCAGGATTGCAATGTTTCCACTGGATTCTATCATGTATGAGGGTATGGGATTAGCATTTAATCAGTTGCATCAACCCTTTTATGTACCTCGATCTACAGGTGGAGATCACTTTAGCTTGAACAAACCTCACAATTTCACTCAGATAATTGCAGAGGAGAATAGACAGAAGATGATCAAAATTCACACATGAAACTCAAAAGATGTGAGAAACTGTTGTTGATACATTCATCAGCTATAAGCTGGAAAAAAGATGTCAATACAATAGAATGAATTTGATATCATCCAAGGTGATTCGAATTCTCCTCAAGGCATGGCTTGGACTGCATTGAAACCATCTCCCAATCAGGTGTCACTACTACACCAAGGGGTCATTTAAGATGTATATTTAAGATGAAACTACCATTTTGTCTTAAATATATAAAATGTATTAAAAGGAAACGTATTTAATTAAAAGGAAAATAAAAAAGTCTTTTTTCGAGGGAGACGTGCCTTGAATATTAATGGCCACCTTAATCAACCAGCGTGCCAACCGGTTTCATCAATTTTTCACCTACTCTGTGATGGTGGGCATCATCAATCAGACGTTAATGCTTCTGCTTCAAGTTACCGCAAGCGCGAAGAGCGAATTTGGGGTTTATTTGATGAGCGGCAGGTGAAATTTTTCCAGAAGAGATCCGTATATTGCAGCTATCGGGTTTCACCTTGCATTTTCTATTTTGCAGTCTGGGTGATTTTTTATTGGGTTGTTTTTATATACCAGCCTATGATATTTTCCCAGATACTCTACACTTTGAAAGCACCGCCATAGAGTCGAGTCGAGGGCAAGCTACGGTGATTCCAGCGTTCGTGTTCAACCAGGTAGGAGAGGCTTCAAAAACTGGCGTGGCGCCCTTCTTCATTTCATTTTCTTTCTTATTTGAAGCAGCCCTCCCAGCCAAATATAGTACATACTTCGCGGCTTGCAGCTCTTTTCTACATATTATTTTGAATTTCATTGTTGTAGATCTCAATTTAAAATATCTTGAATTTTTTATATTTTTTTAAGAAACAGAATAACGAAGCCAACTTTGTTCTTGAAGATTAACCTCTGCGTTTGATTGAGCACTGAGCATAGCAGGGGCCATCATTTTTAGGGAGTAGTAACCTGCAGAGACTAGGAAATGTTTACACACTCATAGGCCTATAAGGAAATTAATAAATGTTTATTATTGCATATAGAAGCGATTGTATTTTCAATTAGATGGATGGAACTTCCTGGTTAAATGTTGAACTTTGTTTATACTCTATAGTAATGATTTCATTTACAACAGGTCAGATTTACTTTGTTTATACTCTCTAGTAATGAATGCTCACTGTCATTCTTCATTGTTTTAGCAAATCTTTTAGAGTGACCCAAAGCTCTCTTCAAAATTCTATGATGAGCTTATATCCTCATTATGTGCTCCACGGGGACAATATCCAAGCATCTGGTGGTCCTCCATTAGGGTTTGTTCTTCCCGCAAAAATTAGTTTCCTGGTGAATGCTCTCTCTATATTTGAGACCTGGGTGGATCTCTCTCTTGGAGTTCTCTTGTGGTGACAGAATGAAGGTGGTAACTATTGCCCCATTGTTGGTTAAAGGTTGTGTATGAATTAGTTTTTGACTTGTTTAATCCACCTCGGTGAAAGATGTATCGTGTGGAGCTAGCTGCTTGTAGTCTCAGCAAACAGGGGAAAAAAAACCACTAGGTCGTAAGCCCAATCTCTAAATCGACTATCGGGTCGAAATAACGTAGCCATGGATGTTGGCCACCATTGCCGCCTTGCATGTAATCTTGAAACGCTAGTCTCATGAGGGGTTTCATTGAGAATAAACAAAACCTACTTTTTCACATATGCATTACACAGAATTTAAAAAATTCTCGGCATGAAATTATGGAGAAACAGCTTCAGTAAAGACACCCTAACCAATAGACAAAGCAATAAGTCTTGTAACTATCATGAGGATGCAATAACAAAATATATATATATATCGCAACTATCATGATGATGCAATAACAGTTAAAAAATTTAAAATATATATATATATATATATATATCGCAGAAATTAATATTTAACTTCAAAATTCAAGACAATTGTTTATTTCTTAGAATAAGTAGCTAACAACAACTGACGAATAGTAATTATTAAAGAAATGGACACATTGTCCTCTCCACTGAAGAGAGTGTCACGTATTCCCCTCCTCTCTAAGCCATATGACACTATATTGAAACAATTCCAACCTTCCCCTTTTGCAACTTGCAAAACAATAGTGGACAGCTGCTTACCAGTTTGTGGGCACTTCTGTGCTCAGTGCATCTGAATCCAAGGCACACAGTCCCGTAGCAAAGCCACCCCACTTGATCCTGTGGGTAATCTTGCACTACCAAATCCTCATGTCAAGCCGAAGTTCTAAAAGAATTGAGCCTAACACAAAGACACATGCCATGTGGAAAGAACCCACAAGTCGTGCACTACGTGTGGGCTTTAAGGGCATTCCAGAGGGCACTGTCACTGTCAAGACCGAAGACAAGGGAATCACAGTTTCGGCCTAACCCTCTAGTCAACCTATGCATGAGCACATTAATATACTAGAATTGTCAATTTGAAGTTACAATGCCCAACCCATGTCCCCAACGAAACCCTAGATGCCAATGTTTCCATACTTGGCAGCTCCAAGAACCTCTTTACGCACAAGAACCATACAAACCCTATTGCCAAGCTAAGGTGAAATAGTTGAACCTTTACTCTTGCACTACTTGTCTAGAGAGTCGTGCCTTTGACTAACAAAAATTCGTAAAACATAGCAACCAGCAGACCTGGAAAAAGAAAAAAAGAAAAAAAAGGAATTGCAAATGAAGGGCGATAAATCTTATCGAGTGAGGAGGGATGTTGTTAATCTAGTTTTACACACATAAAGTAATTAGCTGCCTGGAGAAAATTCAGGTATAATAATGGGCAAAAGAAACCACTACCTCAAATATCACAGCACAGACTAGGTGACAGTCTTTTCGAAACTCATTTTTCTTATCAGAGATACCAAATGTTTCGTTGTGCCATATTAAAAGAAAGAGAGTGCTTCCTCTCGAGTCAGCCTTTTATCACAGTGAATTAAAATTTCTACTAGTGCCGTATCGAGTTATCTGGCCTATCAATTTCAAAGCTTTGAACTTTAAAATATTGATCTTGAATCACTGTAAAAATTTGAAGCTGTTGCCCAAGAATTTTATATTATTGGCTCCTTTAGAAATCCTCAAATTCGAGGATTGTCCAAATCTTGATCCACTTTCAGTGTAAATGCTACTTGAGATGTCTTGTAAAGATGTAACATGGCATATCGTAGGGGTTGATTGAATATGTAAAAGAGGTTTCCTGTAAAGTTACGACATCTTTTTCGTGTCGACACAACCTAAGAAGGCGAAAGGTGTTTCCTATGTTATGCTTATAATAATATAACATCTCTGACTAATTGTGTTAGGCTTAAGTTAAGCACTTATTATGAGCACCGTTGGAATTCAAAATGGCTCACATATCAAAGCTCTTTCATGTGCTCTACCCGATGTTACTCCACTGCCGCTTTTAGTCTCTATGTTGTCGAAACTCCCACTGCCTGTTTCGTGCAGGTTAAGTTTTACCTACTCCACGTTTTATTTTTACCTTTTCCTGTAGTTTCATCTGATATATTTCTGTTGAGAGAGGGTGTTCCCGTCCGATCATCTTCATATTGTGGTTTTTCTCTCTTAAATCTTACTATTGGCCTCTTCCTTGTGCATATCCCCTTTTACCATTGCCACTGCGGGTGTGCTTAGCAGCTAGCTGTTCTACTCAGGTCGTAACAGTAACACTCATGGATATGGAATTAATGCATTTGATTTTTCTAAGATCTTTTGTGCTTTCCATCCCAATCCCTTAGAAAATGTCCTGCCTCTTTGGACCATATTTCAACTTTCTTCACAAATAAACTTGAATCTTGATAATGATCAGTACTGGAATTTAATAGTGTGGTATCGTGTGGAGCTGTAACCCTAATATTTTCTCGTCACGCCTAGTAAGAGCATCATTCCAATGACATATTGCTACAAGTTTGGTTGAATATTGTGCTAATCTAGGAGATCCCTTGAGAGTTTTATGCTCCACTGTGACTGGTGTGGAGCTTCCATTCCATTTTTAAATACCAAACTCCACCACCATTTGGAATGTGATCCCATACATTGATTTGGGTCGTTGCGTGACTGTTGAATGCATGATGTCTCTCCCGATGGTGAACAGTGACTAGTATGCCTACATCCTCATGGATTTCCAATGAGGTCGTGCTAGTTTTGAAACTGGTTTCAAAGGGAGCATGTTGGATTCTAGCAATTGCACAATGAGAGAATAGAAGCATGTTGGCTCTTGCAATACGTTGTGGATACTTGGTGTTATATAAGAAATTCTCCTGTGGATGACAGATTGAAGTTTGTAATCTTGATTAGATCTTGTACCATAACCTAAAATTTTTGGCAACCTCCCTTTGCTTTGGCTACTCCATGAAGCTGGCTCTGGGATGTGCTAGCATGATGCCTCTGGTCTAATCCTCGGCAATGGAGGAGACATTACCCTTCTGATCCATGATGGATTCAAGGCCGAGAAAGATATCGCTAAGATAGGGAATGTGTTGGATCCAGCATCTACTGGAAATGTGGAGTTTCAAAGTTTGACGGAATTGATTAGGGAAAGTTTCAAGGTGGATCTCGTGTGGTACCACATCGATGAAGGATAGGGATCTACAAGTCCAATAAATAATAAATAAGTTAGGGAAACTACAAGAGCATATTAAAAATGGTTGAGTTGGAAACTATAGGTTTCTCAACATGCGTCCAAATGAAATATAGTATAAATATTGTTGGTGTTTCTTGCCTTGTTGGTAAATGCACTAGTTTATCACAAAATATAGGTTTCTTGAGATTGTTTAAACACTGTGAGTGTTTTTTTAACTTTTGTTAAATATTGTGAGTGTTTTTAAAGGTAAAGGCTCTAATTTATCACATTTACAAAATATTTTGAAAGAAAAATCATGTTTAGCTGTGCCAACGCCAAATGGCTTGAGGAGGTGCATCGAGGAGGAAGATCCCTGCTGGTTCAACAACTCAGAAGTAGGGATAACTACTAAAGCACCTTAAACAAAATTGTGTGTGGAAAATCTTGGTTTCTCAACATCCCTGACAAATGAGTTAGTACAAATATTGTTGATTCTTTTCTGACTTGTGTTGAAAGGTCCAGTTTATCACATTTATCAAAAGTTATCGGAGAACAACAATTTATCTTTAGGTGTGCCTCCACCAAAGAGTATGAAGAAGTGTGTATGGAGGAGCTGAGTACTCAATGTCCAACAAATCAGTAAGCAAAATATTAAATCACATAAAAAATGGTTGTGTCCAGAAACATGTAACCTGCATATCAAACGAAATATATATTTTTAATCATTAATCTCATTCCATATAATTCAGAAATATATATTTTTAATCATTAAACTCATTCCATATAATTCAGAAATATATATTTTTAATCATTAAACTCATTCCATATATATGTGAATTTTTTAATGAAAAAAATAAAGTTTATCTCCCATTTACTTGTTGTGTTAATTTAGCATGAATGCATATTTAGATTTCTGTTATTCAGATAATTACAGTTTAAATGGTAACAGGCTAAATTCTTAATGATTTGTTTGTATGGGTCCATCACTTCTCTTGTGAGAACGCCCAGGTTGAGTGATCGATATGAAGTCTAAGTTCCACTCAGTATTTTTTATAATTGTGGGTCATCACGAAGAACTAATTGGAATGAACGAGGAATATAAAACCTATAATTATCTTTGTCTCCCAGAGTTACATACAGAGAGGATGGAGAATCAAATTCACTACTATTAAAACCACTGTTATTGCTATCAAAGCCAATAGAATACATCATATGCTGTGCCCGGGGCAATGTTACTTTATATATATGTTTATATTTTGCAATTGTTCTGTTCGTTGGCATCGAAAATCTGATTGTACACAGTGTTGGTGATTAGCTACATAACTATTGTTAATCTATGGGTTCTCTGGCTTGGATTTCCTCAGTCTCCAAGCCTATCCGATGCTTCTAATCAAGGAGTTATTACTTATCAAACTGGTTGGTAGAAACCATATTCACAAGCAATGTTCTCACCATGTTCGTTAATTTACTAAAACATTTTTCTGGAATTGGTAGCTGCAACTTTAAATCTCCCTTTGCTCTATTTGTTGATCTAAATAATTGATCGAAATGCTCCCCATGATTGCATTTACACACCAAATCAATTACCCAGAGTATCAATCTATGCTCGCTGGAATAGTTGGTGTATAGCTTCAATGCTAATTTCCATTTGTTGATTCACAGCCCATGCCTGTATATCTGGAAGTGTTGTGTTGGCCTTGAAGGGCATGGCCCTAACCTTTTTCTGGCATAACCCAAGGAGGGCACAACCATTGGTTGTTCGATTTCTTGTTGGTAGCCATAGGAGTTGAGAGTAGAGAATGGAGTAATCTAACGATAGGGTTGGAATTTTAGTTGTTTCACCATGCGTCTAGCATTGATGCCATGATTTTTTTATAATGAGCCACTGATATTCAGAATTATCGAAATCAAGAGACGAGGTGATTTTGACTAGAACGATGGGAGTAGGGTTTATTCAATTATGTAACATATAGTTCAGGAAAAATAGTTATAGATGCTGTGATCTTTATGAAGATATGAGCATCTTCATTAATGGAAGAGTTGTTCATCAAACCAATAATAGAGTGCCTCGAACTTTTCTACTCGAATCTTCTCCATGTTGGCATATTCAGTTATAATCATCCAAGTTGGCCGCTACATGTCACGTGCATAGCTGATTTCTCTTAAATTACAATTGGGGTTTTGAATATTGTGTTGATGTATATGTAACTTCGGAATGTATTTCACATATATGTATGTTGTATTCCTATAGAGATGTTATTATTCCTCTATACGGAAGTGTCATCATTTATATTGTAAGTGTCGTAACTTATACTTGATGAGTTATTAGACCACCTTGTTGGGGTCGGCCCTGTATAAGTCATGTGGGTCAAAGGGTTATTAGACCACCCTATTGGGGGTCGGCCATGTGGGTCAAAGGGTTATTAGACCACCCTAGTGGGGGTCGGCCCAGTCAGCATTATGCTAAGTGGTTAAGTTGAGGCCGACCTAGTTGAGTAAAGGTCAAGTCAAGTTAGTGTATAAATAGAGAGTGTGTCTCTCTCATTTCACACATTCTATTCTCTCACTCACACTTGGGAGAGTGGCGCACTTTTGGAGGAGGAGGCTCTGCTGCTAGGAGAAGACTATCTCTTGTATTCTAGTTGTATCATTGCTCTATCTGTCTCTGAGGAAGTTATTGGGGTTTTTCACCTTTATGGTTTTCCCCAAGTAAACTCTGTGTCTCTTGTGTGCTTGCATTATTGTGTCCATGATTGATATGCTGTAGATTTGCTGTACATGTTGTTCTCTCAGTTGAGATCCTAGATTATATTGAAGTAAATTCTGAAAATTTAACATGGTATCAGAGCTAGCGTGAAAGAAGGCATGATATGGCATGTATGACACTTGTTGCACTTACGATGCTAGGGCTTGATATAGAAAAAACTAGTCATCGCAGAAATTTCTCTATAAATCCATTTTGGAGAAGGTTTCAGATCTGAAACTTTTACAGGTCAAAGATCAGATCCCCATGTACCCTGTGTCCAAAGGAAAACCTCTAATTCATTGTACGTTGTGATTTATGATCTATACAATATAGGGTTTCTGCCTCTTCCAGAACTGAGTCAAAAACAGGTGATCTTGGAAAAAAGGTCATAACTTGGGCTACGAAGCTCCAAATGAAATTTCGTAAAATGTGACAGGTAGTACACAGACAGTACTATCTCAAGAAAATTTTTCAGAGGCCAAAGTTGAACCAGTGACACGTGGAACGCTGTACAAGTTCGCTCTCTTGTTTTATCCCATAAAAAGGTCACGTTGCGACACTTGGCATAACTCTCTCTCAGAGAATCCAATTGAGGTTAGACCTATCGAGATGGAAAGAGGACAGGTCGGGCTATCTTAGGAAAAATTTTCAGACCCTTTGGATAAAAAAGTTAGGAGTTACACTAGAAACAATCAGGTACATATTTCTATCATAACAGAATTATTTTTGAGCACCTTCATTCATGGCTTCCGGAATTTAGGGTTTCGGAGAAAGTTGTGATTTTTGTAATTGAAGACTACGGCTGAATGATACTCATCAAAATATAAATTTAGAGACCAAGATCAGAATTTTTGGTTGGATAGAAGACCGGGCTTGATCAGACCCTAGTTCGGGACTTTGATTAGAAAAGTGGAAAATTAGGGCTTCTGTAAAAATGGGAAGTTTTAAAATCTGTGACCACAGCTAGAAGCTCCTTAGAAAAATAGAAGCTTAGAGCTTTGGATCAAAACTTTTGATTGGAAAGAAGAGTGGGATTTATCAAACCCCAGTTCAGGGTCACGTCAAGTGAATCCGGAAGTTTCAAAGGCAAAATTGAGGAGTGAAACTTTGCAGTTTTCAAATTCTGAATATACCAATTTGATAAGCTCATCAAGGCGCATATTTTTATCCTTTCGGAAGTTTGAAATTCAAAGTTTGAATTTTTGGGGTTTCTCTGACAAACCCTAATACAGCTCCAGATCCAGTTCCTGCAAATCAAGTGGATTGGTTTAATCCTAGAAGAGGATGGATTGGTCACCTGCATAAGTGAAGAAGTTCCTATTTCAGAGGGAGATGAGTCTAAGGCCTTACATAAGAAGATTACAAGCAATCTCGACAGGTATGACTCATCCAGGTATGTCTCGAGATTTGTTCATGATTAAGTTTATGATATGTTTGTCTTCATGTTATTACGGTTAGAACAATCTTGATTTTAGACCTGTCATATCAGCTTAACAAAATTATGAATGCATGCATTATGGTGTTGACACTTATGATTGTACTAATGCATTATGGTGTTGTATGAGGTTTATGTTGTCCGCTAACATGAAAGGTACACCAAGAAAGACAAATCATGTTCTTGTTCAAGAACATATGATCATGATGACATGAAGACAAAGATGCATCCATTGTCATGGATCACTTAGAAAATCTACTTACGAGGTATGCATAACTTGGTTCTACAATGGATAACTTATGAGACATGCAGGTTACTAGCACAAGTCATTGAAGAGAACCAGAAGACATTATGCGGGTATGTTAGACATAACTAGCTAGCATGCTAATCCAGGTATGTTTTTCCTATATCAAGCTAGAATCCTACCTTGTGTTAGGATCTTATATTGTTGTGTTGTTGATAATGATTATTCATGAAGTCATAGGTTTGAATAGTCATGGTTGTATGCATATTATGTTTCTTACCACAATTGATGATATGACTAACCCGAAGAATCATGAAGGTATAGGTTTGAGTAATCACGGGTTTATGCATTGATGATTTAACTAATCGGAAGAGTCCTATGATCAAATAAGAATATGCATGAGTAAAAGAAGACTTCCCTGAAACCTTGAATACTAATGTTTATTATCTGTGTTTGAAATGATCCCGACTATACATGCTTGAGATTATTGTGTTTTTATAGTATTAAGATTATACTAATAAATGTGTGATTATGTATGAGACCTCAAGGATAACACAATGATGATACTAATAAGCATGCATAGGGATCTAGAATGAATATAAGCTCAGAACAGGTAATTCAGGAAGCAAAAATCAAGAGGGAGCACACTTCGGTGGTTTCTTCAAGGATGCAGATATTCAGAGGGAGTTGACCATCTCTCTACATTCCACAACAAAAATGTGTAGAAGAAGCTACTTCAGATTAGCTCCTGCAAGGAAGCAAAGACTCAGAGGGAGTCCACCCAACAAACAAACAAAGATAAGTATTTTAATTGTCATTTCTTGCATATTTGTTTGTTTAAATAATATTGTTCAATGATGTATATGCTTATGTTCCTAGATTTAGGATGTGTATTATGCATATTAGAATGATTGCATTAATGAACAGCTTACTATTAATATGCATTTGATAGGTAAGTGGCCTATGGCACTGTACAACATTCCATTGCTACTTATCTAGAATGAAACCTCTTTGCTGACATGTTAGGAGTTGTGCACACTCTTAACAATGTTCTGGTAGAGATTGGAAGGCATCTAGAAAGTTACGGGATATGGATAAATGTTGTATTGAAGCATTGGCTAAAATAATTGCATGACTGTATGACATATTTCTTTATGTGTAAGAATTTGTTCTGAAAACTATGAGATGTTTTCTAATCATGAAATTTAACTTGTTGTGTAGGAAAGATCGTATACCATCACCTACAAAAGAAGGACTACCACATTTGTTCAAGCAAAAAAGTTATCTATTGAAAATATTAAAAGATATTGAAGTTCCCAGGATCTGGGAAGAATGCCATGATCGAGGAGTACCAGTCGACCATGAAGATGTTTGGGATGCAGTGCCAAGACCTGAAGGGGAGTCTGTAGTGACTTCCAAGAGGATCTACAAGATCAAGCATGTTGCAGGTGGTAGCATAGAGACTTTTGCTCCTGTAGCCAGATACACTTCCATTAGATCTGTACTTACTCTGGCTATAGTGATGAAATTATTCCTCTATACGGAATTGTCATCATTTATATTGTAAGTTTCATAACTTATACTTGATGGGTTATTAGACCACCTTGTTGGGGTCGGCCCTGTATAAGTCATGTGGGTCAAAGGGTTATTAGATCACCCTATTGGGGGTCGGCCATGTGGGTCAAAGGGTTATTAGACCACCCTAGTGGGCGTCGGCCCAGTCAGCATTATGTTAAGTGGTTAAGTTGAGGCCGACCTAGTTGAGTAAAGGTCAAGTCAAGTTAGTGTATAAATAGAGAGTGTGTCTCTCTCATTTTACACATTCTATTCTCTCACTCACACTTGGGAGAGTGGCGCACTTGTGGAGGAGGAGGCTCTACTGCTAGGAGAAGACTATCTCTTGTATTCTGGTTGTATCATTGCTCTATCTATCTCTGAGGAAGTTATTGGGGTTTTTCACCTTTATGGTTTTCCCCAAGTAAACTCTGTGTCTCTTGTGTGCTTGCATTGTTGTGTCCATGATTGATATGTTGTAGATTTGCTGTACATGTTGTTCTCTCAGTTAAGATCCTAGATTAGATTGAAGTAAATTCTAAAAATTTAACATATTGTGTTTTGAATAGTCCATTGATTGCGTCATAGCGTGAATCTGTTGTTGGTTGTTCTCAAGATCTTACATCATTGTTCTGAATTGGGCCACATTAGGGGTTGTACACTCTACTCACAGTCCATATGCAAAGCGATTAAATACCCCTCAACCTCAATATCCATGTCTCATGATCAAGCTTGCAGGGATCTAGCTAACACGCCATGTGTTCTCTTATTTGATAGCTCAAGTGGCCTCGACATTTAGTGATGGGATTCCAAAATGAAGTCTACCTTCGAGTGATGGAATAAAGGTTGAGATATGGCATAAGGTAGGGCTAGAGCCCATCATGTAACCTGAACTTTTATTTTTTCCATTCCCCAATTCTATGAGCCAACTTCAAGTCTATAACTACACCCTCTACATCCTTCTATGAATGGGATTCACTATGCATAGTAGGAATGCACTTCCTCTCTTTGGTCTCTAAACCGTGTTGAACAGAAAACCAACAATTAATTCATTAAATTGATCTCACAGAGTTTCAATCCTCATTCCTGCCAAACATTGGGTGTTTTCCATGGCAAGAAATTCAAGTCAAAGTGGGAATTGTTTCATTATTCAATGGAAACCAATGGATAAGTCATTCCTCAATTTGAAGATCAGGTTATAAATGTATGAACCTTGTCACATATCGCTTAAATAAATTATACATAGGCATGAGGCTGTTATACATAGGTATGAGGCTGTCTCTTAGTTATAATGCCAGAAAAAGTTATAATGCCACTTAGTTTTTATAATATGGTGCACCACATCCAAGAAGAAAATTTCATGATTCCCATGAAAAGTCCTTAACAAAAATTAATTGTAAAATGCAATCAATCAAGACAATATAGTGTCCCGACACATTTTGAAAGCCTAAGTTGTAGTCATCCAATATTACTTGTATGTTCAATCTTTAAAGTTAGTAATTGATCATGTATGTGATTTATCTATTGGAATGGCCTGGAGGTATATCAACTCTGAGTACATACAACAATTAACTAGTAAAAATACCTAAGGAAACATCGATATTTTTTTTTAATAACCAACAAATACTCGCAAACATGCAACTAGCGTAATGGACATCGACTACCATACAATACAATATTTGTAAACAAAACCACAAACCCAACTCAGCCCTGAGCTCAAGTACATATATTCTCAGGCCGTGTGTTTAGCAATCAAGATTCTGATTCAAATCATTGAATCTGTGTTTGGTTCATGTCTCATGGTGATTGGTGATCATTATACCTCAATTTGCATACCATCAACTCGCCCCGACCATGTGTTTTGACTAGATTGGTCATGGCCATTCTTTAGATCACATTCTGACTCTTGAATACATACAAATCCTCATGTTTTTCTTCTGTTAGTTTCAACTGTCATGAAACTTTTCCATTCTATTTAGAAGAAATGTAATATGTGATTATATAATAAAAGACTTTCCATAATGCTCCCCACTCTCAAAAATTTCTCCCTGATACCAACTATGTTTCCCATACTGAAGGAAATTTCCCTGTAGCAATAAGAAAACATCCATTAAACACCTCCAACATAAAAAAAATACCACATTGTCACTGTGGTGACTACTTTGCAGTCACCAATGCCTATTTCCAATAGTATCTATTAATTGCTAATTGGTTGTTTGGTAATTTGTGAGGATGATGGTACAATGAATATCGTTCCACTTCATGTAGCATGGATTCATAGAGATCTTGATTTTAGTTTTTTTTTCCTGTAGACTTTTTCTTACCGAATTGCCAGTTAAGGCTATTAGTTAAGGAAATGCCAGTTATGGCTATTAGATATTATTCTTAGGATTATGTAAGATTAACCAATTTTCTTAGAGTGGTTAAGAATTGACTAACTTTAAATGGTCAAGTTTCAGAGTTTTGATGTTAAAATTGGACAAATTGGCCATAAATGTTAATATAACTAATATTTTATAAAAAATTAAAAAAAATACCTTATAGGGTCGTCATAGCTACCAGGATGGAAAATTTTCAATTCCTGTATAGATGCACCCCTTGACACAAAAACGCCAGTCCAAATGGAAACCAGCGTGCAAGCTTTGTTGATCTCTGAAGCACATTTTGTCATTACTTTTCATGGTCAGAAAAAGTTGGTATACCATTGATATTTTACAGATCTGAGACTATTTTTTTTATTTGTCATGAAGTTTTTTTTATGAGACCATAGTCTAGATATGTATGTTTGTGGTCATAAAAGGTTGGTAGAATAGATCATACTTAAAAGAGTTTTTTTTTTAATTTTTTTAATCAAAACCTGTAATTTTTGGAATTCGAAATATAAGCATTAACATTGTATAACCTAGATACTATTCCAAATATAAGCATTAACATTGTATAACCTAGATACTACACTTTTTCTTTTTAAAGATTGACTCAATTTTTTTAATAAAAATGGATTTTAACTACTGAAAAGTTACAAGTTATAATTTGATTATAAAATTTAGTAAAAAAATCAAAATCATTGAATTGTTAAACAACTCCATATAATAGAGAGAAAACAAATTGAATAATAACTACAAAGTTGATAGATATGTAAGTCTGTGGGTTAAAGGTAGATTAAGGAGGGGAATAGAGGAATGTGGAATGGCAACAAAGCTTTCAATGTCCAAACTGTCTTATGCTAAGTAACCAATTTCTTTCTCAAATAAATAAATAAATTGGTGTTGGCCCAGCAGGTGGCCAACACGTGTCTCTCACTCTTTCTAATTGTAAAGTTAGGTATTAAAAAAAACCAATACGAAGAATTCAAAGACAAAGAAGTGTGGAAAGGGACAAACTTAGAGGGCAATTTTGACAATGTTATCATCACATTTCAAGCTGCAGAATGCATACTACAAAAAGCTTAATATGGATGGAACTTGATGCAAAAAATTATCAAGGAACATACAAGCTAATGCATAATATTTTCCTAGTTCAAGTCAAAATACAATGGCTATATATTCTTATGAACCACTTCTTTTTAACCATGTTTGAATTGTGTTTAGTGCTCAAGATACATTTAGAATAATGTTACGGAATTTTTTTTAAGATACATGTTTTCATATATTTCAACAACTATTTATGTAATGATCCTAACTAGCATTCACACACTTTTCTTTGTAGATTTTTTTTACGCCATTTGTTTGGTGCCTATACGAAATGGCAGATCGGGTATTTCATGAGAGATGAGTTCATCCTATCTTTTTGTTTGGTTTTGTTGTTGTTGTTGGCTTCTTGATATATTTTCTTGTTTTTTATGGATTCTTGTTTGGTTTTGATGATGTTGTCACCATTGCCTTTGCACGTTAAGTTGCTTTTCACTAAAAAATTGCAAACAAAATTCTCATACACAAAAAGTTACTGAAAAGTAATCACCCCTATAGAGAATTCATAATTCAATTCGTCCCCATCAAATAAGAGAGAAATTGACAAGGTAGGCAAGAGACCGATAGTCATATTTTGAAAATTGTTTTAAAAAATAGGATTGGATAGGATGAATTGAGGATGGAGTTCAACATGCAAAAGGAAAGAAAGTGAAAATTTGATTAATAAGTGTTGGAACTTTGGGTTCCTTGTAAACTCACCTTTCATCTGATTGGTTGTCACTTCTGAAGGAAATATGAATGTTGTTCCTCTTTTAAACCTGTAAAATTTGCCAATAATTAATGCCAAGTCTTAAGGCTTGACTGATCACCTTGTTTTCATATTAGGAATCATTCAAGGAAAAAATGACATTAGTCTTTTGAAATCCTCATCATTTTTAGTACTCCCTTACCATCTTTCATTTTCAAGAATCACAACTAAATAGCATGATATCCAACTAAGTAATATGTGTAGAAATGTTGGATTGTCATATATGACTTTCACACTAAATGTTTGATCTCTTGCGAAGAAACATAACTTCGTTGCATTAATCCTCTAAACCATCTAAAAAATAATATCCAACACATACTCCCCTATAGTTCACCTCTTGCCAATTTCTTAAGCTATAACATATCATGCACCTAATAGTCATATTCTTTTGGGAAATATGTAATACTTGTGTTAAAAGTTGCACTCTTATTTTTTATAATACATGGTGCATTCAGGGAAATATCTCATCATCATCTGAATATTCAGATGAACGAGCACCAATATCTGCTCCACGGACAAATGAATACTTCAATGAAATGATATATTGCACTTGCAAAAGGTGCCAAAACAGGAAACTAAAGAAGCAAAGACTAGTTGGTATCCATAGATTGAACTATGGAGTTTATATAGAAGAGGTACACTCTAAAATTAAAAAATTGTTATTCTTATAATATATAAATATGCACATTATTTAATACATTATTATTGATCATTTCAAATGATTTTTTGATGAAAAGCCGCATTCAGTTCCCAATGTTCCTGAAGAACCGACAGATATCACTGATGATAGCCATTCTCAAGATGAAGAACAAGACACATTTATGGATGAAACTACTCTGCAGATAAATGAGGCTGGTGTTAATTAATTTATCCAATACTTCTACACATCTTCTGAAGAAGCTATTAATTCACCCCTGGCTCATTTGGCCAAGACGCCTCTTTTCCCAAATGCAGATACTTCTATATTAGCGACACTTATGTTGTTGTTGAATTTGAAGGTTACACATGGATTGACAAACACATGCTTTACCGATATATTTAGGTAGGATTTGATATTCCTATAAATTAATGATCTAAATGTCTTAAAAGTTTTGAATATTGTGTATACTTATGTTATAAAATAATTTGTTGCATCATGTAGACTTCTGGCAAACAAGATACTTCCAAAGGACAATAAGTTGCCTCATTCTCATAGAGAAGTATCTTCAGTAATGAAAGAAATTGGAATGGAGTACAATACATATGATGCATGTCCAAATGACCATATAATGTACTATGGAAAGAATGCAAATTTACAACAATGCCCAGTGTGTCACACAGATAGGTATCGTAAAGATCAAGTATCCAAGAAGGTTCCTTATAAAGTACTACGACACATTCCACTAAAGCCAAGGTTTGAGAGGATGTTCAAATGCAAGGAGTTGGACAAATATATGGATTATCATGCACAAGGGAGGAGCCAAGATGGTGTCATGTGTATGGCCGTGGATAGAAAATATTGGAAAGATATTGAGGAAAAATGGCCACATTTAAGAAATGAGCCAAGGAATGCAAGAATTTCTGTAGCAATGGATGGTGTCAATCCGTTTGGAGATCTTAGAACAACATATTCTGTTTGGCCAGTTTTAATTATTAACAACAATCTCCCTCCTTGGATGTAAATGAAAAAGGAGCATGCAATGTTAACTCTCCTCATACCAGGTACTAGAACATATTAATGCAATGCTTTCTTGAAGATTATATACAAAAAAATTCAACTTAGTTAACCTGATACAAAACTTTTTGTTTACTTAGGGAAGTATCAGGTAAAGGATATGGATGTATACATGGAGCCCCTCATTGATGAGCTGCGTGAATTATGGGATGGTGTAAATATGTATGATGTATCAAGACCTATCAATTATAGAAACTTCCTCTTTCATGCGATCCTTATCTGGACAATTCATGATGCCCCGAGACTCTCTATTTGTTGTGGTAATATAAACAAATTACATTTGTAATTATTTTGTTCATTTTACCATTTACTCAATATGCGTTCCATACTTATTTCAGGGCTACAAACAAAGGGGAAACATGTTTGTCCATCTTGTGGGCCGAAAATGTTGTATAGGTACTCAAAGGATCTTAATAAAACTGTGTGATGAGTATAGACAATTCTTATCACAAAATCATCGCTATCGAGTGCGTGAGAAAAATAAGTTCAATGGAAAGGAAGTGGAAATGAGGAAGCCAAGAAAGATGAATCCTTCTAGGTGGAAAGTACTCTATGACAAAAAAGAAGGGGCGGGCTTTCCACTAGGAATGAAAAGACTCTCTATTTTCTATAAATTAGAGTATTATGAGAACTTTCCAATAGCCCACCTATTTGATACTATGCACATCGGGAAAAATGTGGAAGAGTGCTTGTGGAAACATCTAAATGGAACCAACCATCAAGCGCAAATAAAGTTATGAAAGGACCTCCAAGTTGCCAATATCATGCCCAACATGTGGTTGCATGAAAACAACTCATATGTTCATGCTCCGTGGATTTTTACATCAGACGAGAAAGCAAACATCATTGATACAATGAAAAGCATAAGATTTCCTTCTGGTTTTGGTGCAACATTAAAAAACTTATTCACGAGAGATGGGTCAGAGTTTACAGGCCTAAAAACACATGATTGGCACAACTGGATAAAGGTAACTATGTAGTACATCAGATTTGTTGCAATATAATTATAAATTTGTATATCTTACTGACAATAGAAGTTCATTCATATTTTAACATGGCTATTTGTTACTGGTCATGTAGTATGTGTTGCCGGCAGCAATACCAAGCACTTTTGATCGTGATGTCACGTTAACTATTTACAAATTATCCAAATATTTGAGGTATTTTTAATCCTTCATCCATACACTTCGATGACACTTATACTTTGAAGCGTATCATTGGTAATTCATTTATATTAGTTTATACATATAGTTTTGAAGAAATCATTAGTATTTATTGTGATACATGTTAATATATGTAGGTGGGTCTCATCTAAAGAGATACACAAGGATGAATTGAAGTATTGGAAAAGGAATGTTTCACTTTTGATGTGTGATATTCAAATGTACTTCCCTCCAAGCTTCTTCAATTCTCAAGAACACTACCTTGTACACCTAGTAGAAGAGATTGAATAGTGTGGTCCTATCCATATTCGGACAATGTGGCTCGTGGAGAGATATGTGAAGGTTCTAAAACAATTTGTGAGGCAAAAGGCTCGACCAAAAGGGTCGATGGTTGAGGGGTATATGATTTTCCAAACAATGGTTCATTTGAGTGAGTACTCACCTCAATTGCATCTTGAAGCACCGCGATTATGGGATTGTAACCAACCACAATCATTTGAAGGAGAAAAATTAGAGGGTAAAGGGACTTCAAAGAGGATAAAAGGTATATAAAAATGTTATTCTTAGTTGTTTTTATCTTAAATTTTATAAGACATGGCTTTAAATAATTATTAATTCATTGAAAAATTCTATTTTTCATTGTAGATGCTAAGGAGTAGGAGTCATTACATTTGTATGTTGCATATAATTCTGACTTTATGTTGGAATGGATGGAGAAGTACACTGAACAAAAGAAATTAGAGGATGAAAAGGCATGGGCCAATATATATAATAGACATGGCCAAAACACTGCTCGAGGACTTCCTGCAAGCCATAAAAGAAAATGGCCAGAGAGATGCTCATGGGATTGGCTAACGACCAATATCGAACATGAGGCAACAAAGGGGAGGAATAGAGTAACAAAACAACAATTGAATTTCGTTAAAGAATCTAAAAATGGAGAGGTGATACATATATATTAACATATTAGGTATTTATTAAATTGTCTTTTAAATTTTGTATCCTTGAATATAATTAGTTAATACTTATATGAATTTAGGTAACACATTACAAAGGAATGTGGAATAATGGTCATCATTTTCGCATAAAAAAGGTTGATGACAAGCGACAAACTTATGATTGTGGAATTTCAACATCATTTGAGGTGGATTGTCGTTCACATGCAAATGATAGACAACCAATCACAAGCACACTTCGGTATTATGGAGTGTTGGAGGATTATAGAGCTTGATTTTATGTCTTTCAAAAAAGTTATCTTTCGTGTTGAATGGTACAAGCTTATCAAAGTGGGCGAGGAAAAAACTATCTTTCTACACTTGAATGGATTCGAAATGATCAATACATCTAGGTTTGAAGCCACTTCTGAACCTTATGTGTTTCCAAATCAATGTGACCAAATATTTCTTATTCCAAATTTAGAACAACCAGGTTGGTCACTTGATATTGATTATGATCCAAGAGGACGAATAGTAACATTTGTTCAAGATGTAGAGGAACATGATTTACTTGAAGATGCAGAAGCCCCCCCTGAATACATGGTTGACCTAGATGAAGATGATGAAAACATGATTGTTGATGATGAATATGACCAAGATGAAGATCATGATGAGTTCAATGAAGTGCTCGAAGGACATGAGCAACCACATGAGAATCAAGTCCATGAAGATGATGAATTTATTGATTATCATTTACCTGTAATTGAAGGTGATGAAGACCATGAAAACTCCCGTATTAATTTTTTTGTGGATTTAGAGCCCATTAATGATGGTGTATTTATGCCATCAGATGGGGAAATTTCATGTGAAGATGACGTTGTTTGATCATCATGTTCACTTTAATATGGTTGTGAGGATTCATTACAATATAATTAAATATTTATAGGTTAAGTATTGTGTTTAATTTTTTTGTGGATTTAGAGCCCATTAATGATGGTGTATTTATTCCATCAGATGGGGAAATTTCATGTGAAGATGACATTGTTTGATCATCATGTTCACTTTAATATGGTTGTGAGGATTCATTACAATATAATTAAATATTTATAGGTTAAGTATTGTGTTTTTTTATTGTACACAAAATATAATGGAAATCATATTGTGACTGTGTTATTAACTTGAATGTGTTATTACATTATGTAGTGGTAAATCATATGAAGTTGATGTGCATTAATGGTTGTAAGTATAATGGTAATTGTTTAAGAATTACTATATTGCTTATGCTGTCAGTAATTGGATTATAATATATTATATTTATTATTGATATAGATAATATCATCTGGGTTCCTAATAAATCTATGGTATAAACATTCGACTACAAGCTAGTATAAGGCCTAAAGTATGCCTAAAGGAATGTTTCATTACACATATCTTCATAGTTCAAACCTTATGGTTTCATATAATGAGCTTATTGTTATAACTGTCTCTCTATATGATGCAGATAATAGATATTCCTTTCATGACATTTAATTCAGATGGTTTAAAACCCCAAGTTTATAATAAATGCATTACTAAGCTAAAGTACATAATGTAAGAAAGAGGATCCCTTTGTGTTTAAACAAGAATGAGACATAATAGAATATTATATAAGGATGTGTTCTTATGTATAACAAGCATACACTCATTCCTTAATTGAAATGTTGAGAAGATCTACACAATCAACACCTAGGCACTTTATGCAATCAACACCTAGGAAAGAGAAACACAATACCATAAAGATAAAATACCTTTGGAAGTTGAGCATTGTTTACGTTTTTCTTATGCATTGAAACATAATGAAAATTTTGTATGTTATTGTTTATGTGCTAGTGAATTTGATTTATGTTACTAATATCACTTGCATATGTTCTCTAATCAATATTTGCTCATTTTATGTCATGTGTTTCTTTAAGAATATGTCTATGGGTGCTCCCAATTCTACTATGGGGGATCCGCTGATCTTAAATGCTTTACTTGAAATGCTAAGAAATGGGAAAGGGAAAAACATTGCGATGATGTTGCATGAGGTAAGCTTGAAAATGTCTTTCATAGGTTGAATTATCTTATTTTCCCTATTATATTTTGTTAATTTATGTTTGTGGAATGCAGGCCATCTCTAAAATCAGCCCAACCCCTATTACACCTTTTAATACATCTAGTATTATGCCAGTGGTAAAATTTAATCTAAATTCTCTTGTGCATTTAATTGACTTAATTCACCTTTTACCATTTTAATATTTAATTTGTCCCTTGTAGGATGTTTGAAGAATTACTCCAACAAGCATGCAATCTATTGGTATAGAGGGTCATTTCATGCCCTCTACATCTACACCAAAAACACCTATCACAAGAGTGGCATCAAACGTGGATGTGCCTAGTATGCCCATTGAAATGGACATGCATGCCCCTGTTAGGAGTACATCATAGTTAATGAATAATCCTTCAAGTCTACATTCAGTCAGAATTCTCCCACCAACACCTGAACACGCTTCCTTGAGGATTCTCATAGAATCACAATCAAGAACACTAACGCTCCTACCAGATACTCTTGAAAATGCTGAAATTAGGAAGGAAATACTTAAACAGATTCAGTTATCGGAGAGGGCATTGGGGCTTACTTCAAATGAACAGGTAAAATTATCTAGAGATATTATATTATATTATTCTTGTCTAGTTCTTAATTTTGTTGAGCATTATAGGCATTGTTGTGATCTCTTGATTTATTTTGATGCTTCATTGCTGCTTCCAAGAGTTTCAAATGCTCTTCAATATTTTAACATTGCATTGCTTCAAGAAGGTTTGTTTATAGAATTTGACATCATGATATTTCATGTTCTTGTTCTTATGATACATCGAAATTCTTCACACCTCATTCTTCACAAGGCTTTGCATGATACATCAATCAAGTTTCATATCATCATACATAATGTGTTCTTATTCCACAGTCTCTAACTTGAACTTCCAGCCATCCTTGGAATTTATCCCAAATATGTTCCAACCCATCATCTTTATTCTTATTCAACAATATATCATAATAATATTCAACACTAAAACTTACAGTTGTATATTGTGCATCATGCTAGTGTCCTTTAAATCAGTGCTTCAAGGATTCTTTGGAGACATTAAATGCAACTTTCCTAGTCATATGTTTACATCAGCTCTTGTTTACAACAAATATCAACCTAAATCAGATTCTTGACTGCTGATAGTATGATCATCAAGCTGCTCAAATACCTTCTTACCATGGACACTACAATCCTTACTAACCAAATTGATCATTTAAATACAACCTTTAACTACTTTATGCAATAGCCCTTGACATGCACAAATATCATCCATTCAATCAATTCATATGGAAATCCTTACTATGTCCACATTAGCTCATCAAAATTAGGTAATGCTACCCCCAAATCAAGATGAACTTAGTCAAGGAATATGAGATTTTTGTATTCAGTTATGGGCAATTCTACTTTAAATTTTTCACATAAAACTACTCCAAATGATGATGCCATAATGTGTTCTCAATTTATTGCCACAAAAGGAGATTACTATCCACAACAAATTATGCTCAACATGAGTGCTTTTGACCAAACAATAAGGGTTGCTAGGCGCACTTATAGTATCCTTTTATACTATCTAGAGATATTCTAGTAATATTGTTGTCCTTTTTATATTTTTCTTCAGCGTTATAGATTTGAGTTTTCATAGTTTTGGAGTTTTTAGTATTCCTGTAGTTCAAAATATTTTTAAGTTCTAAGTTTTATTCATTTTTTTAGTTTCGTATTTGGTGTTTATGATAATTATCTTAGAGTTGAAAATAGTTTCAGATTTTGGTTGGGCTTCTAACAATTTCACAATCTCATTGAAAATACAAGATATATATGACAAAGTGATTGATGTGCCTATAGGGGAGTCTACCTCAACCCCTAAGACTACAACAATATCCTCAGTGACTACAAAAGGAATGCAAGAAGTTACAATTTTGCTCACCTCATAAGGAAATGTCTTGAAGGATGAAATGGGGTTGAAATTTTTTCACTTTATTTTTCGTCATGCAGAACAATTATTTGGAAATACCATCCAAATGGATTGGAGGAAGCAAGCCAATGCTAAGAAAGAAGAGCTCTTTAAAGATGTCATAATAGCATTTGGAAATCCGGGTTTTAATAAGGAAATTATTCTGGATATTGCACGGAAATACATTCACTCTAAACGAGACAATTTAAGGTCAAATCTGACAAAAGACTTGAGATATCCACATCTAGCTTGGATCACAAACCAAGTGACATGGGATGAACTTATGAAAGATGCCAAGTTTAAGAGGAAGACCCAGAATAATCCAAACTATAGGCTATCCTCACGAGGAGGAGCTAAAAGACGCCTTCAAGATACAACAAAAGCAACCCAAGCTAGGTTGTCAAGTATTGGATCCCATAAATTAGGATCTGGTGGGTACAATAACATTCGTGGTGGCTTGGTAAGTGAATATTTTCATCTACTATATATTTTTTTATTCTAGAAAAAAAATCATGACAAAGATGTGAGTTAATTGTATCTTATGAGTCATTATACCTTATAAATTTGGTTGTCTTCATTTATGTAGGTTCACCAATTTCAAAAGGAAGCTTCAGAGGAGGACCTGAAATATGCTTTACTACATGGTTCCCAAGGCCTTCGAAAACATATGCTAGATCGAGGGGAGAAATTAATCACCGGTCATGAATCTGAGGTAAGTTCTTTATAATATTTGACGACTTCTGCAATAATTTAATTGGATGTATTATGTTATTTTAATCATTTAAATTCTGTTGTGTATAGGAATCCCAACAATCAAACTCATCTGGTAGTGATCATGAGGAGGAGCTAGAGGCACATGATGAATCGTTTCTTGCACACAATGGCCCGATTGTCATTCTTGAGCCTCAACAGGAAACCATCATTGAATTCCAACAAATAGGAGACAAGAATAATGAGGAGGTTGTTCAACGTGATGAGCAATCTACACCCACAGTTAGAATTGTGCCTCGTAGAAAGAGGACACAAAGGAAGATGATGGACATAAACAAATGAACAAAATATATATTTTCTTGCTTATTGTAACTTTGTTTAGTTTTTATTGCTATTATAAACCTATTTTATATATCATCATACTTGTTCAATTATGAATAGTCATGTTTCTTCAGCAAATATAACCGTGCTGCCTTGGATCGAGGATGAGATGATTACTTACATTTTCAATGACATGACTGCAATTTCAACAAATATAAGTGTGCTCCTTGGATCAAACCAAAACACATATTTTCTTCTTGTGTCTCTCTTCTGTTCGTTGCTATTATAAACCTAATTTATGTTTCTTTATATTATGTATTGCTATTGTTCTAATTTTTTTTCCATTCTGCCAAGTTCTAGAATAGGTTATGCTTCATTCTATTTGGATTTGCAAAGTATTTCTAGCTTCAAATATGGCTAGTTCACTTATAATCTTCATATGTTTTTGAGGCATTCAAGGGAATCCCCAAGTTCACTTTTCATTTCTTCAAACTATATTTTGTTTTGTTTTAGCCATTATAGGGTAATGCTCATTTCAAGTCAATGTTCCTTTCTGTGCTCGAAATTGTGCGAGGTTTTTCTTATTATGTTCCTTTTAGGCTAATGTGGTTTCTCTTGGCAAGGTGCTTGTAGCATTGTGTGCAAATTGTGCGAGGTTTGTTTCATAATGAGCTTTTCCAAAGAATAATCACAAATCTTCCCAATGTATCTTACTTTGATAGTTTTAAAGCAAAAAAGATCATATTTTCAGGTCATAGCTTGGCTGGAGCATTGGCACATTTGTTTCTTGCATGCTACATGCTGAAAACCCATCAAGAAGCAAAACGCCATATTTCTATTGGGTTTGGCTCGCCCCTTTTTGTGACAGTGATGCAAAGCGGTTCTGTGAGAACAACATGGAACTGGATAGCGTATGTTTACACTTGTGAATGGTGCTGACCCCGTACCCTGGCTGCTGATGGGTATAAGAATGACTGTAGCATGCAATGCAGACTCTATAGAAAGCACAATGGCTAAGAAGTTATCTTCTCGCTTGGACAGACTGGTGAATTCATTGCTAAACCCAACAATTTCGGAGGAAATGATAGAAATAAAAACTACTAGGCTATGGTTGGTGAAGATCATTCTCAAGGAAATGCAAAGTACAGGTCGCTCTGTAAGTCCTCACTATGCAGACGTTGGAGCTTATTATGAGGGAAAGGAATCAGACGTTATGAAAATGTAACATCCATCAATACAGCCATGTCAATTGAAAATGTAACATTGACTTGAAGTCCTCACTATGCAGACGTTCTGATCTCTATGCTAAAGCTACACAAACTTAAACTACACCTTATACCACCATGGCTCCTCCTGCTGCCATGGCTCCTGCTGCTTCCAAGTAAGTACTGCTAAATTTACTTGGTGGGAAATATATTCATGTGTTTCTGAGCCTGGGATTGATTGTGTGATATTGATGTATTATTTCAGGGCACAATTTCTACGTTCACATGGTGATTCCATTGATTTGAAATTGATAGAAGAAGCTGCTGCTACATGTGTTTAGACTTTATGCTTTTCTCAAGCAAAAATACTAAATCCCATGTCAACGCCCGAAAATTTGGCAAAGAAGAACAAGACACATTACCTTGGACAGCCTGAAAAGAGCTCTCCGTGCTTGCACCATTATCTTGCGTACTTTGCTAGATTTCGGCATCTCTGATCTTGATTTCGAGCAAAGTCAAGTTTTAAAACACCTCTTGTCATACGATATTTGTATTGTTCCTCCAGCTTTATGAAGGATAGAACAAGAATTGAGAACATTTAGCATGACAGAACAAGAATTCGGGAGGCATGTACCGTTCACCCACCAGCCCAGTTCAATCTTATCCACGTCAAAATTGATGGAACGATTATAAGCGCCCCTGTGAGAGAGCAAGCTGCTTAAAATGTATTTGCATGCAGAAGCCTCCAGATAATTCCAAGACGGCCAATGACCGCCCATATTTCACAAACATGTAATCAAACTCGAAAAATTTGTGCTGCATTTTTCTCTGCCTTCATAATATTTGGATCCAAGTCTTTTCAAATCTCTAGTATTGAATTTGCAGTCATAATTTGTGTAGTTATCGGCCAACAGCAATACATTCCGACTCGTGAGGCCAAAATGTTTTTTGAAATGGGATAGTATATGTACATCCTCGTAGCAATTGGACTTGTTATTTTTACTTTGCCACAGCTGAATGATTATACTCGAATGAGTAAAATCCAGAACCGAAAATCCTTTCAAATATACCTCACCATATTCGGAGCAATCACTATCCAGCATGTATGGACATGTGCCACTGAAGCCAAATGGATATTTCACTGTTCTTGAACCACATGTTCGGTTGAAAAGAATTTCATGCGCAACTAGCGAAAATCATAGCGTCTGCTGCTAAAGCCTTATAAACTGGTGAGTTGGATGAAATGGCCAAGGCAATATATATAATCAACACACAATGGATCTACTGTTGAACTTGAAGATATGGGAGCCATCCTGGCCATCTTTCTATTTCTGATACATTCTTAGCTAGGATAATTTCCTTGTTGATTTATTAATGTCAAACCACAAATCTGGCTTTTTGTCTCAGCAAGTATTGAATAATGGAATAACAGCGTCAGCCCAGTGTAGGCTTATTGACGGTGGATTATGGATTTTATATGTCCAACTTTCTGAAAGGAAGAGCTGCCCTTGAACTGTAAAAGTGTATTTCATTATTTATCATGGAAACGAAACATTTTTTCAATTGTAATGTATGAAAGATTACAGATTCTTCCTTCTTCAAGAATGCGTTAATGGAAGTTTTCATTTATCAAAACCCACATTGCATGAATTCTGGTATATCACAGTACATAACCTCACAATAATAATTTGTTTATTTTTTTTAATAATTTTTTTCAAATCCACTTAAAGAGACAATAGTTGGACTTAAAGAAATATGGTCTCTATATAGATAATATGTCTTTAATCTCAGCTATTGTCTTTTAATAGACCAAATGAAAATGCTTTTAGAGAGACAATAATACTTGTGATTTATATTGTCTTTAAAGAGACCAAATGAAATTGTCTCTAGAGAGACCATAATACTTGTGATTTATATTGTCTTTATAGAGATGATTTTTTAAGACAATAATTTGAGACACTCGCTTAAAGACAATATTTAAGACAATACACAAGTTTATTTTTGTCTCAAGTTAAGACAATTTAGTCCATAAATGTCTTAAATATTGTCTTAAAATGCCCCCATATGTAGTAGTGTGTAGTGGCCACCGACAATCAAATATAAGTCAATGTGAGTCTAATTGAGTCTAACTGATGCATGTGAGCACAAATCTAGGGAAGGAAACTCCAAGGAGGGCGCATACTAGCTGTCAGTGGTTAAGTAGAGCTACTCTAGTCTCTATAGCAATCAATCTAAGAGCTACAATAAGTTAATTGAGTAATCAATCCTCAAATCAAGGAACTGGTCCTTAAATCATGGAACTGATTGATAGATCTCCTAAATCATTGGAAGAGGACATAGTTGTACTCCAGTGATGGAAACAAGGGCGCATCAATGGCTAAGAGGGATAATACTGAGTAGAAACAGGATCCAGGGGGCCCACAAATAAGGACTAGGTGTTGGGAGGCTACCATACTTATGACTGGATGCATGCATGCAGAATGCATGCAAATACAAATGATGATGGTGAGAATATTCCAACACCCCCCCGCAAGCCGGACTATGAGGAAATATAACTGAAAAAATAGATCCCTGGTAACTGAAACCAAAGGTCACCCCATACAAAAATCTAAATAAAAGTGAGGAAAGAGGGAAAACCCAGTGGCAATAAATCCCCCCCTCAAGATAGACTGTAAAAGCACCAAAAATTGATGCTAAAGACTCAAGTAGATCTAATGCTTGATTCAATTTCTGGAGGTATCTTCATCTTGGGAAGAAGTGGATCATGCTCCAAAAACATGTGCTTCATTTCTCCTTTTGTGGATGCAAGTGAATCTGGAGGCTTCCTGGAACTTGCTCTTCAGACCAAACATGGTGAGAAAAATCCAAAAATATGAATATCATCTGGAACATGTGATTCGAACCAACTGAGGTAGGATCAGCTCCAATAAGATCTAATTTCTCTTGAAGGTTGAACTTTTGACCAATGGAAGTTAAATCAGCTCCAAGAATTGATAGATGGTTTCTTAATGTCTCCTTTGAACTAGTAGGGGTGAGATCAAAACCAAATGAACCATGACATGATGGTGGTGTATTGGACTTCAAATCAGATCCAAGAATTGATAAATGGTTTCTTATGGTCTCCTTTGAACCAGCAGGGGTGAGATCAAAACCAAATGAACCATGACATGATGGTGGTGTCTTGGACTTCAAATCAGATCCAAGAATTGGTAAATGGTTTCTTATGATCTCCTTTGAACCAACATGGGTGAGATCAAAACCAAAATCATAAAAATGTGTCTGAGACTTGAACCCAAGCAAATGGTAGTGTCCTCCATCTTCAGTGAAACTCTGAGAACATGTGCCAATGATCAAACAGAAGTTCATGGGAATCATGTTATCAAGGAGGGCGAATGCATCACCTCCAAAATCTTATTTAACCTCCAAAACATTCAGTAGATCATTATTCTGCACATCAGTAAGCTCATGGGAAGTAGAGATTTCGAAACTCTCTTCAACTTCGAGAGTAGTAACCGACATATCTTGCTCAGAATTCGAATTAGAAGATGGATCAAATCCATTAGTTGTGTTACTTTCATCTGCATCAGCTACATGGGAAGGGGACAATTCGAAATTGTCTTCAACTTCTAGAGCAATAGAGAAAGCAATGTCTTCAACATGAATTTTATGTGTTGAATCTGCAGCTTCTTCTTCATCTTGAATAGCTTCATCATGAGAGATGATTGAGGCCAAAACATAATTAGAGAGAACACTGGAGGAAGTATAACTAGGCTTGTTCTCCAAATGGCTAACATCATCCTCTTCCTTCCGCTTTCCAAATAATCTATCCAATCTGGTCCAAAGATCACTTGGATGTTCATTGAAAGATTAATGAGGTAGTGCATATTGGAATACATAGTAATACATATTTCTCCAGAGGCTCTATCGCAATCATCTAGCCAAGCATCTTCCTCTTCATAGGAAGCAAAATCTCTCTTGATACCAATACACATATTAAAAAGACCATGTCTCTTCAGATATGTTACCATCTTTGGTTTCCACTCATCATAGTTGAATGGAGAGAGAGAAGGAACTCCTTTTAGATACATGGAAGTTGTTTTTGAATTTGGAATCTACTGCTGCAACTGCAGAAACTTCGAATAGCCTGCAAAAAAAATGAAATTTGGCTGGAGGTTTGTTGCAGAATCTAAAGAACAATGATTTAGCACAGTGAGGACTTTTATCTGGATCCTTCACACCTGGATAGACCCCACTGGATTTCTCCAGTGAATTCAATGCAATGGCACCAAGATTTGCTGTGGAAATCCAGAGGCTTCTGGTGCTCTACTGAAAAATAGTTGGGTTGGTGCAAGGTAATGATACCCAATTATGACACGTTAGTTGCAATGACATGCTGGAAAAATAGAAATATCATCATTAAAATGAATTATTAGAGGTACCTACAAAACGTTTTCAAATTAGGTGTAAGAAGATGAAACGTAGAAAAATGGATGACCTTCCGGAATATATAAATTTTATTTATGGAAACGTGGTATAACCACCCCAAAATGTCATTATTTTAAGATTGGTATGTTATTTTTTCTCTAAAACATAATGCACATGTTTTAGTTGAGCCACCTGTTTGGTATGTAAATTATCAATTTATGAGGAAAAAAATATGTAGAGTCATAGGCAACAGACGAATCTTGTCCAGGGCTATTTTTCCAAAATTTTAAAAATTAATTTTATATTTTTTTAAATTACGAAAGTCAGTGAAGCCTTAAAACAACATCGTCAAGTGTTGGTCCACCATATCATGGTCTGAAAATAAAATAAAAAAATTATTTTTTAGCTTGTAGGTATTCTTGTACTCTTGTGCGGGTTCTTTTCCGTTCTTGAAATAGGTAAGCCAATCAAAAGTTATAAGCCAAATAAACGACCAATGTTTTTTACAAATTTGACATGAGTGCAGTTAAAAATGAATTAAAAATAGAAAACAATAACAGATCTATTCCAAAAATATATAGTTAGAATCTGCACACAGAGCTCGACAAGTGTGTGCAATTTCATCTGTAGTGCACTAGTGGAGCATATGCGAAACTAGGTGTGAAAAACATGAAGTTACAGCATTTGATGTGTTCTACCATAAATCAGACCGACCCTCAAGGTTTGGCAATCTGAAGCTAATTCCAAGCTTGCAAAAGCACCAAAAATAATTTGAATCCAGACACGTGCATGCGGATAAGTGTGCACGCGTTACTAGAAGCACGCACGTGGATTGACGCGCACACAGATAAGCACGCACGCGTTATTAGAAGTGCGCACGCGCTATTAGAAGCGTGCATGCATTGTTTCTTTCTCTATAAAATCTAATTTCCATTCCTAGACATAAAAGCTCCAAACTATTTTCATTCACTGTTTTTGTTGAATAAGATGAGATTGCCTCTAAGTTTGGGACCCCGCACCTCTCTATAACCCCACCTCCCTCTCTTCCTATCCACCCAATCCCCCCCCCTCTCTTCCACTCTATCCACCCTTATCGTTGTCATCATCTTCATTATCTTCACCATCATTTTTGTCGTCGTCATCACCATCATCTTCATGTTCTTCATCATCATCATCATCATCTACATGGTGATGATGATGATGAAGATGATGATGATGATGAAGATGGTGATGATGATGATGAAGATGATGATGATGATGATGATGGTGGTGGTGGTGATGGTGATGGTGATGACGATGATGAAGATGATGATGATGATGATGAATATGATGATGATGATGAAGATGAAGATGATGATGACGGCGATGATTATTATGAATATGATGACGATGATGATGATTATGATGATGAAGATGATGATGATGATGATGAAGATGGTGATGATGATGATGATGATGACGAAGAATTTGAT
>BSBM01000628.1:397500-860000 GCA_027924585.1 Larix kaempferi
CGCTCTATTCTCTCACATTTTTTCTCTCATTCCACGCATTTTCTTCGATGTTTTCACGCATAATCCGACAACCATTTGCATCATGGATTGAATTCAGATACCATTTGGTGTTTCTTTGACAATTTGGATAGAATACACAAGAGTTGGGGCTCTAGTTGGCTCTTTGGATTGGATACACACTAGTTGGGCTCTATTTGGCTCCTTTGATTGAATACACAATAGTTACACTATATTTGGCTCCTTGGATTGAATTCTCATGCTGCTTGGACACACTTGAACTCTTCTTACATATAGTGGATACATCAAAAGAGCATTTTATATTTGAAGCAAAGAGAAATCATAATCCTTGAGGTATTATTGTCCTCTTCCTCTTGTTAAATTTATTTTATTCTTCATTCACTTTGTTTGAATTGTATCTATTTTAGTTTTTCTTCATGAATTGTATGATAGATGTATTTTAGTCTTCTTAATCTTCAACATAGACAATAAAAACATCTTACCACAAAAAAACTACAACATGCACCAAGCAATGCTTTGAACCTTTCATGAAGATAATAAAAAAAATTTACTTGCATCACCACCAATAAGGTTTCATAATCACATAACTCCATCTAGTATACAAACATTTGTTGAATTCCTCATGATTTCAATACAACAACTCACACAAACACTTAAAGAATCAAACTCTTAATATTTTGGGGCTATTTTCCCTCATCCAAAACATGAAAATGAAGTGAGTAGGAGCTTCTCATTTTGTAGGAAATGTGCTCCTACTAGCATCCCATACCACCATCCAATACCATCCAATTGAGTTCCTAGAGGTGATGTTGTTGTTATCTCTAGGGCATTCTCAATAGCTTTTAAGATTATATGAAAACATTCTCACTAGATGTTGTTGTACATAATTAATTGCTACATCGATTTTTAATAATCATGCACATCGAGTTTTAATATCTTATTTTTTGTTCATTCTTGCAGGGGTGATATTGTTGTTTTGTTAAAAAAACGTATTGAATATGGGCAACAAATGTAATAATAAAAGAAAGTCTAGAAGGAAGGAGCCGCCCCCTGAAAAGGCCCATGAGATAAGAGAAAAGGCTAGGTTGTACATGGAAAACCGTAGACATCAAGATTTTAGTGCCTTAGATCCATCAACAAGCAACAACGAAGTGGTTGAAGTCAGTCAAATCTTGCTTGATGTCGTGTATGAAGGTATGGATGTTGAATAGGTTGTTAATTGGAAATCTCCCCAAGAAGAGAACACCCATGTTGAACACACTCCCTTGCAGGACCAAATTGTGAACGAAGGGCCACAACAAACCGGTGACGAGACTCGTACTTCCTTTCCGACTCCCTTGCCTCGACTATCAAGCAGACGACGAAGAACTTCCATACGTATTCATGTGGATGAAAGTTCATTTTCAGGACTTGAAGGTAAGTTGCCCAAATGCACTATTGATTTCCATTGTAGCAGGATAATCAAAGAATTTTTTGAATCCAAAACCGATGCAGCAAAATGTCAATTGTTTTTGGCTTTGTTAAAATCACATTGTCTAGCTCATGTTAGGAGAATTTTGGGCATAAAGGTAGTTAGAAGTTCAGAGGCCAATGATCATGTTGTTAGAAATCTACAATCTGCATTTAATTTGATCGGAAAAACTTCTTGTACAAAAGATTTTAATGCGGCCCATCGTGTACTGTCGGAATCAATTGTAGACAAATCCACAAGTCAACGTCGCCTGCTATCACACACATGTAAAATCTTTAAAGTAGATAGAAAGACTCTTCAAAAGTATTCTGCTATTAGAGAAAAACTTGAGACCCCAGGCCAAAAATCTTGTTGGGCCTTTGTTGGTAGGTTACCTCGTTCAGACATGAAGCTTATTGATGCTATCAAAGAACTAGTACAAAAGTTTTGGCATGATAACAATAGACCATCATCGAATCAAAGAGTTGTGTTAAAATTGAGAAAAGGTGTTAAGGGGTGTGAACCCCATGTCAAGCACTTCCTTGACACGACACAAATGGAACTCTACGAGAGGTTCAAGAATGAGCACACACAATTGAACTTGGGCCAAAGGTCCTTTGAAAAATGCAAACCTTGGTATGTTAGAATTCACATTGATCGCAACACATGTTGCTGTAGATACCATGTAGAATTTGAGTACTATTATGATACATATAGACATATATTTTGTGATTTGCATACTAACATTGTGCAGGAATGCCCATCGTTAGAACCACCGAATGCATCCAGAGAATTTATACATAGCATAATGTGTCCAAGACCTGAAGGACAAAAATATTATAAAGTATCATGTTTATATGGGACATGTTCCAATTGCAGTGGATTTGCATTATTGAGCCGATACATCCATGAAACTGAGGAGCACGAATTTGGGAGGATGTTAGTAGAAATGCAGAACTTCAAGTACATAACATATCAAGTAGATAGTGCAAAGGAAAGCAAAAAAATTGCATTGGTGAAGTCACATGTAATCTAAGTTTGCATACTTTCATACTGTACATGTTGAATTTGTACATATATATTCAGATTGAAAATGTCACGTTGTATTAATGCCCTTGGTTTTGTGGCACCAGGTACAAATTTGCAATTTCATCAAGGAATTCTACCAAAAGACTGAGCAGTATGTATAGCATGTCCATGTAGCACGATGGCAGGATGAACAGTACAGACAGTGCAGGGACACCTTTCCCAATGGCACAATATTGTCGGTTGTGGACTTTGCTGAAAACTACACTCTGCAGCCATGGAATGAGATTCAAAGTCAATACTACCATTTATACCAAGTTAGCATAATGGTCCATATCACGTATAGGCATGCGGCAGAGAGAAGGAATGACATGAGGATAATATTGAAAGAGACCAACTTCTACATCAGTGACGACGGGTACCATGACCTGCATTATGTGCAGTATTGCTTCAGAATTTTCTATGATCAGCTGAAGGAGAGAGGTATACAGATGGATCAGCATTGGATATGGTCAGATGGTTGTGCACACCAGTTCAAAAATGCAAATGTATTCCAGTGGTTGATTATTTTGCACAAGACTTATGATGTGCTGCATATATGGAACTATTTTGATACCGAACATGGAAAGGGAGAACATGATGGGGTTGGAGCATGTCTCAAAACTACCCTACAAAGGGAGGAGATGAGGTGCATGAAAGATCATCATATTCGGGATGTATAATCCATAGTTTGATGGTGCTCTGCAAAAATGTCAGATCGAACCACGGAGTAGCATAGACCAACATGTAGAGGACATGTTTTCAGAAATTTCTGGCATGTGGTTGATATAGATCGATCGCGTTCTTATAGTTGTAGTACTGTGCAAGGAACTTGTGGATTTCATTCGGTTCGAAGCTCAAACAACCCCTTATTTGAAATATGGGCATGAAAACTTGCTTTCTTTTGTGGGCCTTGTAGCGGTTGTGAGTGGGATGAGTGTGAATCAATGGATTGGATTGATGAATAAGATCATGTATCACTTGCAGTGGACCCACGTGCAGTTGTTGAAACAATCCAGTTAGAGGAAGGCCAATCCTCTATTTCGAATGAATATTATCATATATATGATCTTGTACATCTCGGTAAACATTTCTGCATGCATATCCCGGTTCCCTCCTTGTTTTTGTAGTTATCCAAGTTATCAAACCACTACTTGTTGGAATATGACCGTAAAATGCATTTTTGCAGGACACATATACGCAGTTGTCGCCCTGACAAACAGTGCAATTGGGACGAATCATTGGTTGGCATGATGCATCCAGGGGAAGCAAACCCTCCTTGCATCATTAACCAATAGTGAAGTAATTACCTTTCCGATTGGCTCGATGATTGTTCAGGGGGAATATCTTACAGTAGATGGAAAGGGACCAAAGAGCAATGGCTACACATACACGGATTATAGACCAGGTTCACGGGGTATCACTTTACGCACTTGATTGTTGGTACAAACATCCAACTGCAAACAATGTCAATGAATACATCAAACAAGGTACGTTACTTACTACCTCATGCAGAGCACGAGAGGTTGTCCGAGACAATAAAAAACCAAGATGATCCAGAAGGCCTAATTGATTGAGGTACATAGTATAGCCATGTGATTGTTTATTCATGCATGATTAATGTTATTCATGTTAGATAGTTTTATTTGATATCGTTAGCTTATATCATTTATTTGATGTTTGAGTTATGATTAAGTTATGATTTATAGCCATGTGATTTTTTATTCATGCACGATTAATGTTATTCATGTTAGATAGTTTATTTGATATCGTTATCTTATAATCGTTTGTTTGATGTTTGAGTTATGATTAAGTTATGATTTATAGCCATCTGATTCATAACCTCCTAATCATATTTGAATATGCTCATATGGAGGCCAATTCTACATATTCCATGGATGAAGTGTTGCAGAAACTTAGTCTAGCCCTAGAAGCACTAATATAATCCTACAAACCTAATCTAGCCCTAGAAATCCTAGAAAGCTAAACTAACCCTAGAAACACTAATTTAACATTAGAAAACTAAGCTATAATACTATAAACCTAATCTAGTCCTAGAAACCTAAACTATCCCTAGAAACACTAATCTAACCCTAGGAAACTGATCTAGAATCCTAGAAACCTAATCTAGCCCTAGAATCTGTGAACCACCACACGTACCCTCAATAGGGGGTATTTGGACTCCAAGTGGGATAGGATCGCTATTAGTTCAAGGGTTTGTCACGTCACACAAGTACACCACTAGAGAACTCAACTTATAGAATCCAAGTCTACATGTCCATCTTGGTATTTCAATCCTCAAACCCTAGGTCTTATACTCTAGCATCAAACCCAAATATGCATTTGGTTGTTGATAAGAATGAGATGCTTTATTTTGGGATTGAACTATTCAATATTTAGGCGTCTAACACCTCTACAACTTCTTCCACTACTATGATCTCATATTTCAATGATGTCAGTGGCTTGTGATGATGAGATACAAAGGTTGCAGTCATCTCCAAGACATTAAATTTTCCTTGCAAATAAATATAAATATTTCTTTTTGTTGGAATGTTGGGGTACATGCGAGAGCACATGAACATGTTAATATCACACACAAAAAATCTCAGCTCTACTCTCTGTCGATGGATATAACACACATATAATGTAAATCAATCCTTGGCTTTGCAAGAAATGTGGTCCATCTAGCTTTACAAGGAGATATAACATGCATGAATCACTAAAACAAGTCATCCAATGCAATATGTCTGCTTCTCTTCTTCTTATTTACAAAATGCATTTGATCTAGGGGAACCTCTCTCATGTGGTTCCATTTCGTAATGATCATCTTGCTCATGGATATAAAAAACTAGGGTTTTTCTTAGTAAGTGACTATGCACTTATGCATGAGATGGTGGAACCCAGGTCCGCTCGCCAGTTTGGGTTTCGTGCCCTTGGAGCAATTCCTCAAAGTGTCCCTGAATGTCCTTGGGGTGCCGGACCAATATGCCCGCAGCACCCAAACCATGGCTCGGATCGCGAATCTTGTCGATTCCGGTGGATCCGGGGCGTCGGGTTTCAGCTAGGGGACCTAGTGACACGACATTAACAACGTGTACTTAAATTACCCAGTGACTCGATATTAACAATCCCCATTATCACAAGGGGATACATAAAGTTGACAAAGGAAATTAAAGAAAACATATAAAGGGATACGTAAAGTTGTCAAAGGAAATTAAAGAAAACATATAAAGGGATACATAAAGTTGACAAAGGAAATTAAAGAAAACATATAATTTGTAGCGAAAAAATAACATGGTACGAACTGAACTGAGGAGATCCAAACCTGCGACACATGTCTAGTCCTAAGGCTATGACCTTCAAGCTTGAAGTGCAGCTGACAATGGAAGACACAAGTGTAGTTTATTACCACCATGCGAATTTAATTTGAGCTTATCAATCAATTCCCATTGCCATTTCCTCTCATATAACATCCCACAGCCATTTCTCTTGCTGCCCACTCTTCATTCATTCTTCCTACATTTCACTATGCAACCGTCTCAGATTCTCACTGCATTTTCCCTCAATTAGTTTCTCAATTCAGTATGACCCATGCCTGCCGTCTGAGGAGTGTTGCCAGCGGTATTGAGTTTTAGCCTGGAAACAGTGACGATTCATGGTATTATGTTTTCCTTCGGCTGCAATATGGAAAACTCATAGTTCACTATGAAGGTTTGTATTACAAATGTGATGGTTTGGGTTCCATGACCCTGGAGCAACTCCTCAAAGTGTCCCTGAATGGCCCCGAGGTGTCGGAAAAAGATGCTTGTAGCACCCAAACCGTGGCTCTGATCGCGAATCCATCGATTCCGGTGGATCCAGGACATCGGGTTTCAGCTAGGGGACCCCCCGCCATGTGCCTCCAACCCTCGAAAATGGTGTTGTTAGGCCATCCCCAGAGCTAGGGTTTTGCCCAGTGGAGGCCATGCCAATCTTGCTCAAGGGGGTCATTTCTCGTCCGAAGGATCCTGGGAGTGCATGGCCACTGTGGATATGTCCGCAATGGCCATACGCATGTGTGGGAGTTGACGGAACCCCGTTTTGCTCGTCGGTTTGGGTTCCGTGACCCCAAAGCAATTCCTCAAAGTGTCCCTGAATGACCTAGGGGTGTCGGACCAAGATGTCTGCATCACCCAAACCATGGATCAGATTAGGAATCTGTAGATATTGGTTGATCCGGGACGCCGGGTCTCAGCTAGGGGACCCCCCACCACATGCCTCCAACCCTCGAAAATGATGTTATTAGGTCATCCCCAGAGCTATAGTTTTTCCTAGTGAAGGCCATGCCATTCTTTCTCAAGGGGTCATTTCTCATCCAAAGGCTCTCGAGCATGCGTGGCCACCGTGGACACATCCGCAATGGCCATACACATGTGTGGGAGCTGATGGAACCCCGTTCCGCTCACCGGTTCGGGTTCCGTGCCCCTGTAGAAATTCCTCAAAGTGTCCTCAAATGGCCCCGGGGTGTCGGACTCAAGATGCCCGCAGCACCCAAACCGTGGCTCGGTTCACAAATCCATCGATTCCGGTGGATCCGAGATGTCGGTTTTTAGCTAGCGGTCCCCCCCACCGCATGCCTCCAACCCTTCAAAACGGTGTTATTAGGCCATCCCCAGAGCTAGGGTTTTGCTCAATGAAGGAGCTAGGGTTCACTGAGAAAAACCCTAGCTCTGGAGATGGTACAATAACACCGTTTCCGAGGGTTGGAGGCACGAGGTGGGGTCTCCCCTAGCTGAAAATCGATGTCCCGGATCCACTGGAATTGACGAATTTTCCATTAGAGCGATGGTTTGGGTGTTGCGGGCATCTTGGTCTGGCACCCCCAGGCCATTCAGGGACACTTTAAGGAATTGCTCCAAGGGCATGGAACCCAAACCGATGAGAGAAATGGGGTTTCGTCAGCTCCCACATGTGCGTATGGCCATTTTAGACATGTCTACAGTGGCCACACATGCCCGGCAGTCTTCAGACGAGAAATGAGCCCCTTGAGCAAGATTGGCATGGACTTCATTGGGAAAAACCCTAGCTCCGAGGATGGCCTAATAACACCATTTATGAGGGCTGGAGGCATGCGGTGGGGGGTCCCCTAGCTGAAACCAGACGTCCCGAATCCACCAGAATCGACGGATTCGCGATCAGATCCACGGTTTGGGTGCTATGGGCATCTTAGTCCGGCACCCCGGGGCCATTCAAGGACACTTTGAGGAGTTGCTCCAGGGTCACGGAACCCAAACTGTCACATTTGTCAGACAAACCTTCGTAGTGAAATATGAGTTTTCCATATTGTAGCCGAAGGGAAACGTAATACCATGAATCTTCACCGTTGCCAGGCTGAAACTCAATACCGCTGGAAACACTCCTCGGACGATGGGCGTGGGTCATACTGAATTGAGAAACTAATTGTGGGAAAACACAGTGAGAATCTGAGACGGTTGCATAGTGAAATGCATGCAGAATGAATGAAGAGTGGGTGGCAAGAGAAATGGATGTGGGACATCGTATGAGAGGAAATGGCGATGGGAATTGATTGATAAGGTCAAATTAAATTCGCACGGTGGTAATAAACTACACTTGTGTCTTCCATTGTTAGCTGCACTTCAAGCTTGAAGGTGGTAGCCTTGGGACTAGACATAGGTTGCAGGTTCGAATCTCCTCAGTTCAGTTCGTACCCTATTATTTTTTCGCTACAAATTATATGTTTTCTGTAATTTGCTTTGCCAACTTTACGTATCCCTTTATCTGTTTTCTTTAATTTCCTTTGTCAACTTTATGTATCCCCTTGTGATAATGGGGATTGTTAATATCGAGTCACTGGGTCCCCTAGCTGAAACCCGGTGTCCCGGATCCACTGGAATTGACGGATTCGCGATCCGAGCCACGGTTTGGGTGCTGCTAGCATCTTGGTCTGACACCCCGGGGCCATTCACGGACACTTTGAGGAATTGCTCCGGGGGCACGGAACCCAAATCGGAGAGCAGACTTGGGTTCTGTCAACTCCCACACATGCATATTTCCATTGTGGTCATGTCCACGGTGTCCACACACGCCTGGGAGCCTTCGGATGAGAAATGGCCCCCTTGAGCAAGATTGGCATGGCATTCACTGAGCAAAAACCTAGCTCTGGAGATGGCACAATAGCACCATTTCTGGGGGTTGGCGGCACGCTGTGGGGGGTCCCCTAGCTGAAACCAGGCCTCCCAGATCCACTGAAATTGACGGATTCGTGATCCAAGCAATGGTTTTGGTGCTACGGGCATCTTGGTCTGGCACCCCGGGGCCATTCAGGGACACTTTGAGGATTTGCCCCGAAGGCACGGAACCCAAACTGGAGAGCATACCTGGGTTCCTCCATCTCCCACACATGTGTATGGCCATTGTGGATGTACCCATAATGGCCACACACACCCGGGACCCTTCAGACGAGAAATTCCCCCCTTGAGCAAGGTTGGCATGGCCTTCACTGAGCAAAACCCTAGCTCCGGAGATGGCACAATAGCACCATTTCCAGGGGTTGGCGACATGCTTTGGGGGGGCCCCTAGCTGAAACCAGATGTCCCGAATCCACCATAATCGATGGATTCACAATCTGAGCCACTGTTTGGGTGATGCGGGCATCTTGGTCCAGCACCCCAGGGCCATTCAGGGACACTTTGAGGATTTTCTCCAGGGGCACAGAACCCAAACAGATGAGCGGACCTGGGTTCTGCCATCTCCCACACGTGCGTACGACCATTGTGGACATGTCCATGGTGGCCATGGATGCCTGGGACCCTTCGGACTAGAAATTGCCCCCTTGAGCAAGATTGGCATGGCCTTCACTGAGCAAATCCCTAACTCGAGAGATGGCACAATAGAACCGTTTCCAGGGGTTGGCAGCACGCTGTGGGGGGTCCCCTAGAGGAAACCTGGTGTCCCGGATCTACTAGAATCGACGAATTTGCGATCCAAGCCACGGTTTGGGTGCTGTGGGAATCTTGGTCCGGCACCTCGGGGCCATTCAGGGACACTTTGAAGATTTGCTCCGGGGCACGGAACCCAAACCAACGAGCAGACTTGGGTTCCATCAGCTCCCACATGTGCATAAAGGAGATTTCAAACTACCATATAGGACATGTCTTAGGTTTGTTTGGATCCTATAAAATATTCTCAAAATTCCACACTCAATTAACTTACATGCCTACCTAATATTACAACGGTAGGTCCTCTTTGAGAAGACTTTCCCTGCATTTGAATTTCCAATTGTGGATGGCTCATAAGGTTTCAAATTATTAACATTCAATATTAAGAAAATGCACATTCATATATGGATTTTCCTCAACGTTCATATAGCCACCCCATAATAATAGTATTGGTTTTCCTTATTAATAGCTACTAGTATATTGCAGTTGAGCTACATAGTTATCGTGTGATAGGCACTATAGCTAATGTTGTCGACCAAATCTACTGGTGAAAACCCTAGTTAATAAAACTTAGGTCTAGATAAGAACATGTTGATATTTGCAATGAGAAGCTTGAAATAATAATGCATGCATGGCCATATAAAGTTGTTTGCAACATAAATTTCATGTTTGATATTTTCTTACAATCATGAATTGAGACATGGATCAAGTGTAGTGGCCTTGAATTTACGAGTTGAAAGAAAAAAAACAAATTAAGACACCTTAGTGCAAGAATATTTACTATACCATTTTAATCTTAAAACATAGTAGAAGAATACATCATTAATCCCATAACTAGTGTAAAGTGGTACATTTATAATCATATGGAGGAATATAAGTGTTCATTGACATGTAATTATCACTTCCCCCCATATTTGACTAATACATTATTTTATTGGTTAAGGTGGTCAAACCACTTCCATGCTTATGCTAATTTGGTTGCATCAATTACAACATCGATACATTAGTTCTTTAGTTTAATGAGATGTTGTATGTGTTTCTTTTTCCTCCACCTAGACCAATAGGAACACCATTTATATCTAGGAATTGTCACTACGTTGTGAAAAACTCTGAGGAAAAATAGAAACATAGTGGACAAGCTTCCAAAAATTCAAGAACCTCATGCATCTCATGTCCTTATTACCATAATTTTATCATGGGCTTCCCAATTACTCCCATTAAGAGGAACTTCTCTCCCATGGGTCCATCGCCCAATGCTTGTCTTGCTTGATTGATCTTAGGAACAGAATGAGCCATAGAATGATGACCGTGGCTCGGATCGAAAAATCGTCGACTACGTTGGATTCAGGACATCGGGATAGTGCAAGGGGTGCCCCTCTCCTTAGGTCCCATGGCCTAGGTGTCATCTTGTAGGTCCATTTTGGAAACTAGGGTTTTTCTCAGTAAGGGAGTGTGCAATTTTTGCACATTGGGGTCAAATTTGCAAAATCGTCGACAGGGAAATTATGGCTAGCATTCCCAGCTAGAACCTTCCTAGACACACTTGTAGGACTTCTCGGAACCCGGTTTTGTTGCACAGCCCCGGTAGGTATCCATTAGGTGTCCCTGAAGGCCTTTTGGATGCGAGATGGAATGAGCCATAGAATGACGACTGTGGCTCGGATCAACAAACCGTCGACTCCATCAGATTCAGGACATCACGATAGTGTTAGGGGTGCCTCTCCCTTCCGGTCCCATGGCCTAGGTGTCATATTGTAGGTCCATTTTGGAAACTAGGGTTTTGCTCAGTAAGGGAGTGTGCAATTTTTGCACATTGGGGTCAAATTTGCAAAATCGTCGACCGGGAAATTATGGCTATCATTCCCAGATGGAACCTCCGTAGACACACTTGCAAGACTCCTAGGAACCCGGTTTTGTTGCACGGTTGAAATTCTATGCCCCAGGTAGGTATCCAACAAGTGTCCCTGAAGGGATTTTGGATGCAAGACAGAATGAGCCATAGAATGATGACTGTGGCTCGGATTGACAAACTGTCGAATCCGTTGGATTCAGGACAACGGGATAGTGCTAGGGGTGCCCCTCTCCTCCAGTTGCATGGTTCAAGTGTCATATTGTAGGTCCATTTTTGAAACTAGGGTTTTGCTCAGTAAGGAAGTGTGCAATTTTTACACATTGGGGTCAAATTTGCAAAATTTTCGACCGAAAAATTATGGCTAGCGTTCCCAACTGGAACCTTCCTAGACACACTTGCAGGACTCCCCAGAACTCAGTTTGGTTGCACAGTTGGAATTCTATACCCCCTGTAGGTATCCAGCAGGTGTCCATGAAGGCCTTTTAGAAGCGAGATAGAACGAGCCATAGAATAACGACCATGGCTCAGATCGACAAACCGTTGACTCCGTTGGATTCAGGACATCGGGATAGTGCTAGGGGTGCCCCTCTCCTCCAGTCCCATGGCCCAGGTGTCATCCTGTAGGTCCATTTTGGAAACTAGGGTTTTGCTCAGTAAGGGAGTGTGCAATTTTTGCACATTTGGGTCAAAATTGCAAAAGCGTCGATCGGGCACTTATGGCTAGCGTTCCCAGCTGGAATCTTCCCAGACACACTTGCAAGACTCCTTGGAACCTGATTTTGTTGCACGGTTGGAATTCTATGCCCCCAGTAGGTATCCAACAGGTGTCCCTGAAGGCCTTTTGGGTGCGAGACGGAACGAGCCATAGAATGACGATCGTTGCTCGGATCGAAAAACCGTCGAATCCGTTGGATTCAGGATGTCAGGATAGTGCTAGGAGTGCCCCTCTCCTCCGGTACCATGGCCCAGGTGTTATCTTGTAGGTCTATTTTGGAAACTAGGGTTTTGCTCAGTAAGGGAGTGTGCAATTTTTACACATTGGGGTCAAATTTGCAAAATCGTCGACCGAGCACTTATGGTGATGATGATGAAGATGGTGATGATGATGAAGACATTGATGGTGATGGTGATGGTGATGAAGATGATGATGATGATGATGAAGAAGAAGATGATGATGATGGAGAGGAACCTAGAGATGACAATGATGATGAAGATGTTGATGATGATGATGATGGTGATGATGATGAAGATGTTGATGGTGATGGTGATGGTGATGTGGTGATGGTGATGAAGATGATGATGATGAAGAAGATGATGGAGATGTTGATGAGGAACTTAGAGATGACAATGATGATGAAGATGTTGATGATGATGATGATGGTGATGATGATGAAGACGTTGATGATAATGGTGATGGTGATGAAGATGATGATGATGATGAAGAAGAAGATGATGATGATGATGCAGATGTTGATGACTAACCTAGAGATGACAATTATGATGAAAATGTTGATGATGGTTATGATGGTGATGATGATAAGACGTTGATGATGATGGTGATGGTGATGAAGATGATGATGATGATGGTGATGATGATGATGATGATGATGAAGATGATGATGATGGAGATGTTGATGAGGAACCTAGAGATGACACTGATGATGAAGATGTTGATGATGGTGATGATGGTGATGGTGATGAATATGTTGATGATGATGGTGATGGTGATGAAGATGATGATGATGGTGATGATGAAGAAGATGATGATGATGGATATGTTGATGAGGAACCTAGAGATGACAATGATGATGAATATGTTGATGATAATGATGATGGTGATGATGATGAAGATGTTGATGTTGATGGTGATGGTGATGGTGATGAAGATAATGATGATGAAGATGATGATGATGGAGATGTTGATGAGGAACCTAGATATGACAATGATGATGAAGATGATGATGAAGATGATGATGATGATGATGATGGTGATGAATATGCTGATGATGATGGTGATGGTGATGAAGATGATGATGATGCTAATGAAGAAGATGATGATGATGGAGATGTTGATGAGGAACAGTGAGATGACAATGAGCATGAAGATGTTGATTATGATGATGATGGCGACGATAATGAAGATGTTGATGATGATGGCGATGGTGATGAAGATGATGATGATGATGATGAAGATGATGATGATGGAGATGTTGGTGAGGAACAAAGAGATGGCAATGATGATGAATATTTTGATGATGATGATGATGGCGATGATGATGAAGACGTGATGATGATGGTGATGGTGATGAAGATTATGATGATGATGCTGAAGAAGACGATGATGATGGAGATGTTGATGAGGAAGCTAGAGATGAAAATGATGATGAAGATGTTGATGATGATGATGATGGCGATGATGATGAATATGTTGATGATGATGGTGATAGTGATGGTGATGGTGATGAAGATGATGATGATGAAGAAGATGATGATGATGGAGATCTTGATGAGGAACCTAGAGATGACAATGATGATGAAGATGTTGATGATGATGATGGTGGTGATGATGATGAAGACGTTGATGATGATGGTGATGGCCATGAAGATGATGATGATGATGATGAAGAAGAAGATGATGATGGAGATGTTGATGAGGAACAGAGAGATGACAATGATGATGAAGATGTTGATGATGATGATGAAGATGTTGATGATGATGGTGATGGTGATGAAGATGATGATGATGATGATGAAGAAGATGATGATGATGGAGATGCTGATGAGCAACCTAGAAATGACAATGATGATGAAGGGTTTTGCATAGTAAATTTATCAAGGTTTTGAGTTTCATGATAGTGGCACCATTGTGGAGAGGGTGAAGAGTTAGTGTTACTTGTAGGGAGATTATGACATATTGGAGGAAGTATCTAAAGGGTACAGAGGGTTTAGTGCTAGGGTTTGGGTGAGGGTTAGGGTTAGAGTTATAAAAGGAAATTGAATTAGGTCATTTCTGTAATGTACATTTTATATTAATGGTATGGATTGGTCTAAGACGGTGCTCTCAAATAGCTATTTCATTATGAAATATTTAACAAGACATGAATTAAATTTAAGACAAGTGTTTCTTTAGAATTCTAAATTTAGTCAGATATTAGTAAAAACCTCTATGTATTGTTGTATCCTTTGTGTATAATCCTATCACAATTGGAGCCACCCATTTATTAAGTTTGATTCATAACCTAGAGGATAAAAATTGTCTTTTCAAAGCCTAACACAATGCATCCCATGTAATGTGTCATGGTGAATATCACTAGTGGATTGTTCCTCATTGAATTTGTTGTTGATATTCGTAGTGTGGGACTGGCATAGGCTTGGACAAGTCCCTCTAAGTGGTTATCTATAGGAATGTTTTAAAAATAAATTGTTAGGATACATATCTAATAGTCTAGAAGGTCTCTATGCATTTGTCCACCAAATTTGGTCAAGGAGATTATGGTATCTAGTTGGAATATATTAGTGGAAACCCTAGGTTGATGACACGATGCTTTGATAAGGGAAAAAACATAAAATCTAGCTAGACTTGGGTGAGCATTGAGCATGGGGAACCAAATCTATTAATATGTGTATTGTTAAATATAATTTTGTTGGGTGAAGCTAATAACCAACATAATCAACATAATATAAGAGTTTTTTGTGTTGGGGATATACCTCAAGGTACCCAAAGCATGAAATGTTTTTGGGTGGGCACAAAGCCAAGAGAACAAAAATGTTGAATAGGACATGTGGGGTGGGAGGTCGACCGCCAAAAAATCAAGCATTGACATGAGTGAGGTAGGTCTAAAGAAACTTCTCTCATACCAAATGAGAGAAGTGGTAGGTGGGTCTCTAAGTCTATAAAGAAACTCCTCTCATACCAAATGAGATAGGTCTAAAGCAACTTCTTTTGTGGAGTGGTGTTGCATTTTGAAGTTCCCTTGGTCATTGTGTTCTAGTTGCATTGTTGGTTTTGGCTATTTGTTCCCAATGTTAGGAGTTTTTCTTGTTTTTTCTTTAACTTGTGTGTAGAGCTCTAGGAATCAATGGTTGTTGGGTGTATCCCTAGTGGTTCTATTCACATTGCCTTCCAAAGTGCTTGTGTTGTGGGTGGTTGTGAAACATGCAAGTAAGGGAGTCAATATAGAGTGTTTAGTGCTTCTTTTTATCTCAAGGTTCCTTGTTATGTAAGGATTAACAAACCAATTTATACTATAATTTATCTAAAGTGAATTTCTTTAAAATGATTGGACACCAAAATAACCATTAAATGAAGGCATGCAAGGATCACAAGATCAAAGCATGCATCACTCATCCACAACATTCCCATGGAATGTTGAGATCCATAATTTAGTCTTTACATGGTTTTCTATGTGTTTAACTCCAACACCCCAAAATTTATATGTTTTCCTCTTAAGATAAGTTGTTGTGAACATTGTGTTGTGGGTAGTTATAGAGTGAAAAACACTAGAGTGCATTGATTACACATCCAAAGGTGAGGCCTCTTGATTCAATGTTTCCATCCTCAAAGACTCAATGGCATCAGGTAACCTTTTTCAATGCTCATGAAAATGAATCCATTGGACTTGCCTAAGGGATTATTGAGTAGAGAAAGAGCATATATTCATTGTGTTATGTAGGGTAGTGGAAAAGAGTGCTATGATTTTTTAGGGTTGGATGAGTTTCCTAGAGTACTATATAGTCAGAATATTAACTTAGTTGTGAGATAAATTGTCTTGGATTCAAGTGAACTTGATCTCCGAATAAAAAAATGGTCCTCCCAAAATCGCCTTCATTTTTATTCGGGGTTAAAATTACATCTTGTTTGAAATATTGGCCTTAATAATTGTTTTCATTGCAATAAAAACCCTAAAATGGTGCTCTAGGTTTCATCCAAAATCGCCATGACATAAATTTGAATCCAAATCATTATATGCATATATAGAACAAAACTCGAACAAAACTATATATAAATCCATGATATAAAACCATAATGGAACAAAACTCGAACAAATATATAAATTTTCAGGAAAATAGTGGAACATGGTTCCCAATGTACATGCGATGGCAACTCATGCCCTATACAAAATTCGACAACTCGTGTCGTAGATCCAAAATACATGGCAACTAGTTCCCTATACAAAATCTGACAACTCGTGCCGTAGATCCAAAATACATGGAAACCTGTGCCGTAGATACAAAGTACACGAAAACTGGTGCCCAAAGGTGCTAGATCGTGGCTAATGTAGATAACATGGCATGTCAACCATTGTGACCACCCTGGTCACTCCCTGGTGTATCTCCAAAATCGATCTTTCTCTTCTTGGAGCTACTACTACCTCAGGTCTTCTTCCATCTAGGAGTAGACCGTCTCTCCATGCTCTGAAACAAATGATATAAGGTACCATTAGTTTCAAGCTTTTGTAACATTTACCACATTTATAAAATGAATCTACAATTCAAATCTTAAATAACTCACCGCTGATGCGAGTGGGAGACGAGAAGCAGGTGTCCTGGATCTGCTGAGCCTCTCAGCAATTCCACCCTACAACATTTACGACAATCATTTCATTGAAAAATAATAATTGCTTAAATTAATTTTTGTTAATGCATCAAAACATTTTCATAAATTAACTTGATTCTCACCATGAACACCTCCAACAATGGACATGGCTGGGCTTCTGGGCTAGCAGGTGGAGCAATTGGATGGACAACCTGCTCCGATGCAGTCATAGGGGGGGGCACAGATGTAGATGAAGGAACTATGGGTGCGACCACAATAGACACATGGGAAGATGATGGAATAGTAGTTTCCACAATAGTGGTGGGAACTGGAGATGATGTGGTGGAAGAGGACATGGTGGTATGGGGTGGATGAGGATATCATGGATGATAAATCCCTACCGATTGGACAATAGGGCGTATCGAACCAAAAGGGTTAGGGGTGATGTTGAGGTATGGTGAATGGGAGGTCAATCCTGGATAGAGGGAGGAGGATGGATATAAGGTAGCTTGTAGAAGAAGGGGATAAGCTTGATGGAAGGGGTGACGTGGACGAATGGGGGAGTATGGATAAATGGGGGGGCATGGATGAATGGGATAGGATGTATATATGGCGGGGCGTTGACGAATGGGGGAGGATGGATAGAGGGGGGAGTATGGACAGATAGGGGATGGTGGATGGAAGGGAGGGGGTGGATGGAGGGAGGGGTCTGGATGGAGGCGAGGGGGGAAAATCATGGGAGAGGGTGGAAACATGGGACTAAAGAGGCCTGCAGCTATTGGCGGCCCTTGCATACAAATTTATAATATCATAGTTTAGTAAATAAATAAAAAATTAAACCATAGTATGTCGTAACATTTCAAATTAAAAGCGTGCTTTTAACTACACATTATACCTGTGTATATGGTGATCTGCCGACCCCTGGCGGAGATGGTTGGTCATCATACTACTTGCATACTTGTGGACACCAAAACGCATGCACGTTATAAACATATTAAACTAGTAATTATTCAATCAATCAAAATATTAAAAAAATTTGTATGAACTATCATCATGTATGTCATAAATATAAATACATAAAAATAGAAATGCCATAAGTAATAACAATATTGTGTGGGGTATTGAAAATATCTCTCTATGAGGTGCCGCAATCTCAGTTGCAACTGCCATTGCTACATCCAGGTTGGGAGATGCTGCATTCTCCCATGATGGCATGTCAACTCTAAATAGATTTACATTGAAATAATAGTTTAAGTCAAGCACACATACTTTAAAATTACTTTACAAATTATCAAGTGATGATTGAAAACACATTAAAAAAAGTGCTAACCTGCTCCATATAGCAACCCTCGATCGGGCCAGGGAAAGTGTGCCCGCAATGGGGACAAAGATGTGGCATTGTCCCCATGGAACTAGAAGGCACAACATGGCTACCACCGGTGATAGGTCTATCCTGAATCTATCTTGAAGGCCCTGCACCTGCCTCTCTATCAGGGTCAGGATGTCTCTCCACTGTAGTAGCTGCTACAAAGGTAGTGTGTCTAAGCAGTCCCCATGCAACACTCCTCAACACATCCTCGATTTGATTAAGTTTGTGGGGTAGCTGAGGCAACTGGGGAGAGGGGTTGGGCTTGCGCCTAGGAGCTGGTGTCCCTCTCAGTGGGTTCCTCCTAGCAGCAGGTCGATCTTGGGTAGAGCCATGCCCAACACCCTAGAACTCAACTATGTCCAAATAGTTGACATGTAAACCGAGGTAAAAATAAGCCCATAGTTGCCAAAGGAAGTACTGTGGAACCTCCCTATTATTGAAGGGAGGTTTATCATAAACCATGAACCACCTATGCATCCAATTGTCCCTCCATGGTTGGAAATGACACCAATCCATGCAAACACGTGGCTTTTTAATGTCCGGTGGTTGTTGTGTTCTTGGATCGATGAACATACTATACAATTGGGCCTTTGCAATATTCAAATATTTTATTTCCTCCTTGGAAATGCCCATGGAATAATACTCCCGCATCCTAGCTCTATATTCAGTCATGCCAGTCAATTGGCGATGTGCATGGATGATGGAGTCAATTGAGCTCTAAATTGAGGTGGAAAGGGACACTCAAGATGGTTCCCCTGTGTTTCTTAGTTCTTGAGCGTGCACTCTCATCTCATTTAGAGAATGGTTCAAGTAATCTTGGTCAAAACTTTGTTGGGGATTTCGATTTTCTTGGGCATTTGGATTTGGTTGAGGATTTTCATTGGTTCCACCGGACTCCGTGTTAACATTTTGTTCATTCATTGTGTGGGTTTACAATCTGCAATTGAAAAATTCTTTATTCTTTTAATAATTTGGGGATAATTACAAATTTAATAAACAAACAAAAATGAATTAAATGACAAAAAAATGAATTAAATGAAAAAAAACAATGGAATTTACCTATCCAATGCAATTGGTGGATGGATGAAGGTGGTTTATTTAGTGGAAATGGTGCACTTGGGTTGTTGTAGCTCCGCGCACGCGTTGGTTCATCCACGTTCAGCTAGAATGGTAAGAATGAAAAGAAATTGAGTTTTTTTTAAAATGTTAACAGGGGTGCATGCGCGTGTTCGTCCGTGCACGTGCCCCGGTTCAGTACCAAACCTAATGGTGCGTGTGTGCTACCTTAGGTGCGTGCGCATTCCTGTTTTTTCCCCACTAGCGCAGCCTCTTTGCAATAGTTTTGGGGAGCATCTTTGTGTGCCCATCTAGTTGTTCAATAAATTGTTGGAACTGCAGCAACTGATGCTACTGCTGCAACTCAAAAAGATGTAACAAGCTCTGATACCATGTGAAATTCCATAGGTGGATATCGCTTTAGCTTGAACAAACCTGACAATTTCACTCAGATAATTGCAAAGAAGAATAGACAGAAGATGATAATAATTCACACATGAAACTCAAAAGATGTGAGAAACTGTTGTTGATACATTCATTAGATATAAGCTAGAAAAAAGATTACAATACAATAGAATGAATTTGATATCATCCAAGGTGCTTCGAATTCTCCTCAAGGCATGTCTTGGATTGCATTGGAACCATCTCCCAATCAGGTGTAGTGGCCACCGATAGTCAAAGATAAGTCAATGTGAGTCTAATTGAGTCTAATTGATGCATGTGAGCACAAATATATGGAATGAGACTCCAAGGAGGGAACAGACTAGCTGTTAGTGGTCAAGTAGAGCTACTCTAGTCTCTGTAGCATTCAATCTAAGAGCTACAGTTAGTTAACTGAGTAATCAGTCCTCAAATCAAGGAACTGATCACCAAAGCATGGAACTGACTGATAGATCTCCTAAATCAGTGGAAGAGGGCGTAGTTGTGCTCTAACGATGGAAACAAGGGCACATCAGTGGTTAGGAGGGATAATACGGAGCAAAAATAGGCTCTAGGGGGGACAAAAATAAGGACTAGGTACTGGGAGGCTACCATACTGATGACTGGATGCATGAAGTATGCATGCATGTATGCAAATACAAATTATGATGGTGAGAATATTCCAACAGATGCTGGTGGTGTTGGTTGTTTAACTCCTTTGTCATGACCTTAGCAAAAATGTACCTTTCACTCAAGAAAAATTACTTATTAGGCATGGGAATTTTTTTCTACCCTTTTTAATGCTTGGATTAGGACGTTTCATCAAAATTGTAAGGTGTCGACTAATGAACTTGGAGGATCAGATTTGAGATTCAAGATAGATGCAAGGGATAGATGCTAGAGATGGGGGGAACATGGTTCTATTAAGGAAGAGGATCCCAATATAGGCAATAGTTTTGATGATATGTAGTTTTTTGTTATAACATGAATCTTATGGATAGATATTGGGTCTTTGTTTATGTATATATCAATGAACAAATCCCTGATATATATCCCCTGTATGCTACCTCCCATGTCTCCATGCCCACATCTATCTCTCTTATCCATTTTATATCCATATGTCCCTACCACCAACCAACCTACTTGTTGGCTATAAATAACCTTCTGGATGTTTTCAACATAGACCCAGGTACTTCGCTGTTCAAGGAACCAACAAAAACCCTAATCACCGGCCCTTTCGGCAATAGACTACGCGCAGCCTGAGGTCTCGCCCGAGGTGAAGCTGAGGGGATGGTTGTGGAATCAAGTTTCCACAACCGGGTGATGCGAGGGGGGAAAGACTGATAAGCAGCGCAATACTTTGCGTACTGCTACGGATAAACAACTGCGTGAACCCTCTGTTCTACGTCGGATACTTCGGTAGCAAAGGTGCTTGCGCACTAGCGCCTCCAATGACTGCGCAATACATGATACTCTTGTGTTATGACAATAAGCTATCAACAGCTTACCTCCCAACAAATCCCAATGATTCAGCGCGTCAACTAGACCATGCGTCTCTTCCAAGATGATTAATTCTAACCAATCCTACATAGCATTCTTTATCCCTTCAACTCGTTCAAGTTCTTATCATTATGTTGCAGGTGATTAAATAAACATACATTACTATGCACTCCAACGTTGTGCTTAAATTCAATGTTAAACTATGTGACTAATTGGAAGATTCATACATTCCCCGACTCGTAAGTGTTGAATACTTAACATTCCTCCATGCATGTATTACGTAACATATTATTCCCATTCTTTGCGGCGAATACATATAAAAGCAATCACATAACAAAAAACTGCAGTATTAAATATTCATACCAAGCAAATGAAAAATCATAAACACATAATTTAACGTTGTTCACCCCCCGGATGGAGGCTATGTCCACAAGAACAGTTGTTAATATTTCTCTTTATGGGAAGGGTACAACCGTTCTTAGTCTGCGCACTCAGCTGCAGACTCTTCTCTCTGCGCACTCAGCTACAGAGCCTTTACAATAGCTTCACAACTCAAAAGACGCTACAATACTCACAATAGCTATCTCTACGAGAGATCTCTAACCATTTCCCATACAATTTTCCCTTATTTACAGATCACGCCCAAGGGTTGTGTCTTTACAATCATTAGGCCGAAATCCTAAGGTTTCCAAAACTGGTGTGGCTAACTGCCACCCTAGCTGTCGCCGTCGACAGCCTGCTCCACCTGCTCGAGCTAGGCCACTCATGGCTCACTTACTCATCTGATAGCCACAGTCACCGAACGGTTGTAACTGCATCATGGCCTGTCCCTTTCCACTCCTTCACCTTCCTGTCGCCATCGTGGTCGTGGCCTAGATTCTCAACTGCTTGCCGCCACATGTCCGAATAAGTTGCTTTCCTCTGCCGTCCACCTGTTCCTTACCCAAAATAGGTCATGTCCTCATCTGACCTTTACCTGTATTGCGTGCCAAAAATAACTCATGCGCGGTTCTGTCCACCAACCTACTATGAAACCATGCCTTGGCCCCTGCTGCCGCGTGACATGTGCAATTCCTCAAAAACTACCTGTCTCCTGCTGCCGCGCACAATGCGCATTCTTTAACACTTGTGCAAAATTGTAATGTCCCTTGTTAGGAATTTTATTAAAATGGCAATTTTTCACTTTTTTCCCTAGTTTGACCTTTGACTAGTTTTGAGCTCTAGGTCCCCAAATTGCTCCAATTGCTCCCAAATATTCTGAGAATGTATATGGATGATGTTATAAAATAAATATTTATTTCAGGGATGCTTTTGGACCTTTAAAATACTTCTACAAATCCTCTTTCAATTCTAGCCAATGTAGGGAACTTTACTAGTAATTTCCCTTTGACTAGTATTGGTCTGTAGGTCTCGAATTGACTCCAAATTCCTTCAAATATTCAAGGAAGGTGTATGAATGATATTAGGACTTGAATATTATGTTCATGGATGGTATATGGCCACCAAAATACCTCTACAAACTATCTTAAGATTCTGGACCAAGTATGCAATTTTACTAGTAATTTGGGGTTCAAATCCCCGTGGGGTAAGTACTGAAAATGGCTTCCCAAATGCCTCCAAACCCACTCAAATTTTTGAACAGAGGTAGGGAATGTATTAAGGATTTTATTAAGGTCTCATTTACACCATTAATTTATTTTTACATATGTTCCAACCCTCTCCCATTCAATTGCAAAAATCACCAATTCGACCCTTGGGGAAATGGCACTATTTCTTCTCCCAATGCAATTAAACTGAGTAAAAATACTTCAAATGCTCAAGTACATTACATGAAACTTGTAAAATACATCCATATAAGTCCATTGATCACAAATTCATCATAGAATCATCCATTCATTCGAAATCATCAGCATTACATTGATTCACAACAAGGTAGTGGGGAAATGGCACTGTTCTTTCATTAAAATTGAGATTTATACATTTCTACCTGGAATTTCGACCTGAAAATTTCTGGAGATGAAGATCAGAGTATTTAATTCATATTAAAAAAGAAATGGGGCATTAGAATCTCCCCCAAAGAGTACAATAGCTCACCAAAAACGCCCTCCCTCAAGGATCAAGAATATGCCATCAAAACTGGAAATGGTTGAAGGAGTGAGCTGCAATAGAAGAAACCATGAGATTACTTGTAGCTTACACCTGCAAATAAAGAATCCATTAAATATCCAAATGAAAGGTATGAATGGCCTTTCCAATTGCCAACTTGGATGGGAATCTTTCACCCTCGAAATTGGCTAAGGCAAGCAACTAGTCATCCACTAGCTCTCCCTCTTCACAAATCCAATTGCAAATTCTACAAATGATCAAAATCTGGTTTCATTCTTTGTTATTTACATTTATAAATTTCTAATGTCCTCCATGGGTCGAATTCCATCCAAGAGACTCATGCCAACTCAAGTTGGGAAGAGATTCCAAAGAACGCCACTTGTACAACAATTCTTAGTTTCCCACTTCCACCAAATCACATGTGGAAGCATCTTAGCTGCCCTAACACCCTTGAGCGCCCTATTGGAGTCTATTTTTAGCCTTTACATGTCATATATGTCATATGTCAGCCTTCAGGTCTGATTTGTGTCGTAGGTGTCAGAGCATCTTCATCATTGTTGTCATAGAGCTAGGGAATCTAGCCCAAGTGTCTCACTAGCTCCAAATTGCCTCTTCCTCTTCCATGGGAGTTACTCTTCCTCTATATTTAGACCTTGGATGATTCATGCCATGAATAATACCTTTTGGACTCCCCCAAGTATGTTACATTCACCTTGAATTCGAATTGGTGAGAGAATGATGCCAAGTGTAGTGGGGAAATCTAGCCATATGTGGGTCCCACTTCCTCCATGTGTCTTCATGATCAAATGCCACTTTGATTTTCACTTGTATATATTTATTTAGCTCATTTATTAAATATTTATGCCACTCTAATGTTCAAACATCATTTATTATCCCCATTATTCCAAATCCCAAAGCTTCCACCCCAAACCTAGGAAACTAGTAATTTTCCTCCTTGGCAATTATTTGACCTTTAACATCAATTTTACAAACTCTAATGAATATGGCCAATGTGATTAGACCATTGTGACCCAATTCCAAAATTTGGGACATGACAAAAATCCCATCTTGGACCCCATCCAATAGGCCCCTAACACTCACCTATGGCTCGTCCTGAGCTAGTTTCAGTTGCAGACGAGGGTACTGCGCCCTCTGTTGTGCCTGCCTTCAATACAAATTTATGTAGAGTAATTTCTAACTCTGCGACCATATCCTTGGCCTTCTTCTCAAACTCTCGCAGCGTCTTTAGAGTGGCCTGCGAGACCTTTTCTTTGGCCACCTGTTCTTTCATTGTGCCTTCTGTTGTCTGAAGTTCTACGAACTTCTCATCAAACTGCTGTATCAGTTCAAGGCCTTCCTGTTCAATGGGCTGCAACCTATCATATGCAACAGTCTCTTTTTCCCTTAGCACAGCCAATTCTTTCTGTAGGTCCTTGATTTCATTAAATCTTTGTATCTTCTCCCTGGCCGGCATAGTCTTTAATTCTGCATGTGCGGTTTCCACCTATTGCTGTGCCCTCTGCAGATCCTCCTTGATCTTTTGCACCGTAGGATCTTTGTTCAATCTCAACACGATTGTATTTACTCCTTCGAGTAAATCCTGGCACTTCATCACCTGCAACGAAATGTTTTCCATGGTTGTTGTTACTTCCTCAACTGGAGCGACGCAGTGATCTGACGGGATAATCGGGCGCCTTGCCTCCATTTCTACAATCTTCTCTCTGTAGGAGGTCTGCATTTGTGCCATTTCTGATGTGAGGGTGTCTACCTTGGCCCTGATTTTCTTTATAGTATCCTCTGTCTCCTCTTCTTCTGCGCATTCCTGAATACTTGCACAAACTACTGAAATTGTTTCTTTCAGCTTCCGGTCTTTCTCTCTAGCCTCAGTCAGCTCTTGCAAATTCCGAGCTGATTCCTGTTTTAGCTGATTGATGTTTTCAGCCAACTTGACGCTTTGATCGTATGAGGCCAAGCGTCTCTCATGAATCTCTTCTGCCACTTTGATGTGAAGCTCATTCAAGTATTCTAGGGGTAGAGCCCCAATATTCAGGTCGAGGCATGCAGTCTTTATCGCCTCCTTAACCGCCTCATTCAGATAGATGAGGTAACTTGGCTGTCCCAACCCCATTTGTGCTATCATGAACTTGACCTCCTCCATAGCTTGGATTATGGTCAGCTGAAGTTGTTCTTGTTTCGCTTCTTTTTTTGCGCGGGTTTCTTCCCACACTTCTTGCACTTTAGTTGCGATCGTCTCGCAGTCATCCGGGTGGAGCTGCGGGCCAAACTCTGGCTTCTCAGCCTTTCGCTTCTTGCACTGGCCTCTTGAGTCTGAATGGCTTTCAATAGCCTTTCTTTTGCATTCTGTTGACTCCTCGGCTTTATCTTGAGCTAGTTCCTTTTCTTCAACAATGGGAGTTCCTTCAGGTAACCCCCCATTTTTCTTTTCCTTCTTTGCTGCTATGTCTTCACTATCTCCTTGAGTATCTTCTTCATTTGAAATTTTGATGTTGATCTTGGTCGTGGAGATAGGTGAGATGTTTTTCTCATAATCCAATGCATCGTCTCGCAAGATGGGGACTTTCCAGTCAGTGTCCCAACGCTCCATCATTGCTTCAATTGCCTCCTCATCCAAGCGATAGAACCCTGAATACCACAGTCCTTCCTGCGCATCAGCCCGTGGCTGAATGTGTGACTGATGCCTCTTTGCCAGGAATCTCATGATGCATGTGAATGTCTGGGTCACTGCCCTTGATATGTGCGGCATTGACAAAATCGCATCGTGTAGCTGGTGATAGTAAACATGAAAAAATTCAGCTGTGTGGCGCTGTTTGGTTGCCTTCGAACTTGCCCATAAGTTGCTGAAGTGCATCTCGCGGCCTTGTCCTGGTAGAGTTGGGATGCCTTGATACATATCCGGCTCTTTCCAGCCTACAAAGGCTACCAATATGAGTTGCCAACCATAATGGAATAATGAACCATCATCTTGGGTCGCCTCAACGTCTGCTAAAAATTTGTTGAGTAGCTACTGGCACCAATTATAGGGTACCTTGCGCAATGTGTTCACCACTAGTTTTATCGCGACTGCCAGTACCTCCAGCGGTTGACACTTGCGTAGCAGCTTGCCTGCTAGCAACTGAACAGTAAACTGTGTTACGGGATCATTGATGTCATTGGTGGGGAATCCACGCCCCTTGCGGATGACGCCGAATTCCTTGGAAACTTCAGTGGACAGACCTCTATCCTATGCACGTTTCACCATTAAGTCAACAGGGTCCTCTCCGCGCTTGTTCAGACCTGTGATATGATGTATTAGATCTATACTTACATCAACATGGGTATCCAACCAAAGGAATCCTTCATGCATGCAGGACAACAGTGCATGCACCATGGCCATGTACTCAATGCTCTTAGTAAAATGTGGCATTTGTAATAGATTGAGAAACTCTGAGGGTTGGATGGGCTTTATCTAGTCCTGGACTTGTAGAATTTCAACTCCAGTCTTTCCATCCATGACCCGGTTGAGATATCCACTGGATCGAAACTGCGTGTAGTTCTTCGGCTTGGCTAATGTATTTTCCACTAAGTCATAATCCTCCAACTTACAGTTGGGCACCTCACTGAGCAAGTTCTCAACAATTTTCACTTGGGTGTAAATTGTTGGCACCGGGATTTTGTATGCAGCGTTCTTATCCAGGTGTACCGGTGGTGCATCATACTTCTGTGGTGGGATATAGTCTGGCACTAGATAGAAAGATAGGTTCTAGACCATGGCCGACTGTGGTTTCGGTGGTGTGCCTAACTGAGCCTACTCTGTAGCAGTTTCCTTCCCCTTGCTGGTTCATGCAGCCTGCCTTACTGAAATTCGGGATGAAGCCCCCTTTGTGGTCGTCATCTTTGCTGGAATTGCTGAAGTTTCAAATAACCAGGAGAGATCTTCAAACTGGTTTGGCTCACTCATACGATGTGCTTTCTCACTCGGCTCTCTGAAAGTTCAAGCAAGGAATGGTAAAAAGCTTTGTAATGTGAATAAGTGGCCAGGCAAGGTGTATTTATAGCCTCTTTGGGTCTGCAACGTGGCCTCTGGTGGTTGCCGAGGCAATTGATGTCGCATTTAATAACCAGGTCACCCTATGATTTTGGCGTTGCGATCTGATCTTTGCCATTGTGCGAGTTCTGTTGCCTTAATTGCAAAAAGGTTGTCAGGCAGGCTAGCACGTCAACTCTGTCTAGTCAGCGTTAAATGTTCGACCTGCTAGCCGGATTTCAGTATGAAAGGGGTTATTTTGGCCTTTATGGTGTTCCAACTTGTCACATCCATCCTTAGCATTTGAATTGTGCCAATGCAGCCAATTTGGTTAACGGCCTACTAACTGTCCGATGATTGCAACAGTAACTGCTTCCGTCACGGTGCGCTAGCGGTTCTCGTATGGGTGTCTCTTTTGCATGCGCCTGCATCTGACTGTTCTGCGTAGCTGTCATTATGTGTTGTATGCGTGATGAAGATTATGAAATGTTCTGCGTATCGGCTTTCTTCCTTGTATTTTCTCTCTTTTTTTTTTTTTGCGCTCGCAACTTCAGCAGTGTTGCGTGGTATGCTTCCCTTAATCATATAGAATTCTGCGCAGCCGAACTATCACGGTAAAGCTTTAGTCTGCTACCATTTATCAAACTTGGCAAGGTTTCTCCAATCAATGTGGCTAATTGGACTACGCCATCATTAGTAACATACATTACAGTATATGGGCCAAGCCAATGCATCTTAAACTTTCCAGGAAATTTCATGAATGTGCTATCACACAGGAGGACTAACAAGCCGACCAACCCTAAAATAAGAAGCCCTAAATTAAATTAAATTACAAAACTAAGAACCAATTCTTCATATATTTATGGTTGTTTCATGGGCGTCTTTATCCTTGCAGGCTTCATTGGTCCCCTGATGATGATCCCAGAGTAGGGATCGAAACGTCGAGTTTCAAATTCGTTCAACGCATCTCCTCTTCACTCATAAGTTTTCTTGCGTAATGACTATTTTCAAATAGATCACCTACCTGAAAGTTCTTGTTCTTGATGTGGTGATCATGCCATTTTTTTTGGGCTCTTTCTGTACTTGTTGGTGGAAGCCTTTGACGAAGCGATCTTCCTCTAGCCCAACCAAGTGTAGGAGTCTTTCTTCGAGTGCTATGCGATCTACCATGCGTGTAAACACTGCTATTCTCAAGCTGGGAACAATGTACTCCATCGGAATTATTGCTTCTTTCCCATAGAATAGCCTTAAAGGTGTATGGCCAGTCAGTTTCTTGCAGGTAGTCATGTATGTGCATAGTACAAATGGAATGCGCAGGTCTCAGTTGTCCCGATTGACGTTGCATATCTTGGTTAGCGCATTCTCCAACACTTTGTTAAATGCCTCAATAATTCCATTCGCCTATGGGTGATAAGGCGTACTGCAATGATGATGAACATGGAACTCTTCGATCAAAGCCTCAATGGTTTTATTCAGAAAATGAGTGCCTTGATCACTCATCAAAATCTTCGGGCATCCGAACCTTGTAAGGATATTTTCATATATAAACTTTCCGGCTTTAGTTGCGCTATAGTCTTTTACTGGCTTTGCTTCTGCCCATCTGATGAGGTAATCGATAGCAGTAATGATATACCTTGCACCAGTTCTTTTCCCTAGTGGGTTAATAGGACCCACAAAATCAATGGCCCACTTCTCAAAGGCCTGCAATGTCAGCTGTGGATTTAAGGGCATTTCATCTCTGCACGATGGCTTCCCTGTTCTTTGACAAACATCGCAATTCTGGCAATGTTCCTTCGAATCTCTATGAATTGTAGGCCACCATATCCATGCACGCAATATCTTCTGTGTGGTAGCTCTCCCTGCATAATGGCCTCCTGCGACTCCTGAGTGCGCATAAGCTAGTATGAATGGTTTCTCATGCTCTAGCACACATCTGTGCAATACTTCATCCAGTCCCAGCTTGTATAGTTGACCTGCAATTATAGTGAAGTCTAATGCGCACACTACAAGCTGCTTTTTCTGTAGTGTCGTGAACTCTGTGGGTGCGAACCCAGTAGTCAGAAAGTCAATGATGTCCTTATAATAATCATCAACAACTTGTATAGCGAACAACTGCGCATCAGGCAGATTGTCTTCCAGATTCGTTGGTTCTTCTCCTGACTCAATCCTTGATAGATGATTAGGTCCCAAATTCAACCTTCCTAGCTTAACCACAATTTCAAAGTCGTACTCCTGAAATAGTAGTAACCATCTGCATATGTACCCCCCTAACACTGGCTTATTGAGCAGGTATTTCAAGGCAGAATGGTCGGTGAACATGGAGAAGTGCGTACCAAGCAAGTAGTGCCTGAACTTCTGCAGTGCATATACCATTGCGAGTCCTTCTCTTTCAGTGGTGGTATAGTTCCTCTCAGCGGATGATAACTTCCTACTGGAAGAGGCAATGGAATGATCAATACCTCCCTCTCCTCGATGAGCAAGAACAACGTCCAATGCGATACACAAAGCATCCACATGGACATGAAATGGCTTCTCCCAGTCCGAAAAAACTAGGATCGACACAGTGACCATCTTTTCTTTCAATGTGTCAAATACTTTGTAAGAGTCCTCATTCCAAATGAATGGTACATCTTTCTTCAACAGCTTCTCCATAGCTGCGGTTATCTGCGCATACCCCTTGATAAATTTCTTGTAATATCCGGTATGCCCTAGCATAGTGCGCATCTGCTTAACTGAATTGGGCGTAGGCAAGTTTACAATGACTACGATCTTCGCAGGGTCAACCATCAAGCCCTATTTGCACACAATGTGTCCCAACAAGATTCCATAGGGAACACAGAAAACACACTTCTTCAAGTTTAATGAAACTTGATGCTGTCTGTACTTTTCCAGCATCATCCTGAGGTTCGCGGCATGGTTCTTCAATAAACCGAAAATGGTCCAATCATCAAAGTAAACCTCTAAAAACTTATGTATAAAATACTTAAATGCTGCAACGACCACTCTAGAAAATATGGCTGGTGCATTTTTCAGACTGAAAGGCATCACTATGTATTGGAACGACCCCCATTCTGTAACAAAAGTCGTCTTGTGCCTATCTGTGCAATCAATCCTAATCTGATGGTAACCAGAGAATCCATCAGTAAAAGAATAGGCCTCATTCCCTCCAACATTATCTAGCACTTCATCTGTAAAAGGTGTAGGAAATGGGTCATGCATTGAAGCGTCATTCAGTTTTCTGAGATCCACACAAATCTTGGTCTCGCCCTTTGTTTTCTTATCCTGGATAACCATCGGGCTTATCCATTTAGTTTCTTCAATTGGCTCAATGATCCCTACATCGAGCATCTTATCGAGTTCTGCCTTAACTCGTTCTTTATAGCGTGGATTCAATCTATATGGTCTTTGCTTTACAGGCTTCGCGCTAGGCTTAAGAGGAATTTTCATCACTCCTAAGTCTCCCAGTATACCTGTAATCTCTGTGAATTTAGTCGGGAAGAGTTCGTGATACTCCTGGAGGATTCCTGCGACCTATTTGACTGTGTCTTCATCCCAATAGTCTCCGATAGCTGCGAAATTTGGCTCTTTACTGGTGCCAATGTTCACTTTTCTTGTCTTTACGGGTCTGCTCATATCTGTGATTTCTAGTGGAGGTCCTTCTACCTCGCGCGTGCCCTCTGATTCAGGTATCTTTATGTTTCGCGAGTCATCCTCATCACTATATTCCTGAGCTACAGATTCATCAGCCAAGTTATAACAATCAAGAGTAGGATCTAATTGCTCCTCCCATTCCAGGTGTAGATGTGCAGGTATGCTCTCTGCGCCAAATAATTCTTCTAGGGTTATATTTCCATCAGCGTAGTTTGGTCCGAATATTTTTTTCTAAAGAAGCTGCAATGCATCATTGATGCTTGGATGTTCATCTTCAAAACTGAAGTCTTTCTGGAAGATCACGGTCAGGGTATACCAATCTATTGTGCCCCTGCGCAGTTCCAAGTCTAGGTACCATTTCTTTGGAATAGGTTCTTCCAGCATATGCACAAACAAATGTACCCATTCTGTTTGTGGTATTTCCACCCAAGCATGTGAACAAGTTTCCACGTGATCCCTTGGATCTTTCTGTCCATTATATTTTGCAAAAGGTAATGTAACCTTCTCAGCGAATTTGATTTTCATCTTAATTATGCATTGAGCCCATGTAGTCAATCTCTGCTTGTGCGCAGCCCACCATCTGGCAGGTGTCTTGCGCAATGCTACATCTAATGCTTGTAAGCGGTGTTCATCTGCAATTGCTGCAGTATAATATCTGATGAAAGAATAAACGTTAGATGAACCATCATATGTGGGGATTGGGCTTACCTGCTTTCCAATCTAGCGTATCGACTTCATGACCTGTGCGCATCTCCTTGCAGATACTTCATGCATGCGGTTTTGCCAGTTCTCCAAACCTGCATCCGAGTTTGAAATGCAAGAGCATGCATATCCAGCTGAGTGTACCATCTGCAGTAGGGTTGATGTAATTTTCTTGGTTCACGGTCAGTTTGTACAACCGGTGCAAATCCTGAGCTTGAGATTCCTCTTGAATCGGCTCACTATATCTATCTCCGTCTGCAGGGTCCAGTGTTGCAATCACCTTGAGATGTTTTCCTTCGAAGATCATCTTCCTGGTCTTCATATTTATGATTGTGAGGTTATCAATAGCCCAGTCAATCCACAGTAATGCCGGGAAAGGCTGACTATCATCCACAATCTCAATAACCTCGAAATCAGCATGACTCTATACTCCATCAATGTCAACAACCACATTGGCCAATCGTTGCGCTATCAGTAGTGTCTTCTCCACTGCACGGTTCGTATTGATCTATAACCTTCTGTAGTTCTGTTATAGCATCCGGGTTCTTTAACAATTTCATGCAGCTCCTAAGGAACTTCGCAATAGAGGTGCATGTCTCTACTGCGGTGCTTGTGTTGTCGTAAGCAGCCAGTATGTCTTCCACATACGGTATTTGACTGCGCAGCGGGATCCTCAGCAACTTTGGTGCCAATTCTCTAAGGATATCCCATGCTTCCATAAATGCTCCTTTGTTCTTCGCCAGGTCTAAAGTAGGTGGTTTCTCGGCATATTTTCTTATCCATTGTGTCTCAAGGGGTGTTTTCTTAGTTCCAAAATCTCCAGAAGTTGAAGCTTCTGCTCCTTGATCGCGCCCTGTCACAGCACCGCTGCGCGTTACTACATTGATGCTTGGATCTTCAGGTCTCCTCTCTGCTGCAATCCACTGAATGTTTGGAGTTGGTGGGTCTATCCTTCTACGTTTTTGCATCTCGACCTCTAGTACGGGGAAATATTCAATAACATACTCAAAAGATTTACAGTAATTGCACGTAGTGCATGGTTTGGTACAATCCCTATAAACATGACTTGGTTGGCCACAATTATAGCAAATTGCCTGACCATGGCCTCTTCCTCTTCCATGGTATCCACCACCACGACCTCTATATCCCCCCTGGTCATACTGCGGATTCTCTTGCTTCGGCTGGTTGTCTTTTTGGATGCAGTATATTCCAGCACCTCGCAACGCTTCCATATCGCGCTTTCTTTCATTCATCAGCTGATATGCACGATAGTTGGATTCATCATGTCCAACTGATTTACAGAAATTACAATACAAGCTCTTAGGTGTTTTTACATATTTCTGTATGAGATAACAGTCTTCTGGTTGGTGTCCTTCGCTTCTGCAAATTTCACACCATGGTGCCAAGTTCTAATTAATTGGGTTGGGTGCGTCGCTGTTAAGATAGTCTTGAAATAAATGGCAATGTTCTCTGGTGTGGCCTTCTCCCTTACAACTTGTACACTAGATGTTGTGCCTTGGTTCATATCTTTGTTCCTTTCCATTCTTCATGCTTTGCAGTTCTAGTGTCAACATGGTCAACTGGTTCTGGATCTGTGACATCCCAGAACTAGTCTCACCGATCGGTGAAGCCTCTAGCTTCATCGTGATCTCTAAGGATTCTGCCTATGATGCAACCTTCTTCTGCATCAATGGTTGTCTGATGTGCGGTAGCAGCGCAGCAATGAACCATTCTTTATGCTGTTACGGAGCTATCACGAATGTTACTTGGTCTAGGAGGGTTTTAAACTTCTGGTCAAATTCCCAGACTGTTTCATTAGGTTTCTTCTTAATCTCTTTCATCTCTATGATACATTGGGATTAGGATTTTGGTTTCTTAAACTCTACTACCATCGCAGCGTTTATTTCTGCTAAGGTTCTTGGATGTTCCTGAGAATATTTCATAAACCAATGGAGGGCTCTATCTCTGAAAGTAGTGATGAGTTGTGCTCTCTTCACAGCATCATCCTGAATTTGCTTTACACTCCATACGGCTTCACATAGAAACCAATGCTGATCAGGGTCTTCCAAACCTGTTCCTTTGAATATCAACAGTTTTATGTCATTATCTGTCATTCTCCTTCCTGGTGGTGAAGTGGTGCTCTGATTCTGGGGAGGGTTCTGATTCTGGGGTGGGTTCTAATTCTGGGGTGGGTTCTAAGCGGAAAAAGTAAAGGGGGTATAATGGAATAGTATTAGGGATACCACTCTGTGGACTATTCTGAGCCTGGGTGTTCTGGACTCGACTATTATGAGTCGTATTTACCTGCGCACCCGTGCTTGCGATGCATCCAGTATTAATATTCTGTGGGGTGGGCTATGCGACATTCGTAGTGGGTGGGTTCTGAGATAGGGGTGGCACGGTATCTACAACCGGCGGGTTCTACGGTGTAATAGGATGGATAGTGGCTGATGATGGTGCGGTTTGATTATTAAGGTCACATGGGAGTTCGGTATTCACGCGGAGTCCAGGTCCTCCCGGATTCTTTTCTTTATTAAACTTATATCTCTTTCCACTTCTCAGGTTATGTGTCTCTTCGTCAGAATCACTATATATGCTATTGACCATGACAAATGCAAAAATATTACTGTATTCTTAAAACCCCTTTTTCAGCTAAAAGCATTTTAATGTATAGACTGAGCTTGTTCAGGAACTTACCTCTAAATCCTTCGAAGAAGTATGCTTCGGCTTGACTGTACGACTTCAATGTGTTTACAACAAATTCTGTTACAAATCCTTCAAGTATGCTATCAACCCAGAAGTCGATTGCTCGCATCAGTGGGTTGTCTATTGATTTGAGCTATGCTGTGAGCTCTGGAGTCCACTCTATAGGTACTCCTCCTTGAAAACAGGTTTTCTTTTCTGCGAGTCGCGAGATCCACTCGTGTAACTCGTTTCCAAATGAAGCCCATAAAATCTCATGAATCTCTCTCCAAAAATATTTGTTCAACCACTGTATGTCGGTCAGATGCGGATGTCTGTTCTCTTTCTTTGCAAAATCTCTTTCAATATTGTCACACCAATCCCAGATCTCTTTCTTTTCAGGATGCCAATTGTCTTAACCCAACGGGAACTGGTATTCTTCTTCACATATTACTTTCCAACCACACTATCTAATCACTAGTCTTAGCCGGGCAACAGAACCATTTGTTGGCTGTAAATAACCTTCCGGAGGTTTTCAACATAGACCCAGGTACTTCGCGGTTCAAGGAACCAACAAAACCCCTATTCATCGACCCTTTCAGCAACAGACTGCGCGCAGCCTAAGGTCTCACCCGAGGCGAAGTTGAGTGGGTGGTTTTGGAATCAAGTTTCCACAACTGGGTGATGTGAGGGGGGAAAGACTGATAAGCAGTGCAATACTTCGCGAACTGCTCCGGACAAACAACTATGCGAACCCTCTGTTCTACATCGGATACTTTGGCAGCAAAGGTGCTTGCGCATTAGTGCCTTCAATGACTACACGATACAGGATACTCTTGCATTACGACAATAAGCTATCAATAGCTTACCTCGCAGCAAATCCCAATGATTCAGCGCGTCAACTAGTCCGTGCGTCTCTTCCAAGATGATTAATTCTAACCAATCCTACATAGCATTCTTTATCCCTTCAACTCGTTCAAGTTCTTATCATTATGTCGCAGGTGATTGAATAAACATATATTACTGCGCGCTCCAATGCTGCGCTTAAATTCAATGTTCAACTATGTGACTAATTGGCAGATGAATACATTCCCAGACTCGTAAGTGTTGAATACTTAACATTCCTCCATGCATGTATTACTCAACATATTATTCCCATTCTCTGCGGTGAATACATATAAAAGCAATCACATAACAAAAAACTACAGTATTAAACATTCATACCAAGCAAATGAACAATCATAAACACATAATAATCACATAACACAGAATTTAACATGGTTCACCCCCCGAATGGAGGCTACGTCCAAAAGAATGGTTGTTAATATTTCTCTTTATGGGAAGGGTACAACCGTTCTTAGTCTGCGCACTCAGTTGCAGACTCTTCTCTCTCTCAAAATTAGGTCTTTGCACACTCAACTGCAAAGCCTTTACAATAGCTTCACAACTCAAAATATGATACAATACTCACAGTAGATAGCTCTACGAGAGATCTCTAACCCTTTCCCATACAATTTTCACTTATTTATAGATCATGCCCAAGGGTTGTGTCTTTACAATCATTAGGCCGAAACCCTAAGGTTTCCAAAACTGGAGTGGCTAACTTCCACCCTAGCTGTCGCCATCGAAAGCCTGCTCTGCCTACTCCAGGTAGGCCACTCATGGCTCACACGCTCATCTAACAGCCACAGTCACCAAACAGTTGTAATTGCATCATGGCCTGTCCCTTTCCATTCCTTCACCTTCCTATCGCCATTGGTGTCATGGCTTAGCTTCTCAACCGCTTGTCACCACACGTCCAAACAGGTTGCTTGCCTCTATTGTCCACCTGTTCCTTACCCAAAATAGGTCATGTTTTCATCAACCTTTACTTGTATTGCGTGCCAAAAATAACTCATGCACGTTTCTATGCACCAACCTACTGTGCAACCATGCCTTGGCCCCTGCCGCCGCGCAACATGCACAATTCCTCAAAAACTACCTATCGTCTAACACTGCGCGCATTGTGCATTCTTTAACACTTGTGCAAAATCCCATCTTGAACCCCGTCCAACACCACTCATCCCACTACCCTTACCCCCTCTTTCTCCTACTCCCCCTACCCCTAGCCCCCCTCTCTTTGTCTCTCGTTATCCCCCTCCACCCTACCACTAACCACCCCCATCTCTCTCTCTCTCTCTATATATATATATATATATATATATATATTTAATGATCCCTCGACTCTCTCTCTCTCTTTAGCTCTCTCTCACACCCTTATTAATCCCCCATATCTCTCCCCCTAACCCCCCACCCCACACCCCCCCCCTCTCTCTCCTACTCTCGCTACCTCTAACCCTCCTCTATATCCATCTCTCCTAATCCCCCCCCTACAAATAATTACCTTCCATCTCTCTCTCTAATGCCAAACCCCCCACTCCTCATCAATACCCATTGTTCTCTCTAACCCCCCTCCTTCTCCCCAAACCCCTACCCCCCTCTCTCTCTAACCACCTATCTATGTATGTCTCTCATAATCCCCCTCCTCCCTACAACTAACCACCCCCCATCTCTTTCTCTCTCTCTCTCTCTCTTTCTCTCTCTCTACCCGCAACCCCCCCTCTCTCTCCCTAACCCTCCTCCTACTCCCCCTACTCCTAATCCCCCCTCTCTCTCATAATACCACTACCCTCTACCACTAACCACCCCCCATGTCCCTCTCTCTCTCTCTCTCTCTCTCTCTCTCTCTCTCCCCCCTGAACCCCCTCCCACAACCACCCCCCCACTCGTCAACTATACTTCCCATTTTTTCTAACTTCCCTATTCCTCATCAAACCCCTAACCCTCTTGATCTCTACATATTCCCCCCCTACCCCTAATCACACCCCCTCATTTGTGTGTGTGTGTGTGTGTTTCTTTATCTCTCTCTCTCTCTCACTCCCTACTCCTCAACCTTTCCCTAACCCTCACCCCTCTCTCTCCCCCAACTCCCCCCCAACTCCCCCCCACCCCCCCTCTCTCTCTCTCAAACACACACCTACACCCCCACATACAACTAACCCTCCTCTCTCTCTCTCTCTCTCTCTCTCTCTCTCTCTCTCTCTCTCTCTCTCTCTCCCCCCTACTCCTACACCTACCCCTAACCCCCAACCCTTTCTCTCTCCCCTAACCCCCTAACACCCCCATTATCTCCCCCCCACTCCCTACCCTTAAACTTGCTCTCTCACTCCCTAACCCCCCCTCTCTCCCTCTCTACCCCTAACTCCTCTCTCTATATCTAACCTTGAATCCCCCTCTCTTTATCTCTCATAATCCCCCTCTTCCCTACCACTAACCACCCTCCCATCTCTCTCTCTCTCTCTCTATATATATATATATACATATATATCCCCCTTCTCTCTAAATTCACTTCTCCTACTCAAACCCATAACCCCTCAATATCTATATCTTTCTCTCCCCCAACCCCCTTTCTCCCCCTACCCCCATTCTCTCTCTCTCTCTCTCTCACCCTACTCCTCCCCCTACCACTAGTCCTCTCTCTCTAACCCTTACTAACCCCCTCTCTAATTCTCTCTCTCTCCCCCCTACTCCTCCACCTACCTCTAATCCCCCCTTCTATCTCTCTCTACCCCTACCCCCACTCTCTCCATCCCTAACAACCCCCATCCTACTTTCCCTACCTATAACCCTCTGCCCCCTCTCTCTCCTACTCCTACCACTAGCCACACCCCCCCTCTCTACCTGTCTCTCATATTCCACCTCCCACTACCATTAACCCCCCCCTCCCCACTTATCTCTCTCCCTAACCTCCTCTCTCTTGGAGACAATGTTTGATTGCAATGGGGAGGTTGTGTCCATGACCAAGATACGCTCGTGTTGCCACAATGGATGAAGAATGGGGAAAATGAGTCCTGTGAACATTTAGTTTATATTATTTTGAAAAAAAGAAATTATATATGTATAAACATAAATTTAACATAACATAATGGTGTAGATCCCTTCAATACCTTTCCAACGATCTAAAGAACTCAAAAAATTGATTCCTGGATAGGAAGTAATGGCAAAAATAGTAGAGCAATTTAGTAGAGAAATTTTTTATATTAAAGATAACACGCGTGCATTATAGAAACACAGACATGTTTCTATAATGGTACACATTATTCTCCACATTTTCCATCCCGAGTGGAATTTTGGTAATTGTTGAACATCTGCAGAGAGGAACGCACATATGTTTTTACAATTTTAGTGCTCACACGTTGTTATTGGAATGGATTTGGGTGTACCAACTTCATGCAAGCACCCAATAGATTATGCTTTATCTAAGTGCTTCTTCAACTTCTCGACCTCTTACAAATGGCAAATTTTATCATCCACAAGTTAGGGACAAAAATACTAGAAAATAATGGTAAAAGTAGATGATGGACAAGGTCAGATAAAGTTCACGCTACAGTAACTACTACATATAAGCAACATACTCTGGAAGAATTGAGTATGCTTGATTTAATAAAAAAGAAATTGCATTTCTAATTTTGGTTATGACATGAAGCTCATGAAATCATGAACATAAATTGGGGTTTGTACAAGGTTATGGAAACCTAACCCCCAATAAAAATATGCTATACCCCACTTAAAACGGTTCCTTGGCATTGTTATTTTTTCTCATGGACAAAAGGTAGGTGCATTCTTAGTGTATGTTTCAATGTAGTGGTACATTTAGACAAATGAATGTGGACAACTTACATAGGCCTATTTAAATGTGGGTTTTTATATACACTTTCAATTTTTGAAGCTTAATGATGGGTATATAGAGTTCACACAAATCCAACACTCAGATTTGATTCAATAAGGCAAGGCAACATAACATTCTCTTAAACAACACATTGGAATCCTAAAAGAGGAGGTGGACAATACCAGGGGTTTGCTTCGAAAAAAATTAGAGAGTTGAAGAATTGATTATGGAAGATGGTAGACTTAACAAATATTGAGGAGTTGAGTAAGAGAATTATAGAGTTGTAGGAGACACATGAAAACTAGTCTAGGAAAAGGAAGAGTAGAAGATGGAACTTGAATCATTACATGTAGAGCTTTCCAAGAAATATAAACAAGTTGAGGAAAAATAGTTAGAGTCATTGAAAGAGAATGAAGAATAATGAAAAATGATTGAGTCATTGCAAGTAGAGAATGCTTCTTTTTAGCGTGAAAAAATCAACTTCTTAGTCTTGAGGAGGAAACTAAGAGATACGAAGAAATTTCAATGAAATGTTTGAAAACTAATTAGAGTGTTCGACCTAGAGATACAATCATTCTCATTGCATACACAATGTGGAAAAAAAATTAGATTGTAATAAAGTAATTATTCAACTGAGCATGATCAAAGCAGATTTGAAAAAATGAAATGAATCATGCCAAATTTAAGAACAAAAAGAGTCGTTACATGAAAACCAATGACACAACCCTTTAGGTATAAGGCACTTGAAGAAGAGTTGAGTTCAAAAAAAATCTCTTTGAAAGAAATGAAATATTAGACTTCCAAGGTTGAATAATAAATACATGATGTGTAGATGTGATATTTTATTTAGCTTTTTCATAGGAAGAATATGATCAAATCATTTATATACATAATCAACTTCTAGCTATGATATAGGAGAAAAGTAACCTGTTACTTGTTTTGAAGATCTACTTTCATCCCTTGTTACAATAAAAATGTTGATGAAGAAAACAATTCTCTACAAATTGAATTGGATAGAAGAGTATTGGTTTCGAAAGAAGAAAAGGTAGTCCTTAAGGGAATATTAAGGGACTTGGAAACAAGCATGGAACTCTCAACAATGATATATTGAGTCCTTTAGGGGAATAGTAAAGGATAAAGAGGGCATGATAATTCTTTTCTAGTATCAAGTTTTTTGGAGACTCCAGAGACAAAATGTTCCTTGAGGAGAAAAACAACTCTTTACTCACTAATTTGAACAAATGCACAATAGTTTAAGAAGAAAATGCATGTCTTCAAAATAGAATAAGAGAATTGGAGATTGCTTTGAATCCTGTCAACAAGGATCTTAAATCTAAATATATTTGGCTCCAAAAGTTATAAGAACATAAAAATTTGGAGGTGAAGTCACTTGTGTTGGAAAGTGGAAAACCAAATTGTGTGCGTGCAAATGAAAATGGTGTGAATGAAAATCCAAAACCTAATGGTGAGACTAAAAAGAGAAAATGAAACCAAGTTCTTGAAAACAAAAAAAATTATGGCTATGAAGATAGGCTCCATCACGACTCTATAATCATTGATCATTCTTCATAAAAAAAATTACAAAGTTGATCGAAAAAAATTCACACTGAATCTTTCTATGATCAAAATCAACAACAAAGTATAGATTGTACAATATATTCTCAAGGTTAGAGACTTTGCATGGTACTTGTAGTGTTGGGAATTTCTAGGAAGTAAATAATTTTTTTATGAGTGCTAAACTTATTCAAAATGTTAAGGTGACAACATTTTTTTCTAGAACTTGACACATTTGTAAGATTCCAAGAAGAAATCTATTTAATGGAGGGTTTCGTATGAATGCATAAAGGTCGAGCTGATGTAGGGATATAGAGAGCCATTTTTTCTTCAACCCTTTTTATACCATTATATTCTTCTTTCAATTAGGAAAATATCATATTGTAAATTGCTATCATTAGCAACTCCCTAGATCTCACAATAAACATGTTATAAAAAAGTTGTAATATTGATTCATATCATGGTTGTTATGTTTCCTCATTCACCAGAATTTGAATCAGAATTGATAATTGATGATGTTTCCTCACTCCAAATTGTTGGATGAATGATCTTTTCTGATATGTTATTTGATCTATTTATTATTGGAATACTAACTATCATTTGCCCCTTGAGGGGCAAAAATGAACGCCGGTAGGAAAAGAGGAAAGTTAGAAGAAACAAAAACATAGACACAGGAAACAAAGGATACTGGTAGGAATAAGCAAAGCTTGAAACAATCTCAGATTACAAAGACATAGGAAGTCAACCCATAACAAAAAATAATGTTAAGTTCATCAACATAGTGAGCCAACTACAATTGCTTTTCTCACAATCTTTGTAGTAGTAATCTCAACATTATAGATTACTACTATATTTGGAATATATAAGCAAATTGAAAAAATATTTCTGCAATAATACCAATGAAAACAATGATTATAATAGCTCGTAAACTGCAGAAACTACTTGTGAACAAAAGTTTGCTTTCATGCCATGTGTTGTAGCAATAAATTTAGGAATCTCCATATACAAGTATAGGTATAGAACTCTTTTATGGACCAGCTCTTGATAGTGCCACAATTTAAGTTGTAAATGAATCTTCGTTATGCTTGCTTCAAGAATGGAAGATACAGTGGGAAACCCAAATATGTTTCTTTCTTCTCATTGAGGATTTCAAGTCCACAATAAAAAATTTACATCCTTCTCAACCATGTAAAGGCGAACAGACCAGCCACTACATCAACTAATCTTCTGAAAATGACTAATAAACCAAGGAAAGTAACTGGTTATCACTGACTCTCACCGCATCAGGGATTCACACGTCTTCTGACAATATAGATAGTTCACAACAAAGCACAATTAAAATGCAGACTTGGAACACAATAGGAGTGGTGAATCTTCATTATGATTGCTTCAAGAATGGAAGATACAGTGGGAAACCCAGATATGCTTCTTTCTTCTCATTGAGGATTTCAAGTCCACAATAAAAACTTTACATGCTTCTCAACCATGTAAAGGAGAACAGACCTGTCACTAATACATTCTTGGCACCATCATCAATGATCAAACCTTGATCATTGAAAGTAAACATAATAATATAGACAAAATATAAACTTGTTCACCTTATGTACATGTTCAATGTTGGTGGTGGACTATCTAAAATTTATGTAGAATGATATAAATGTCCTTTCATAATTTTTAAACTCATCATACTTGCATCTCACCTTTATTATGGTATGCATTGATCATTTATATGGTAATGCTTTAGAAAAAGGAGAAACACACATAAATAAGACAAGAAATAGCTCACATAACCTACAATGTTAAAGTGGGCTTCCACTATCTAGAACCTTAATGGAAAAATCATTTTAGAGAGTTCATGTTAACTTCTAGACATTGAGGTCTAGGATTTAATGCTCTAATATTAGTTATTAGTGTCATGTTATATTAGTATTTAGACATAATAATGATCTTAATTTTATAATTTAATGTTAAATTTTTTTCCAAGAGTAAGTACACTTAGTTATTGCACAACAACAATAAATGTGATACAACTCCTTTCTATTATCACTCAATGCAATATGTTTTTCATTAAGTTCAATATTGATAGTGTGCAACAAAAAAGAGAGGCTTAATACCATACTCTTGCAAGAATTAAAGCACCTTGAGAATGTTTTTAAAATGAATGTGTATAATAGAAAACAATTTCATATGGTTGTGTTAAGGATTAAGAGAAGACCTCATACCAAGAACAACAATGTTGGGAACAAGGAGGAAAATTCCATAAGCCTCCCTTAGATAAAAGGTATAATCTATAATCGACAAAATTGAAAAATATCTTAAGGTCTCTTTTTGCCCCTTTAACAAAATTAAAAGGCTATTGGTGAAGTATAACCTAAGAAAACAATATATCAATATCCATTGATCATTTTCTAAAAACTGTCAATTGGACATAACTTATATATATAGGATATCAAGGGAGTACATAACGTATATTTAGGATACCAAGGGAGTGCAAACTTCAACATGATGCTCAAGTATTTGTGAATTTCATTTTTTCACCAAGATTTATAGATCCTTTTTTCTTTGATCCAAGATTTATTGATCTTATAATCGCTTGCATTCCATATTTATCTTACAAACTCAAGCATGCACCTTCTTTTGTTTCCATATCTTTCATTAACATTTACTTGGACATTAGATCTTTTACATGGGTCCTTAAGCTATTGGTCATCTTCCTAGGTATCTCTTTTGACATATATTATTTGGTTCTATTATTGGGTTCAACTTTCCATTCTTGATTTCTATTTTATCTTCTCCCTATGTGTAGGAATGCATGAACTGTTTGTGAATTTTTTATTTCCCAATAGCACAACTTAGTATTAATGTGCACTTCTAATTCTATTCTTTTGGTTTTTTGTTGGACATTAATAAAATTATGTTATTTTACATGCCATTGATTTCTACATTATCTTCTCCCTAAATGTGGGAATGCATAAACTTTTAGTGAAAGCATTTTTTCCCAATGACATAACTAAGTAATAATGTGCATTTTCTTTCTAATTATTTTTTTTAATTATTTTTTGGACTTAATAAAATTATTTTATATTTACCTCCTCTTCTCTCGCTACTTTGGCGTGATATCTCCTCTTCTTATATTTATTTAATGTGAACTTCTAATCCACCTTATTTATGAAAATCTTAACATTGAATTGATATCTCACATGCTATGAAAATCTTAGCTTGTTTTGAAAATAAGATCCTATATCCCAATATTCATATAACATTTCATCATTCTTTCTTCAACGTGAAAGTTATGCATGGGTGAGAGTGAATTAAAACCACCCTTCTCCATCCACAACTGATTGGATTGCCGTTTTTTCTCCAATAACACAACTTATTTACAATTCATCCATCTAAATTTTGGTGAATTTTGGTTTATACTTCGCTAAAAAAATGGCTAACATTTAAGATAAATTGTTGGTGAATAGAAATGTTATAATAGATTCAACTCACAAGAAGAAAAATTTGGTGACTAACCCTATATAGTTTTACCATTCTTTCAATCGATTCCCAATGTTATTTATCCAGTCTAATGACATTCACAATCGTACCTTGTGCATAGTTATATGTCCATCAATTCCTTTTTGATAGGTTCTTGACTCTATATTGTTTAACATCTTTCTAATGCTTTCCTCTGGTTCTCCTTTACTTCCCCATACTTGTAATGTTTGCACTGGGAATGGTACTTCACAACATGCAATCGAGTTTGAAGCAACTTTTTCTTCCTTAAGCCTAAGCTATATCTTATAAAACGTGATTTGAAACAATCACATACAAATTTGGTTTCTTCCCTTGTAATCTTTTGACATCACCCATACATAAATTTCCTTTGTCAGAAAAACTCGCCATCTATAGCTTATGCAAATAGGATCTATGAATTGTGAAACATTACACGAAGTTAGAATAAGGAAATATATTTTTCCTTGGGATGCAAGCAAAGTGTAGTCTATAATGAAATATTAACAAGAATAAAAAGAGATTTTATAATGAAATATTAACAAGAATAAAAAATATATTTTTTCCTCTACTCTAAGACTTTAACCAATTACAATTTTAGAACTATTCTTCTCAAATATGTTAAACCTCCCTAAAGCAATGGTAGTGAGCCTCCCTTCTCTTGAAGTGTTTTAATCGTATAATTTAGTACTTCAAATGCATAAATTCAGATCCCATACTAATCTATTTGAGCTTCCATAAAGAGGATAAAGCTAGGTGTTATTGTTCTTATCCAATCAAATTGCCACAAGCACTTCAATTTAGTCACTTGCCTCTAAGCAATCAAAAGAGAATATTCAAATATGTGAACCCAAAAAAGTCATTATCAAGGATTTCTACTTGGGAAGCATTATCTAACAATGAACTCTCTAACCATAAATACTTCAATTCTTGAAAGTGAATCAAGATAAATAAAAGTTGGACGTGTACAAGATATAAAATGAGAAAACACTATGAAGAAACATGATTTAAAGGACATCAACAAACTTACTGGAAAGCATCTAAAACAAAGATTTTCACCTCATCCTAGATTAAAACTTCAAGTTAGTCCAAAGATGATTGGCATTTTTAGATGAGGATCTAGAAAGAACAAAACTTGCAAGCACTAACAGTATGTTATTTATTATCCCTCAACTAGAAACTCTTATGTAACGACACAACCAGAGTGAAAGGAAACTCCACATTGTAATACGAGGGATAATACAAATAAAATATCCACATATCATACCTGTCGATTCTCATTGATATTGATCATGATTGTCCTGGTATCAAGATATAATAACTTTTCGATTGCCAAATATTTTGGTCCTCTTGTGTTTTGTGTCTAATTTTCTTAACGGGGAATTATTCTATCTTGGTTTTGTGCATTGAAATGATAAAATCATATGCATGACCAAACTATCATTGATGATTTCAATTTATGGAAAATACTACAAGGCCACTAAAATGCTAAAGATACCTCGTTTACAAGGCCACTAAAATGCCAAAGATACCTCGTTGGCAACAAAGGAGGTAGTAGCAGCAGGAGCAAGGGCAGAGGTAGATGCATTTGATCGGGATTGAATCGGCAAAGCATCGTATAATAAAACAAATGCATTTTTTTCTAAACTATTGATTATTACCTAAAGATCCCGCAGGAAGCATATTTCCTTCCAGTGCAACTACCACTGCAGTGTAGCTTTTGTACTACATCTAATAGTGCATGAACTAAAGGTTTCACCCTTATACGAACTGAGGGGAAGGGAGGGACCCATATAGCATTTCTGATCTATGCAAAGGCTTTCTCTTCCGGAAACAAAGATAAAGACCACCTTGATATGAAGTTCAAGGAATTGGACGATTGTAGAGTAGCCCAAGGTATGACGAGCATGGACAAGGTTTTCAGTCTCAGCTTCTGTGCAACAAGCTGTTATGAAATTGAGCCAATTATTTCCTCTATATGGAGGAACTGGTCGTCTATGGCTGATTGGGATTGCAACATGTGAAACATACCTAAGTTGTCAAGTATTTCATCCTTCTATGGATAATGATTGGGACCTGCAGCCTCTACCTATTGTTGAAAAACCAACTCTAGGATTGTTTCCCAGGTTCCCCCTTGTTTCTTCTGCTTTCCGAGTTTTGCATTTATTTCAGTGTTTATAAGATTTGTCTTGAAATGCAACAAATTTTCCAATTGGGGGATCATAAGTAGCATCCTTAAATTAGGTTTCTATTTTTTTTAATGATCTACATATTTCATAAGCACAATAATGACCTAAACATTGCCCATCCACCTCTTGATGCACTCGAGATGAGGGATGACTTGCATTGATGTTACTGCAATAATTTCAATATTTATTTAATGGGCTTTGTTTTCTCTAAATTTGGATCTGGTACAACCTAAGTGTGCTTGTATCCAATTCTTTTTAACACTTTTCTCTTGACCAATAACCATCCTATCCAGTAGCCACTAAGTTGTTGCTCGTGGGGCGTGAGGAAAAGACCTTATTGCTGCTGCTTAATTGTGAGGTGCCACTTTTCCTTTTCCTCACAGTCCACTCAATCTCTCCCAAGGTGATATATAGTTTCAACTAACCCTACAAGCCAGTAAAAAATAAACAAAACTATCCATGTAACACAACATAAAGAAAGTTATTTTTTCCACCCAAGAAAATAAAAAAACGGGAATTGGGAATTGAGCCTTGCATGCACGCGGGGGCGTGTATATATCTGGACAAGCAAGGAATTGTGAATAGGTCTCAAATCCTAGAAAATTTAATTCCTGCATTTTCAGTAGTCTTCGAGAGCCTATTTTTATATGTAGGTGGCATTTTCATGCATGTTCATTCCAACTGGCATGTGGCACGAGAATCCATTCCCGTGGCATGCAGATTTTTTGCTCAGTTTTTCCCTGGTGTGTGAGTATTTTTCTGCAAGGGGCATGGCTTCTTCTCTTCTCCTGTTAGGGTAGATTTTTTTCCATGTTTTTCCCTGGCATGTGATTATTTTTCTTCAAGGGGCATGGTTTCTTCTCTTTCTCCTGTTAGGGTTGGCTTGGCTTGGGTTCTCCTCACCTATGTGCTTGCAGCTTCTCTTTTCTTATTTCATGAGGACTGCCCAGGTCTATTCCATGACCTCCTCTCTTCTCACGCAAGGGTTAGCTAGGTCTCTCATTACCTGCATCATCATTTATTTTCGCATTAGAGTTTTCCAGATCTCTCCTCACCTATGCACGTGAACACTGTGAGCTCTTCTCATTTAAGATTGAATAGCCCTTATTTATTACAAAGGGTTTCAAAGATTTCAAGGCTCCTAAAAAGACTAAGGAATAGTGGAGCAATCCACCTCAAGAGGTCTGTTACAGATACAAAACGAAAATAACAGCTACACAATGGCTCGTCAACGCACAGAATTGACCACCTGTTCATTGTAGGATTATAGATGTTGTTGGGTATCAGGAGATTGGTGGGTGCCAATGGAAGTAAGAAAAAGGTGAAACCCCAGCGCAGCCTCAGATCCTTCCCATTTAAATAGAGCTATCTTCTTTCTCTTTCGGAAACAAAGATAAAGACGACCACCTTCCTATGAAGTTCAGAGAATTGGACGAAATGGTGGAAGGGCGTTTGAATAAGGGTATAAAAAAGTAACGTGGGTGATTTCAAGTGGCTTGTAAAGAAGCTGAAAGTAGGATTAGCATCGACAGGGTTGTCAATCTCAGCTTCTGTGCAACAACTTGTTACGAAATTGCGCCAATTATTAGCTCGATACAGAGGAATTGGTCGTTTATGGCTGATTGGGATTGCGACGTGTGAAACATACCTGCATTTCCAAGTATTTCATAGCTCTATATGGAGGAACTGGTCGTCTATGGCTGATTGGGATTGCGACGTGTGAAACATACCCGCGTTGCCAAGTATTTCATACTTCTATGGATAACGATTGGGAGCCTCTACCTATTGTTTCCAAACCAAATCCATATTTGTTTCCCAAGTTCCCCCTTGTTTCTTCTGCTTTCCAAGTTCTGCATTTATTACAGTGTTTATGAGATATGTCTAGAAATGCAACAAATATTTTAGAGATGCGAAGAAGAATCTAACGTGTAATAATATATGATCCTGTAAACAAGAATCACAGGAATGTTTCTTGCTGTGAGGACTGAGGAGTATTGTTGCATGTGTAGAGATGTATGATTGCGTTCCATTCCACATGGCAGCATTCCATTCGCTCTATGAGCGAGGAATCTAGCCCACGTGGATGGTTACGCTTCTCGTTGGTGAAACGCCTACGACATAAATATAACATGAGTATTTTTAATGTTCATAGGTAATGGTGACTTTCATACATTTGTTTTTCTTTTTTCTTTTGTCACTTTTATTATAAAATACTTGGTTATTTAATGGGAAAAATGGGAAAAGTTAACTTTCATAAGATTATGAGCCTTACTTATGAAATAATTGTTTCATTCAAGTTCATTGATAAAGTAAACTTTCATCACTTTTATTATAAAATACTTGATTATTTAATGGGAAAAATGGAGCTGACTTTCACAAGATTATGAGCCTTACCTATGAAATAATTGGTTATTAAAATGTCATCTCTACCAAGTAATGTTTCATTCAAGTTCATTGGTAAACTTTCATCAAATTCATGTTTTCTTTTGTAAGTGTTAGTGTAATTTTTTTTGGGGGGGTTATTCTTAAGTTGTGATCTTTCACTAATTTGAATTTTAGGGCACTGAATCTAGTATATTCAAGGACAATTACATTGTTAGGATGTACATGGTTCCTTCCAATTTTATTTTATTTTAAAATCCAAAACGACAAAACATATGTAACATACATAATAAATAATAATAAATAATAAGGATGATAATAACCCAATGGTTGAGAATTGTTTCTTGCAAGCAGGAAGTCTCAGAGTCAAATCCATGGGTGGCTATGTATAGATTGTAATAGGGTCTCACTCGATGCTCCCATCGAGTTAGGCTCCGTAATCAGAGTTGACAATTTACCCCATAGAAAGGATTGGATTCCCCATGTTCTCCTGATGTCGGGTTTTGAGGGGGGGTTCTTTGGATGTAGCGAGCACTGATATACGGTGCCGTGAACCACATGAATAATAATAATTAACTATTAATGAAAGGACACATATTATCTAAAGTATATGACCTATTGAAAGGATATGACTTACCATTGTGACTAGTCAATGCTATAAATACACAATCACATGGCCATTTCAAATCATTTCATTATTCATTATTCTCCAAAAACTAGAGTTTTTGTTATCTATAGGGTCTTTGACCACAATAGGCCCTTGGCCATTCATAGTGAAGAAATAATTATTTCCGTTGCTAAAAAAATTTCCTCTACTACTTTGAAGAGAACCAAAAAAAAAAATTATGATGTAAGAAAGACACAATATATTTGTAAGAAAGACACAACATATTTGCAAGAAGTAAAGACAAAATTGTTGCATATAGATCAATAGTGTAGCTGATCGTTTATAATTTGATCATAGAAGTAAGTGGTTTGGGGTTCAAATCCTTCTTTTTCTTAGTTTTTGTAAAATTTCTTGTGACTTTAAGTTATAAAGTAACTATATTGTAAAAGTACTTCCCACTTGTTCTATAAAAGTGGCTCACTTAATTTGAAGCAGCTTATTTGTAGAAGTGATCTTATAGGTAAAGTTAGTAACGGGGGGAGGTATTTACTGCATTTTTTGCTCCCATCACCACATGGATCAACCTTTGCTTGCCATGTGACTCCTTGGCTCTTTTTTATGCCTTTCATCAAAAGGGCACAACTTTGGCATCCAAAGTCCATTTTAAATGTCATTTTTATTTTTATTTTTAAATTGCTTATTTTTTCAAGATATTTGCATCTAGACCATTAGTTTCTTCTTTTGAAGCCATATTACCAATGTATTATAATATGGCCACTCCATATGGTATTTTTCTTACCAATACCAACTACTTCTCATGGAAACCCATACAGAGGATGTCCTACGAAGTAGGGAACCTTATCATATTACCTTGGAAAAATAAAATAAACACAAAGATGATGATAAGAAAATAAAATGGCCCAATAAATGTGATGAGGTCTATGGGTTAATCGAGATGTCAATTTCTACTAATTTGCAATTCCACCTTTAGGAATTAATGAACCAAAATTACGATGTGGGATAAATTGGAAACTATGTTTGATAAACACAATGAGATTCGAGGTCACTAGATTGGAAATGAATTAGTTACTTTAAATCGAAGTTATTTCTCTTGCATTCAAAATATCTATCTAAGTACAAAATCCTTATACTCTTAGTTGAAGAATGCAACATAAAAATGGAAGACAAGCAATGTATTTTTCATATTCTTTCCAAGCTTGGTTCTTCCTATTCTATTTTTGTATCTACCTTTTACTCCATGAAATAATATATGGGGGCTCACTAGACAAAACCCACTCTTGAATCCTTTTGTGATTCCTTTATTAGAGAGAAAGATAAGCTCATACATCTCAGAGTAATCAACAATGTTGATACATCTAGCAAAGCCTTAGTGGAAAAACAAAAGAGAAAACCAAGAATCCCAAGAAGCAACATCCTCACAATAATAAGAAGAAAAGGGTCCCAAATCCTCTCAACCAGTTCATCCTTCCAATGGTGATGAGGAAACCAAATCAAAAAATAAGAAGATTGAATTTCATTGCAATTTCTGTGGGAAAGATGGTCATGTGGAATCCAAGTGTTTCAAAAATATGGAATCCTTGGAAGCAACAATGAAATAGAACACCATCAACCTCAATTTATCTTCTGAATCTACAGATCATAGACATGCACTTTGTTCTTCTGCTTTTTCCTTCAATGCATATTTTTCCTCTTCTTCTAATGAGTGGCTCATTGATTTTGGAGCATCTTACCATATGGTTAAGGATAAAGCCATTTTTATTGCTCTAAATGAATGTAACATGAAATAAATATTTGTTGGTAATGACATATCTCTTCATGTTGTAGGATCTAGAACAATTGAGATATATGATGGTTAGTTTAATGATGTATTATGTGTTCCAAGAATTTCCCGCTATCTGTTGTCAGTCCATCAATACACTTATTCTGGTGAAGATAATACTATAAGGTTTACAGTTCACCAAGTTGTAATCAATAATTTCAAATACCTTAAGCATGTCCTAGTTACTAGAATTATTGATAATATTACCAGGCACATTCAACAATTTTGGGTCATCACCTTTTCCCTTAGGTTTTATTTCTCGTAACGATAACTTGAGAAAATTTGGCATGAGTGATTTGGTCATTTAAACTATCACTCATTGCAACAAATATGCAATTATAAAATGGTGACTTGTCTTTCATCTCTTGCAGAGATGGTGTTTGTCACAAGTGTGTTCTCGACAAACATCAACATGACATTTTTGAAAAACGTGTCCCTTGGTATTCCTCGGCCCCATTGAACCTTGTTCATGGTGATTTGTGTGGTCCACTTCCTTCTGATTATTTCTTTGGCTTCAAGTATTCTTAAATTTCATTGATGAATTATCTAGATGCACTTGAGTTTACTTCTTAAAACTTAGGAGTGAAGTTTTCGATAATTTTTTGGCCTACTGGGCCCTTGTAGAGAAATAATATGAACATCAAGTACACAAGTTAACAACAGATAATGGATTTGAATATGTAAACAACAAATATATTGCTTATTGCACTACATGGGGAATTATAATGCAACATATTGTTCCATATACACCATAGCCAAATGGTGTTGTTGAGAGAAACAATCACACATTAAAATAAATGGATAATTGTATGGTCCAAGCAAAGGGACTAAGTCTTCAATTTTGGTTTGAAGCCATTAATTGTGCAGATTACATAGTTAATCACACTACCACCAAATATTTAAAATATATAACAGAAGAAGAAGAATGGAGTAACATTAAACTAGATGTCATCCACTTTCGTGTGTGTGGTAGTGAAGCATGGGCTCTTATTCTCGATGAAAAATGGAATGCATTGCAGTTTAAAAGTGAAAAGTGCATATTTGTTGGATATTTTGAAGATGTAAAAGGTTATAGAATTATTCAATGGAATTTCAATGATATAATAATTAGAAGATATGTTAAATTTTATTAAAATATCTCATCCTACAAGCCTAATTCTACATATGTTCCATCTGTAACCTATGAGCCATCTTTGGCACTTGTGCCATATTCTACTCCCAAATTCCTTGATAATTTTACTACTATAAATTCTTATTTTTATGATGACAGTGAGGATGAAAATCTACCCCTACTTGCTCATTTTCCACAACTTGCACTAGCGCAACCACTTCCTCGATGGGTTCATACAACATGTGAAGCAATTTGTGATCTTGCTAGTGATCCTAGAGATCAATGCCAAACATGTTCTCAATTCCAATGATCCTCTTATCTTTTGGATCAAGTTTCAAAGAATCATGATCTAGAGACATTTGCAGAATATTCAGTCCATCAAAATTGGGATGCATCTATGGATGAAGAATATTGTTCCTTAATGGCAAACTATACTTGGGATCTTTTACCTCTTCCAAAAGGAAGATAAATTTTCAAATGTAAATGGGTCTATAGAGCTAAGCATGCATCAAATGGAAATGTTGAAAGACTTAAGGAAATGTTAGTTGTGAAATGATTTTGCCAAGTTGAAGGAATTGAATGCAATGAAACCTTTTCCCTGATCGCCAAACTAAAATCCATCCACCTTGTTCTTTCTTTTTCCACTTCACATAAATGGGAGGTCCATCGAATGGATTTTAAGTATTGATTATTGCATGGTACTTGTAGGAATAAATTTACATGGAACAACCTATTAGCTATGTTTAGAATGATTCTATCCTTGTCTTTCGCCTTAAGAAATCTCTATACGGCCTTAAGCAAGCTCCTCAAGCTCAATTACCAAAATTGTTAGCTTTCTCTTTGACACTGGTTTTTTTAGATGTAATTCTAACCCCAATTTCTATACCAAGAAAATAGGAAACCATCTCATCATCCCTATTCTTTATGTTGATGACCTTATTCTTACCGGTAATCACCATAACATTTTAACCAATGTGAAATCCATCCCTAAGAAGGACTTTGAAATGACAGACTTAAGAAATTTGAATTATTTTCTTGGCTTCTGTGTCCTACAAACCAACGAAGGAATTTTTTTAGTCTAAGTATGTCTATGAACTTCTTCATTTATTTCACATGGATTGTTGTAAACCAATCCCACCTCCCTTCTAGTCTAGAGTCAAACTTTTTGCCACTTCCACTTCACCCAAAGTTGATGCCACCTTGTATAATCAACTAGTTGATAGTCTCTTATACTTGACTCACACCTATCCAGATATTTTCTTTGTTGTTGATCTTGTTGCTCGGTATATGCAAGCACCCCATGAAATCCATTAGAAAGAATAAAAATTATACTTCCGTATATTTGGGGTACAATTCAATTTTGGATTCATTACAATTCAAGGGGAACTTGTAGCACCATCCAAGGCCTAATCCTTGCAGGTTTCTCATTAGCTAAGATGTCAAACTTACAATTTTGAGTTTTAGTTTATAGTTTCACATTTTTTTTTTTCAGTTATCAAAACTTGAGGTTATAGTTTCCCAAGTTTCATAATTTAGCTTCATGAATAGACTTTATACAAGGATACCAAATTCTACCAGTAAATCCTTTGAAATTTATCATCTGATAAAATTTTAAATGGAAAATAGATCTTTAAAACCATAAAATTTCAAAGAAAAATACCTCCTCCTTGAAGCAATGGTGGATTGCATGAAGTCCCCTCTTTTTTTATTCTTTCCTAGATTCGAACCATGGTTTATCCTCCTAACCATGTAGGGGCCTAGCCAGCTCCCTATCCATAGGAATCCATTTGGATTCCAGGCCCTTTGTGCCCATGGCTCATTGAACAACAATTCTCAATAATTCTCAATCGTTTCCTCAATATTTTTCCAACATTTAACATGGTATCCTCTCACTAGGATTCCCTGTTAAAATTCAATATGCTAAGACAGAAAATAGCAGCATTACATTCCATTTCACAATAATAGCATATACAGGATCACTGAAGAAACAACAAGCATAGCATAAACACAAGAGACAGAGATTTATCCTGGGAAACCCTCATGGGGTAGAAAACCCAGCAAAGCTTCCTCAATATAGATGACCAGCAATATACAAAGATGAAACCCTGAGACATGATCTCCTCCTCCACAATAGCAGACCTCTTCTCCACAAGTGCGCTATCCTCAAGTGAGTGAGTGTATCAAATGAGGAACACACCTCCTCTATTTATACACTACTCTGATATGTATTTTACACAAGTACATGTAGGCTCGTATTTAACCATTAGGTTAAATACCCCATTATAACTGACTGGGCCGACCCCCACATGGTGGGTCTAATAACCCTAGTTACCACAACCAACTTGGAGGAATAAACATCTCCGGATTTATAGTATAATCACATCGGAGGTATGGAACATCTCCGGAATAAATAATATACAAATATAATATTCTTTGAAGTTACAATATTTCAACACTCCCCCTTAACGAGAAGGATATTATAACAGTATCTGCACGAGCAAGGAGTCATCAACATCATACATGATACATCTATATATCATCGGAAGCTTTCTTCAGTTCATCATCATCAGTAACTTAACTAGTTACTGGAACATCGATATCACTCGATCATCAGCATCGATATCATCACTGTCATCAGTATCGTCATCACACGATCAGCAGCATCGTCATCACACTATCAACAACATCATTATCACACGATCAGCAGCATCGTCATCACACGATCAGCAGCATCGTCATCACACGATCAGCAGCATCGTCATCACACTATCAGCAGCATCATCATCACACGATCAACATCCTCGTCATCACACGATCAGCAGCATCGTCATCACACGATCAACAGCATCGTCATCACACTATCAACAGCATCATCATCACACGATCAGCAGCATCGTCATCACACGATCAGCAGCATCGTCATCACACGATCAGTAGCATCGTCATCACACTATCAGCAGCATCATCATCACACGATCAGCAGCATCGTCATCACACGATCAGCAGCATCGTCATCACATGATCAGCAACATCGTCATCACACGATCATATTACAGGATGATCAATCCTTATCTCTTTTAAGACAAGTCTCATGTCTAGGGACACTTCAATCCCGACCACAGTGCCAGTCCTCTTTCATACTGGATGTGTCACATCTACAGAGCCAGCCCTGTTTCATGCTAGATGTATCACATCTACAGAGCCAGCCTTGTTTCATGCTGGATGTATCACAACTACAGAGCCAGCCCTGTTTCATGCTGGATGTATCACAACTACAGAGCCAGCCCTGTTTCATGCTGGATGTATCACAACTACAGAGCCAGCCCTGTTTCATGCTGGATGTATCACAACTACAGAGCCAGCCCTGTTTCATGCTGGATGTATCACAACTACAGAGCCAGCCCTGTTTCATGCTGGATGTATCACAACTACAGAGCCAGCCCTGTTTCATGCTGGATGTATCACAACTATAGAGCCAGCCCTGTTTCATGCTGGATGTATCACAACTACAGAGCCAGCCCTGTTTCATGCTGGATGTATCACAACTACAGAGCCAGCCCTGTTTCATGCTGGATGTATCACAACTACAGAGCCAGCCCTGTTTCATGCTGGATGTATCACAACTACAGAGCCAGCCCTGTTTCATGCTGGATGTATCACAACTACAGAGCCAGCCCTGTTTCATGCTGGATGTATCACAACTACAGAGCCAGCCCTGTTTCATGCTGGATGTATCACAACTACAGAGCCAACCCTGTTTCATGCTGGATGTATCACAACTACAGAGCCAACCTTGTTTCATGATGGATGTATCACAACTATAGAGCTAGCCCTATTTCATGCTGGATGTAACCTAGAGCAATTCTAGGATTTGTCACGTACATTTTGAACCGAGGTCCAGGGACGATCCAGTCCTATCGTTCTGTTATCGGAGACCTCATGTCTACGGCTCTTCTTTAGGACTGAAGTCCGGGAATGATCCAATCCCCTCACATGTTCACTAAGAACTTCATTTTCGAAGACATACGTCTACGGCTCTTCTTTCGGACTGAAGTCCAGGAATGATCCAATCCCTTCACATGTTCACCAAGAACTTCATTTTCGAAGACATATGTCTACGGCTCTTCTTTCGGACTGAAGTCCAGGAATGATCCAATCCCTTCACATGTTCACTAAGAACTTCATTTTCGAAGACATACGTCTACGACTCTTCTTTCGGACTGAAGTCCAGGAATGATCCAATCCCTTCACATGTTCACCAAGAACTTCATTTTCGAAGACATACGTCTACGGCTCTTCTTTCGGACTGAAGTCCAGGAATGATCCAATCCCTTCAAGTCCACCAAGGACTTCATTCTCGGAGACCTCACATCTACGACTCTCTTTAGGACTGAAAGTCCAGGGATGATCCAATCCCCTCAAGTCCACCAAGGACTTCATTCTCGGAGACCTCACGTCTACGGCTCTCTTTAGGACTGAAAGTCCACGGATGATCCAATCCCCTTAACTGTCCATTAAGAACTTCATTCTCAGAGACCTCACGTCTACGGCTCTCTTTAGGACTGAAAGTCCAGGGATGATCCAATCCCCTCAAGTCCACCAAGGAATTCATTCTCGGAGACCTCACGTCTACGGCCCTCTTTAGGACTGAAAGTCCAGGGATGATCCAATCCCCTCAAGTCCACCAAGGACTTCATTCTCGGAGACCTCACGTCTACGGCTCTCTTTAGGACTGAAAGTCCAGGGATGATCCAATCCCCTCAAGTCCACCAAGGACTTCATTCTCGGAGACCTCACGTCTACGGCTCTTTTTAGGACTGAAAGTCCAGGGATGATCCAATCCCCTCAACTGTCCACTAAGGACTTCATTCTCGGAGACCTCACGTCTACGGCTCACTTTAGAACTTAAGTTCAAGGATGATCCAATCCTTATCTGTATTCTCATCTATACGGGTACAAATATCCAAGAGCATGTATCACATCAAAACATGTATACATCACTAATCAAAACATGTATACATCACATCAAAAACATGTATACATCTATCATGTATTCTCACTATCACATCTAACATCAAAACATGTATACATCACTAATCAAAACATGTATACATCTAGCATGTATTCTCACTAATACATCTAACATCAAAACATGTATACATCACATCAAAAACATGTATACATCTAAAATAAAAGATATATAAGAGTTCCAAATCTAAATAATTCTAAGTAGCTAAGTGCAGTAAATAGGTAACCTCATCATTGATGAGACAGACTTGTTATCAGATACTATGCTACTCCCCCTTTCGAGGAGGGTCCTTCTGGACTATACCAAGCTTGTCTCGGAAGTATTTAAACTTTACTCGAGACAGAGGTTTAGTCAAGATATTAGCAATCTGATCCTCAGTGCTTATATACTCGAGCTTGATAGCTCCTCTCTGCACCATATCTCGTATATAGAAGTATCGGATCTCTATGTGTTATTGACTTATCGTGGAATACAAGATTTTCTATCTTGATTCATTTCTAAGTCAAACACTCCATATAATAGCTTCTGAAGCCACACTGCTTCACAGCTAGCAGAGCAGACAGCTATATATATATTCTGCTTCAGCAGTACTGAGAGCCACACTAGATTGTTCCTTGCTGAACCATGAGATCATGGCAGATTCAAGACTATAACATCCACCTGATGTACTCTTTCTGTCTGAGGCACTTCCTGCCCAATCAGAATCTGAGTAACCATGTAAACAGAGTTCATGACCTCCAAGATAATATAGACCAAAATCTATTGTACCTTTTAGGTACCTCACTACATGCTTTGTAGTTATTAAGTGAACCTTTCTAGGTTCTACTAGACACTGACTTAGGGTATTTGCAGCAAAGCATATATCTGGCCTAGTATTTGTTAAATACATCAAAGACCCAATGATTTGTCTATATAGGGTTAGGTCCACTAAATACGATGAGTCATTAACTAACAACTTCAAGTTGGAGTCCATGGGAGTGACCATGGCTTTATACTCCAACATATCAAATCTTTTTAGAAACTTCACAGCATACTTACCTTGGTTGAGAAAGATTCCTTCTAAGCCTTGCCATACTTCCAGACTTAGGAAGTAATGCATCAATCTGAGATCTTTCATTTTTCATTTCTGCAGCCATCTTCTTCTTTCTTTTCATGATCTATTTCTCTTGGAACAAACATCTCATCATGATTCTCTTTCTCTTTTCTAAGAGAATCTTCTAGCCACAAGCCTTCTATAGTGTGTTTGATTTGTAAATCCTTTTGTTGAACATCCATCGCTTGTTCATCATTCATCATGATTTTTCCTACAAATCAAAATTAGGTATATGATTAGTAATACTTCATAATCATCAAATCATATTGACATGATAACCTATTATGCATACAGATATCATTTACATAGTTATGCAACTATTTTGACCAATACTTTGGCACAACACTTTCCCATATCCTGTATGCATACAGTGGCTATCTAGATGCCTTCCATCTCTACCAGAACATACTATCGAGAGTGTGCAAAGCTCTCGGTATGTCAGCAAAGAGGTTTCATTCTAGACAAGCAACAATGTAATGTTTGTCCAACTTACCAATCATATGCACATTAGTAGTATACTGTTCAATGCTCTATGAATGCTTACACTCAGCATTATATATTCTAGGAATACAAATATGCATACAACCTATTACAGGCAATATCATTACTATTTCAAATAACAATTCAAATACTTATCTTTTATGTTTGTGTGGTTTCCTCCTGCTTGATCTTCTGTATGTCTTTTGAACTTCTATTCATTCTGTACCACTCGTAAGTAGAACAAAGATTGTGGATGAATCTTTGTCTTCATGTTTTCATGGTCATGGAACCTGATTTGTCTTTTGTGATGTACCTGTATCTTGTTAGCAGACAACATCAACCTCACACAACATCATAATGCATTAGTACAATCATAAGTGTCAACACCCTAACCAATGAATATCTTCTATCATGCATTCATAATTTAGTTAAGGTGAGACAACAAATCTAAAATAAAGATTGTACTAACCGTAATAACATGAAGACAAACATACCATAAACTTAATCATGAACAAATCTCAAAACATACCTCGATGAGTCATACCTGTCGAGATCGCTTGTAATCTCCTTATGTAAAGCCTTAGCCTCATCTCCCTCTGAAATAGGAACTCCTTCACTTATGCAGGTGACCAATCCATCTTCTTCTAGGATTAACCCTATCCACTTGATTTGCAAGAACTGGACCTGGAGCTGGATATGGGTTTGTCAGAGAAACCCCAAAAATTCAAACTTTGAATTTCAAACTTCCGAAAGGATAGAAATATGCGCCTTGATGAGCTGATCAAACTGATATATTCAGAATTTGAAAACTGCAAAGTTTCACTCCTCAATTTTGCCTTTGAAACTTCTGGATTCACTGGACGTGACCCTGAACTGGGGTTTGATGAATCCCACTCTTCTGCCCAATCAAAATGTTTGATCCAAATCTCTAAGCTTCTATTTTTCTGAGGAGATTCCAGCCATGGTCACAGATTTCAAAAATTCCCATTTTTGTAGAAGCCCTAATTTTCCACTTTTCTGATCAAAGTCTTGAACTAGGGTTTGATCAAGCCCGGCCTTCTGCCCAACCAAAAAATCTGATCTTGGTCTCTAAATTTCTATTTTGATGAGTAGCATTCAGCCGTGGTCTCCGTTTACAAAAATTCCAAATTTCTTCAAAGCCCTAAATTCCGGAAGCCATGAATGAAGGTACTCAAAAATAATTCTGTTTTGATAGAAATATGTACCTGATTGTTTCTGGTGTAACTCCAAAATTTTCAATCCACAGGGTCTGAAAAAGTTTTCTGAGATAGCCTGACCTGTTATCTTTCCATCCTGACAGGTCTGACCTCAATTGGATTCTCTGAGAGAGAGTTATGTCAAATGTCGCAACGTGACCTGTTTTGGGATAAAACAGAAGAGCAAACTTGTACGGCGTGCCACGTGTCACTGTTTGAACTTCGGCCTCTGAAAAACTTTCCTGAGGTATCTCGGCCTGTTATCTTTCCATCCTGACATGTCTGACCTCAATTGGACTCTCTGAGAGAGAGTTATGCCAAGTGTCGCAACATGACCTGTTTTGGGATAATACAGGAGAGAGAACTTGTACGGAGTTCCACGTGTCACTGGTTCAACTTTGGCCTCTGAAAACGTTTTCTGATATATTACAAACTGTGTACTACCTGTCACTTTTTACGAAATTTCATTTGGAGCTTCCTAGCCCAAGATATGACCTTTTTCCCAAGGTCACCTGATTTTGACTCAGATCTGGAAGAGGCAGAAACCCTATATTGTACAGATCATAAATGACAAAGTAAAATGAATTAGAGGTTTTCCTTTGGACACAAGGTACCTGGAGATGTAATCTTCGTCCTGTAACAATTTCAGATCCGAAAACTTTTCCAAAACGTATTTATAGCGAAAGTGCTACGATGACTGGTTTTTTCTATGTAAAACCCTAACCTTCAAATTGTCGTAAGTAAAGCAAGTGTCGTTAGTGCCATACCTTGTCTTCCTTCAGGTTAGCTCTGATACCATGTTAAAATTCAATATGCTAAGACAGAAAATAGCAGCATTACATTCCATTTCACAATAATAGCATATACAGGATCACTGAAGAAACAACAAGCATAGCATAAACACAAGAGACAGAGATTTATCCTGGGAAACCCTCATGGGGTAGAAAACCCAGCAAAGCTTCCTCAATATAGATGACCAGCAATATACAAATATGAAACCCTGAGACATGATCTCCTCCTCCACAATAGCAGACCTCTTCTCCACAAGTGCGCTATCCTCAAGTGAGTGAGTGTATCAAATGAGGAACACACCTCCTCTATTTATACACTACTCTGATATGTATTTTACACAAGTACATGTAGGCTCGTATTTAACCATTAGGTTAAATACCCCATTATAACTGACTGGGCCGACCCCCACATGGTGGGTCTAATAACCCTAGTTACCACAACCAACTTGGAGGAATAAACATCTCCGGATTTATAGTATAATCACATCGGAGGTATGGAACATCTCCGGAATAAATAATATACAAATATAATATTCTTTGAAGTTACAATATTTCAACATTCCCAACTCCATGCAATTACCAAGTCTCCCACACAACCTTGATATTTTTAAAAAATTTAACATAACTTATCCTCTCATTAGAACTTTCTAGCTCCATGCAAATTACCAGGTCTCCCATAAGACCTCTCTCGCCTGCCTCCAAAGATCCCGCGGAATAACCCCCTTCCTCTCTTGCACACTCCTCACTCTCTCCATCAAACTCAATCTCTTTAACTCAAACCCCCAAGGTTGACACATCCTTCCACGAAAGTATATCATAATAATCAAAGCAAACTCAACAAAAAAATATTCATTCCATCCATCCACTTGCACAGTAATAAGAATCTTTGACATAAAAAATAATAAACAACACAAAACATAAAAAAATCAATCCCTCCATTAAATGAATTACACGGTAATAAAAATATTTGACAATAAATAATATATTTTTTTAATCTTTGAAATAAATAATGATAAAAAACACAAAACATGCTAAATTCAATCCCTCCATCAACTGAGTTACAGGGTAATAAATATCTCTAACAATAAATAATAAACAAAGCAATGCACTAAAATAAATCCCCCAATCCAACTCAATCTAAAAATAGTGGAATTTAAATAATAATAGAATCCTAGTCACACTATGAAAAATCTATTTTAAATTGTAACAATCGAATCCTAACAATTTTATCCCTTTGAATGGTTAATAGACTTACTATATTATACTAACCATATGTCTATCTTCATATATACTTATATGATATCTATATGGAGATATATAACAAAAATATTACCTATATCTATCTATGATCAACAATTTATTAAATATTAATATATTAATTATTCCAGCAATGAATTCACATCACACAATGATGTAGAATTACAAAAAACTAAGCAAATCTTAATTCTAAGCACTCCTCAAATACTTTTAATTAATCCCCAACATAGTAGTTTATTAACCTATTTAGACAACTACCTAATCATACTATCATACTCACCTAAGGTGTGTATACATGGCCAATGTATACATACCATATGTGGGTACTAATAGTTAACAACTTTTGTTAATGCATAATGTGTATACATATACGTGTGTGTGTGTGTGTTTTCCTCAGTCAAACATACAAAAGAATAATCACGATGCATCATTTATATTTTCCCGTTAATAAGATTTACCACAAATCATCACTCATAATATTTAACCACCAATCACAATTATTCAACATTAACTAGTCATCACAACAATATTAATAAACAAAAACAACCACGCATTCTCCACATAGTAGGAATGTAACAATAAATAGAAAGACACCACGACTTCCCAAGTAGAACCCATGACTAACATAGAATGGCTGAGTCTCCCTAACCTACTTCCACTCACATCCTATCCTTCCTCTACTAGAATACATTGTGGCTTCGGCTATACCAACCTAACCACACATAGAACTCTCAGGAAGAAGCATCGACTATATCAAGTTTTCGAGGATACATAGTGGGAAATATGTCCACCCCTCCTAATAGAACTAGGGTCAACATCCTAACATTAAGTCCCAACCACATTGAACAACTATTGTTCAAAGATCAATGTCATTGAATAACCACTTTGGGCAAGTCATGCATCCTATCAAAACTACACTTAATATCAGATCATATTAGTGTTTCAAAATTATAATTTTCAACATAGGTACAACTTATAGTACACAACTATCTCATAGTTGATCCATTTGTATGTTAGCTCAATAACCACATACTTGTCTCCTATATAGATATATATAACTATTTTAAGAGATAAGATATTTCCACCATTGATATTTAAATAACCATGTAACATTTGTTCTATATTCAGTGCATATATGTAGTGCCCTCGCTAGGCACTGGGTCTCTATTCTATTCTCATGTAAATACCAAGTTTTTCCCTAGTTTTATAAGTTTTCTAAAAGAAAAGAATCCACCGTCAATGTTTCTGTTTTCTAAATGTTCATATGTCTCTGGAACTAAATAAACATAATTTAAGACTTTTCATTATAACTCTGCTCTTTTAACATGCATAATTTGAAAATAAAACAAAATACCATTTATTTAAGCTAGCTCAGTAAAATACCTGGATCTGTAGATTTGCAGTAAGGTAAGAAGATTCATGTAGTGGATTCTGTAGGTTACCTTATCAACCCGAAATGATGTTTCCACCCTGCCGATTAACTATCATCTTGCTGACCCTAGGAAATCAACGGATTTCCTAGCCCCTGAGCCCACAGACCGATAATCTCGACAGCAACCTGCCTTAGTATCCTTCCATAGCTCCATGGTAATATTTCTCTGAGTTAACCCCCTCCTTAGTCTTTGAGTTTCCCACCTCCTCAAAGCTTCGAGTTATCCCCCTCCTCGGCATTCCTCCTTTTTTTCAAAATACTAAGTGTTCCTCTCCTCCAAAAACCCACCCCCTTACTACTTTCTAAAACTCCCCTTTATAGAATTCTTTTCCTCCATAAATTCATAACTTCCTTATCACTCCACCGCCCTAGCTGTCATGGTTTTTTTGGAAGTACAAATCATTAATGCATCCCCCTTTTCAAGGTAAAATGAGGATCATATATTATTTTAAATCATCCAAATTTCTCCCGAGCAGTGGAATTATTCAATAATTTATTTACACAAATCCTTTTAATTTACTTGGAATGATTCTGTCCATTAATTAAATGAATAATCTATTTAATAAATTTATTATTATTCAATCCACTATGCTTTATAAAAAGGATTATTATCACTATTATTATTAATTAAATAATAATATTAATAACAATAATAATTAATAATAATAGTAATAAAATTAATTGTGAATAGTAATTAAAATATTTATTTGTTTGATTGATAAGTGTCAACATAGTACCCCTGGGTATAAATAATGAAATATACTTAATGGTTTATTTAATCACGATCAACAATTATATAGCACACTCTTCTAGTATTAATATTTAACTATTATACTTCATATCGAAGACATCTTCATTTGAGGGTACTTACAATTAACGACACTTATTTTAACTGTTCATTACTATGTTTACATACAAAGACTAATTAACTTATTTTACACATTAGAACTTGATAATCTTTTACTAATTAAGTCATTCACTAAATACTTAATTGACTTATCTATGATAACTTATAACATTGTTAAATCTTGATAAGTATGTTGTAAACCAATATTATTGTGCATGTGCATAATGTGCATGCGTGGCCAGCGTATGCACAAGACGGACATGTACTATAAACATATGTCATACTCCCTATGCATAAATGCTAACTAATACTAATAATACCTTATACAAACTGAATAAGTATGCATTCATCATAATATTACTAAAACATCATCGGTTGTTTTATTAGTTAACCTTTAAGATTTCATTTCATTATTTTTATGATTACATTTGTTCAATCATTCAGGTACAAGGAAAGCTACCTACTACCCCTAACTCAAGATCAATGAATACACAACCCTCAACAGTACTATCATATCCTCCCATCCTAACCTACGTCCACATCCTCCCTATCCTTCCTCTGCTAGTACAAAAGTGGGTGTCAGACTCACCGACCTAACCACATAGAACTTGAGAGTGATAGCGTCAGCTGAACAGCGGACCTATCCTCCCCTAGCAGGCATCCGACCATCGTCATCACAACTACATGGGGAGCGTGTCTCAGCACGTCCCTCCCATGACCTCGGTTATCATAGGAACATAGGGTGGGAAACACATCCATCCCTCTCAACATACCGGGTCTACACCCTTATCAAATCATACTCTGCTGCTATCGAGATTATCGGTCCATGTCATCGTATCATCAATTTCGATTGCTAAGGTGTACTGCATGGATAGGTTCTTATCCGTATATCCGATCAAGTATCTGGCTATCCCATAGCCCTTGTGTCCTGTAGTTTAGTATTCTGCAAAATACACATTTTATAACAAGCATTTCCATTCGATCACCAATTGATCCATATCATCAACATCATTCATTTCACATGACAATTTTATCGCATCACAGGTATGTATAGAATATAACAGTTCTATCAATTTCATCATAGGATGGCACTCACGTACAACACCATATATTTCACATTTCATCAATGAAAACGCTAAAACATATATTTTCATTATAAAAGCAATGATCCTCATGATAATCATAACTTAATAACTACATGAATATAGTAACATCATAACCGTAGTATCAGCATGGACATAGTAACATCCTAAACATAGTAGCAACATATCATCATGTCTAACATGCCAAAACTATGGTTCACTCTGTCTAGCTGAGTCCAATAGATAATAAGCAATTAAAGTGAAAGGTGTCTAACTCATAACATGCCTAGTCAAACTATGGGGCGTTACATACACCCATCCTTCAGGAAACTTCGTCCCGAAGTTATGGTCATAATAATGCAGGGAAATTCTTGACACATAAATTCTTCGTTCATGCAAGTAGCAGGTGTTGGCCATACTTGTCCTACTTAGCTTTGACTTGACCGAAGATGTCGATATTATCCTATGGCTCGGCTTCTTTTATCCCCTGATGTGTATTCTAATAATTAGAGAAATATTTAGATTAATCCTTCTATTGAATCTCTAGAATCCCTAAGGTTGTAATCAAGTGTTATCCACCTTAGTATCCTACTTCTTACCGTTTAGCAACATCCTTCAAGTTATTACATCTAGAGAGGTTTACTCATCACAAAGCTTATATTGATCCAACTTAGCATTAAATAATCAACGATTTAAATTGGAGTTCGTTAGAACTCTTAATCTGTATCTACTCAACATGCAACTACCAAGGACCCTTAAGGTTTGCATACCTCTCTTAAGGAAGAAGGTTCATGTCCTTAAAATCCTAAGGTCATACATTTATTATTTCCTTATCGGTAATAAACAAAACAAAAGTATCATAACATCATTAAATTAGGAGAACTATTATTGTTTACAAGGTTTTCATGGCTATTTCTTATCAAATACAATTGTTATCGTGTTTATTTATTATTCTCATTTTCAAACCAATATAATTTGTCGGGAAACCATTACTTCTTCAATTCCTTGAGAGTCTCATAGCTGGTTTTGTTCCCACCCTTACCATTGCAAAGGTAATTACTAGTGTTTATCCTAGTATGCCATTGTATTTGTACATCACCACTCTTCCTACCCCCCACAAGCGACCTTTATGTACTTTGTAAAGGCCTTAGTCCAATCCTACAAGTTGAACGAAAACATCATTACTTAATATGTTCAATCATATTAGAACTTCATAACAACCACTTTAATTGAGTTAAATTGAGGGCTGTGTTGAGATTCTTATGACTCTTTTATTATTACCCAAGATCATCACTATATTAGGTATGGTTAATCCAAAATTTTCTCAAAAACCTTGTTGCACCGTTACCCCAATATTTAACTTATTCATTATAAAGTCATGTACCCCCTTAAGAAAATAGTCTTTTAATAAGCTTTATATGCAACCTCCTTGTTTAAGTGCATGGTGTTTTCCCTAATGGGATTTGAAAGGATACCTAGTCCTTGTATCAAGCAATTTATTTCCATCCTTTATCTTATCTAAATAATATATAATGTATTTTCTAAGTTTCTCTCTATCTCTGAGCTTCATAACATTTCATATCTTACCCTTTCCCAACTAAAATACTTGTATATTATTACGTTTATTTATATGTTTAAATGAAAGTTCTATTTGTAAACATAATTATGAGGTGTTCATGAGTTTTCAATTTAATTTGTACTTTGTACCAAGTTATCTATATACACACATTGACGTTTGTGTAATTTGTTGTGGGGACCTAGGAACTCACAATTCAAACACCACTCCATGTTTATTTTACCATACTCTCTTATTCCGCATAAGCAAATTTTAGATGTGGTTGACCTAACAAATGACACCTTCACATAACCGCTAAACATGTCAATTACTTAACATGTAAAACCATTCAATAAAACTAAATGATGTTACTTAGCATTGCAACTAATGCATTCTACTAAATTCATTAATAGATTTAAAACACCAATTTTCCTTTCTTAATTGATATGTAAAAATTTCCACTCTTTGTAATACTCATTTGAATTATTCTAGACGGTTGTAAAGTATTAACTTTTAAATGGATCTTTTGACATGAGTGAATGTCTTATACTTTTGGCATGTGTTTCTTTTTATCCTAATATTGTCAACCTAGTCTATGGTAAACTTAAAACTATAATTAAATAAGCTTTGTATATGAAACACTAATAATAATTTTTTTTGAAATGATGCAAGCAAGTGTATCATAAGTAACCCATCCTAGTCTACATCGAAATTAGAGAAGGAATATAAGAAAATAATGGACTTCATTTCTACCTTGCCATTTTACATCACTGTGGAAATTCCATTTAGTTACCGAGGAATTTTATTTATTTATATATATATATATATATATATATATTTATATATCTATATATAAATATATATGTATATATCACTTATATAAATCGATAACTCATATTTATCTTACATTTGATAAAAGGAATATTGTATGTGGGAGAAGGTATGTCATAAGCACCATATAATTAAAGCTTTAAGTATAATATCATATCATGCTATCTGTTGTAATCGATCAATCGACACATGGCTAAAGTGATTGTAAATTGTTTGCATATATTTCAAAGTGTTAATAATAGGATGATCTTTTCCTTTTTCTTTTGTATCATTTTAGTCATGCATTTCAAAACATAGTTAATAATAGGATTTCCTTTTCCTTTTAATGGTATACATATGTGAGAAATACTTGATCCTTATTAAACTTAGCATCTACATAATCCACGATTCAGTACTATGTAATGTTGCTTTTATCTCATGGTATGCATTCTTATATTGAAATATCACCTCTTATATACACAATTGATCTTACTTCGTCATAACTTACATTGTGTAGTACCTACGCAAGTTTCATCTTATACCCAAAATACTTATGGTTTCCTTTCACACATAGATCCCTTCTATCCTTATAGTATTGATTAAATATGCTAATAGTACAGTTGAATCCCGATCCTTGTGAATCTCCTCCTTCCACCTCGTCACTTATACATTATACCACTATATGGTATTCGAAGGCTTCTACATTGTCAATCATACCTTAGGCTTATTCATCATAATCAATTTACACTTTAATTTTAGTTATCATTATATCCTAATTGATCTTACGCGTACACCCCCTTCTTATCTACTCACTATTTTCTTTCATAACTTCCAAATCTTATTGATGTCTATCATCAATTATCATTCTTAATATTTATTAAGAGGTGGGAATTATTTATATAATGTCATATTTGATTAAAGGTAAATTTTAAGATCAAGGCATCCCATCATTTATCTATAAGTTCTTAGTGGAACATATCATCTACAAATTCCATGATAAAACATGAAAGAGAATAAACCCCTATATTCTTGATGTACTTCGAAGTCAATTGATTGAGATGGCTTCCTATCTAAGTTTACCTAAGTTTAAACTAGTTACGCATAAACGGAATGTAATCTCTCGTAATATTGTATTTGCTTTCACTTAAGGAGTTCAGAATTGATGCTTCAATGATTTGGATGATGCGTTTAATTGGAATTTAACATTGGTATATATACATTTATATTTTTTTTTGAAACATAGGTGATATATGAACACTTGAATGTAACTCTTATTATACCAACCCGTAAGATATAAAAACATTTATTGCAACTAGGGAAGTTATATTAGTTCCCTAAAATAATTAATGTTAATTAGTTCCTTACTTTTGATACCAACTTTTTGTGATGGGATTCCTTAACTATCACGATCTTAGTGGTCATAACTCTGCCATCTGAAATATGATTACCCATGTAGAGTCACTAGAGGTTCTGTGATAACAAAACCCTCAAACATTAAATAATAATATCCAAGTTTAGATCCATGATCTTTCCAAGGAAACATAAAATATCATATTCTAACAAACTCCTAAAGACAAGTCAAAGGTGCATAATAAAATAAAGTGACAAAAGAGTGAACATGCCATGTGTTCTCTCCTCAAGCAAGGTGTCTCATTGATCTTGGTTTGTTTGATCAAGCAAATCCATTAAGAATGTTAGTTTTCATGTTACTCTTAAGGTGTTTACAACATGTGCTTCATGAGATTTTGGGTACATGGTATATGTTCAGCTCCCTGATGGTTTGAGATGGATTTGCACATGAGAGATGGTTTGTGATGGATTTGCTAATGAATGACAGATTACAAGAATGGAATTATTCCTGTAATTACTGATAAAATCTGAATTTTGACTATTTTAATTTGTTGATTCTTGACAATTAAAAATAAAATAAGGAATTACCTTAGTATTCCTTGGAATGTCTCTATTAGGTTAAGATGGATGGAAAGTATGTTAGAAAGATATATTAAGGAAAAAAGGTCATCATTTTAGAAGCTTTCTAGATGACAAAACGAGGTATCAACAAATCCTTTTTAGTAACTTTTTTTTTTAAAATTGTCCAGGGATTATTCAAAGACTGGTTATATTCCTTAGGTTCTTACTTTCTCTCAACTCTTCGCTTTAACCGATAGCCATTCTAAGATCTCAGGAAAACAGTAATCTCAAAACTTGAACTTGCATAGTTTAAGTGATTATTAAATATCTGAGGACCTATCACTATGGTCCCTATGCTGGCATCATATATGATTTAGCACATAAAATAACCTCAGCAATAATTAAGTGCTAGAAAAGGAAGAAACACAATGTCAAAGGATATTTTCACTATAAGACATCGCAATAATGTGGCAATATGGTAATTGTTATCATGAATTGATGGGTAGGTAATGCATCTAGGTTTGAATTTAGACATAGCCCCCGAGTTAATTGCAAATCAATTAAACGTGAGAAGTGGAGCTCTTGTTCTATCGGTAAGATTTTGCTTCTCCATAACAGTTGTGTGAATAGAGAGAAAACAATTGAGCATGCCATTATGATTAGATTCCTTCTGCGTTCCTTATACTTTACTACTTAAATGAATTTCAAGTTGTTGTATATCAAAGGTTCCGGAAAAGAGTGTTGCAGGAAAGGCAGGGGTGATTCCAACCAAGAGAGGATTCACTGGAAACATAATGCTTGGCGATGTGACTCAGGCCATCATTTTGCGTTTGATAAAACCCGTTCTGAAGGGTAGTTTAACTTGGACAGGAAGAGGCTCTCTATCACGGTTTTGATTCCAACAATGTTTAGTAAATCATAAAAATAACATGGAATCGCGGGGATAAGGAGATATCTGTTGTAATGTTAAAGATTTGCAGTATGGGTCCCAGGGCGTGGTGAGAACATGTGGGGTGGTTTTGATTTTAACCAGAACCAATATTTTAGGTTTGAAGAAAAACCCTTATGAGGGCGGAACCAGTTCTCTTCATGCGTGAGATTTGACGCGGAGGAAGGTGATTCGGACGTGGTAAAGTTCATTTTGGTTGGAGGTTTGCAAGAGCCGTACAGGAAGATCGGTGGCTCTCCAACTATCCCGCGTTTCCAACTTGCACACGAGATAAGGATGGTTAGTGGTTGCGGTAAGAAAACCACCATTACACGTGTCTAATTTTTACTCATCCGCATATAAAAAAATGGTATGGCAAACCGCTTAAAGGGCCATGCGGAAACCGCCTTACGTGGCATCGACTCTACTCCCTATTTATGGAATAAAATGAGGTTTTATTTGGCATTAGGTAGACTACGTCGGCATATTGGCTTGGCAGCTGGTCGCGCGATTTGCTCTCGGTGCTGAGCGATAGGGCTTGGCCCATATGAAAGACTTGTGCTCGACGTTGGGACTGCAAATGAAGGCTATGCTCTCAGGTGTGATGGCTTGCTTGGGCCATTTCGAACTTAGTGTTAGGGACTGTAGTGGTGAGCGTTAGGGCCCCCCCCTCGACCTGGAAGTTGGTTGCTTGCACTTTCATTTGGACAGACTCCCGGTGATGAGCTTGGGCTGTGCCCAATATACTTTTATTGCAATGGGGCTGGGGCTGCAGTGTCGTGCTTGGGCCTCCTTTGGTCTTGGCTTTCGGCCACCTGCAAAGCTCTCGGGGTTGAGTGCTTGGGCCACGAATGGGACCCCATCCATTGCTTATTAACTACTATAAAATTTGTTGAAGATCAGTGGCCAAATGTTTTGTCATTCTTCCTTGGACCAACGCTCTGCAGCTATCATAACTACTGTTAGAAAAGGGGAATAATAAGCCCTGAATATGTTAATAGGGGCTCCCTCCATAGTATTTTGCTACCATATATTGCATACAACAGGGTTAATTACAACTTATAAGCTCTGTCATTGGGTCTGTTGGCCTTGGGGATTGGATCCTTGGATCGGAGACAGTTTCGGGATTTGCCTGGATTCACCCAAGATCCGTTCCAAAACTGCACGGGTAACCTAACGAACGGATGATATTTGAGGGACTATTCACATGACGGATGATAGAGTTTGGGGCAACAGACAATGGAGAAAATGCCATTTTTTTTTCCCGGTTGACGGAAGCTCGGTCTTTGTCTCTACATTGGCTACGGTTCCTATGCATGTTATTTTCCCTTTTATCCATCAAGATTTGTCATTTGCTTCATTTACACTTTGGAGAGCCCAGCCCTCGTCCCTTGGCCGCCATGAAAATGGGGAGTTTCACATAGGGTTCAATTTGTCGAGTTTGATGGAAGATCTTTTCCACAGTGATAACCTCTATAGTATGCTCATGGGCATTCACGTACAGCAATGGGTAAAGCTCAGAAGATGATTTCTAAATTGAATGGATAGAATGCCAGCAGGAATTTTATCTATTTTAGACTTTAGTCTTATTGAAATTTTCCATTTTACAATTTTTAACCCTCTGAAAACCTCTCATTTAGAAGCACTTTTCTATCTCTATTTTCCATTTTCTATTGAGCTGGCATTGAAAGGGATCTCGCACCCCCATTATAAAATTGTTAATTAAATATTTCCTTTGGCTGCATTTAATTGCATGCCAAAGATAAATTAAACACTGCTGTTAGATACTTTATCTCACTGATTTTTAATAGTACAGCAGTCTGGAAATGACATTTTGCCCGTTGTTTTTAAGGTTAAATCGTAGATCTGAGTAGTTTGCACACTGAAATGTCAATTATTTGATTAAATTTGCAGACTTTAGCCTAAAATACACGTTGATATACTTGTTTGAAACTCAAATTTTCATCATTTAGGCATTTATAACAGTCATTGCTCGTTGGTTAACACGATACAGTCCTCTTATTCGTTATTTTGTTCACTGTGCATGCAGATCTGAAGTTTTACGGACAATGTAAGAAATCTTAGGGACCCCCACTGAGATTTGATTTAGGCCATCCCTAATGGAGAGAAATTTTGTCAGTGACACGAAGGATAGAACGCCTAAACGATACATGCATTCCAACGCAGATTTCATTGTCTTATTGAATTTATTTATAGCGATATTATTGTGTACAATTTATGAACTTAATACTCTGGTCATTGTACTGCTTTAGGATTTTTTTTTTTGGAGTAGATAATATAAATAGGTTTGGTGCGACTTATAGAAACCCTAATGTGGTATATTACCACAGGGCTCATAGGGTGTTATTTCTCCTTAAACAAGGATTTGTCTAATGAAGTCTAAGCTGAGCCCTAAATATGATTATTGTTTTATTTCCTTTGTTTTATAATGAAATCCTTAAGCCACGAGGCTTTGTCAAAATGAGGTCTCGGCATTTGCCTATGAATGTGGCTCTTGTTTAAAATATTAAACAGTTATATATATATCGCTCAAATTCTGTTTTTGTTATGCTTTATAAATAAATGGGAAAAGGCTCTTCAAGTTACCTCCCCTTTTGTTGCAGCCATCATATTAGTTTATTATTTTCTAGTAAATTCACAATAATTCCAGGTGTAGTTAGGCCCTAAGGTCTCAGTGTTTGAGCCTCGGCTCTGATACCAAATGCAGTGCCCTCGCTAGGCACTGGGTCTCTATTCTATTCTCATGTAAATACCAAGTTTTTCCCTGGTTTTATAAGTTTTCTAAAAGAAAAGAATCCACCGTCAATGTTTCTGTTTTCTAAATGTTCATATGTCTCTGGAACTAAATAAACATAATTTAAGACTTTTCATTATAACTCTATTCTTTTAACATGCATAATTTGAAAATAAAACAAAATACCATTTATTTAAGCTAGCTCAGTAAAATACCTGGATCTGTAGATTTGCAGTAAGGTAAGAAGATTCCTGTAGTGGATTCTGTAGGTTACCTTAGCAACCCGAAATCATGTGTCCACCTTGCCAATTAGCTATCATCTTGCTGACCCTAGGAAATCAACGGATTTCCTAGCCCCCGAGCTCACAGACCGATAATCTTGACAGCAACCTGCCTTAGTATCCTTCCATAGCTCCATGGTAATATTTCTCTGAGTTAACCCCCTCCTCAGTCTTTGAGTTTCCCACCTCCTCAAAGCTTCGATTTATCCCCCTCCTTGGCATTCCTCCTTTTTTTCAAAATACTAAGTGTTCCTCTCCTCCAAAAACCCACCCCCTTACTACATTCTAAAACTCCCCTTTATAGAATTCTTTTCCTCCATAAATTCATAACTTCCTTATCACTCCAACGCCCTAGCTGTCATGGTTTTTTTGGAAGTACAAATCATTAATGCATCCCCCTTTTCAAGGTAAAATGAGGATTATATATTATTTTAAATCATCCAAATTTCTCCCGAGCAGTGGAATTATTCAATAATTTATTTACACAAATCCTTTTAATTTACTTGGAATGATTCTGTCCATTAATTAAATGAATAATCTATTTAATAAATTTATTATTATTCAATCCACTATGCTTTATAAAAAGGATTATTATCACTATTATTATTAATTAAATAGTAATATTAATAACAATAATAATTAATAATAATAGTAATTAAATTAATTGTGAATAGTAATTAAAATATTTATTTGTTTGATTGATAAGTGTCAACATAGTACCCCTGGGTATAAATAATGAAATATACTTAATGGTTTATTTAATCCTGATCAACAATTATATATCACACTCTTCTAGTATTAATATTTAACTATTATACTTCATATCGAAGACATCTTCATTTGAGGGTACTTACAATTAACGACACTTATTTTAACTATTCATTACTATGTTTACATACAAAGACTAACTAACTTATTTTACACATTAGAACTTGATAATCTTTTACTAATTAAGTCATTCACTAAATACTTAATTGGCTTATCTATGATAACTTATAACATTGTTAAATCTTGATAAGTATGTTGTAAACCAATATTATTGCGCATGTGCATAATGTGCATGCGTGGCCAGCGTATGCACAAGACGGACATGTACTATAAACATACGTCATACTCCCTATGCATAACTGCTAACTAATACTAATAATACCTTATACAAACTGAATAAGTATACATTCATCATAATATTACTAAAACATCATCGGTTGTTTTATCAGTTAACCTTTAAGATTTCATTTCATTATTTTTATGATTACAGTTGTTCAATCATTCAGGTACAAGGAAAGCTACCTACTACCCCTAACTCAAGATCAACGAATACCCAACCCTCAACAGTACTATCATATCCTCCCATCCTAACCTACGTCCACATCCTCCCTATCCTTCCTCTGCTAGTACAAAAGTGGGTATCGGACTCACCGACCTAACCACATAGAACTTGAGAGTGATAGCGTCGGCTGAACAGCGGACCTATCCTCCCCTAGCAGGAATCCGACCATCGTCATCACAACTACATGGGGAGCGTGTCTCAGCATGGCCCTCCCACGACCTCGGGTATCATAGGAACATAGGGTGGGAAACACATCCATCCCTCTCAACATACCGGGTCTACACCCTTATCAAATCATACTTTGCTGCTATCGAGATTATCGGTCCATGTCATCGTATCATCAATTTCAATTGCTAAGGTGTACTGCATGGATAGGTTCTTATCCTTATATCTGATCAAGTATTTGGCTATCCCATAGCCCTTGTGTCCTGTAGGTTAGTATTCCGCAAAATACACATTTTATAACAAGCATTTCCATTCGATCACCAATTGATCCATATCATCAACATCATTCATTTCACGTCACAATTTTATCGCATCACAGGTATGTATAGAATATAACAGTTCTATCAATTTCATCATAGGATGGCACTCACGTACAACACCATATATTTCACATTTCATCAATGAAAATGCTAAAACATATATTTTCATTATAAAAGCAATGAACCTCATGATAATCATAACTTAATAACTGCATGAATATAGTAACATCATAACCGTAGTATCAGCATGGACATAGTAACATCCTAAACATAGTAGCAACATATCATCATGTCTAACATGCCGAAAATATGGTTCACTCTGTCTAGCTGAGTCCAACAGATAATAAGCAATTAAAGTGAAAGGTGTCTAACTCATAACATGCCTAGTCAAACTATGGGGCATTACAATATAATAAAGTGGCATTTAAGTACCGCATTCCACATCCAATTTGCATAATCAAATGAAATTACATGTTCAACCTCATTAACAATGAAACAATAAAATTCATGTTCTCTACACCTGTAGGCATAGTTAAATATTCTCCTAATAGAAATCTTAATTATTTTAGCTAATGAAACAGATAAGAAGTAAATGACTATGCGGGAAAGTCACTTTAATGTTTTAAGTATCGACCATTAAAATATGGGCATTACATATACCCACCCTTCAAGAAACTTCATCCCAAAGTTATTGTCAAAATACTGTGTGCATGTTGTAATAATTAACGAATTATTTGGATTGATATTGTAGATACTGATACAAAATAATTAAGCATAATAATAATTAAAGAAGTATTTGGATTAATGATTAAGCACATCAATCTTAATTGTTTTCCTGTCGACACTCACTAGAATGCACACTAGCTTTAAGCAATCACTATACTGTTACAGAATATGCTTCTCTATACAAATCCCAATTAATGTCAAAATCTAATCTACTCACAATGCTAGTTATGGCAGGATCGACACTACATTCCTACTTGATCAAGGATCTCACCCATCTGCATACCTAAGTACAAGGGTAGCTCAAGTGCTTAAGCTACACTCCCAATCTAACTCTTAATGAACAACACATCTCACCACAATTCCATAATCTAGGTGGTGTCTCACTAGAGAATAACAATTCGTCATCAACCCTTTTGCGTCATGACTATGATAGGTCAACCTCGAATATAATGCGTGCTTGCAAAATACCCATACATCACATCTAAACTCATAAGTCAATGATAATCAATAATTAAATAATACCCTTTATTGTGTTCATTATACCGTTCTCAAAATCATGGTATCTTCATAATTCTCTATTACCCTAACACCTATAGTGGGACTGTTCCCCTTCTAATTCCTTGATCCTCTTTTTCCCACTGGGTACATAGTCTGGATTCCCTTCTGTGATTCCCTTTAATGCCCAATCAATAAATGTTAATACCCTTGTTCATGATATAAACCAATTCGTCGAAGTGATAAATATTAACTTCAAATTCTCTACTGTAGTTTGAAATGTTTCCCCTATGTGACAATCACATTTAATCAATTTATATCAAGGCTCTAAGTTACTAATCAGTTATCCATTATCTTGTTAATTTCTTCAATAATGCCTGAACTAAACACATTTTTCTAAATCCTGAATTAAATTTTCTTAAATAGTCCAAAGGCTTATATTGCCTCATCAAGATAGGTCCCTTTCAACAATGACCAACCTTATGAATTTTTCATTAGGATAAAATGATTTTTAACATTACTTATTTATTGGCATGCTTTATGAGATTTGTTTCAGTACTCTCTCCTATATGCAGCTCACGTCATAATTTATGTTTAATGACTTGTTTGATATTTGACTTGTTTTCATTCACAATGAGTATATTACTTAAGATCGTGAATAACGGTTAGGTAGGTCAATATGATAACGAAACATCATTACCCTCCCTAGGTACCATGTTGTTGGTCATTAGATGTAGTCTTGATCCCTCATGGTGGCCATAATGACCTCACTATGGAAACAATTATACCCTTTATATATATGTGTGTGTACACACACATAGAGAGAGGGGAAGGGAGAGAGAGAGTCATTGATTAAACCTATTATATATTGTATGATGGCATTTAACAAATTTAGTTTAATTTTTTTGAACTTCAATTTAAGAAATTATTATATAGAACATATAATCGAATTCATTTTGTTTAGCTCTTAAATTATACCCGACCTGTCCATCCTCATGTCACTCATGTCACTCTGAGTGCATCCCATCTTGACACATTGTATCACTCATTTCGAGGTTTTGATTTTAGTTTTATTTAACATATATCCCATGGTGCATTAAACTAATTTTTTTTTTTTTTATCTTTGATGACCAATGAATGACTTGGTGCATGCTGCCCATGTGGGGAGTTCTTGGGGATCCATCACATGCTTCGTTCAGAAGGTACTCCCTTCATAGTCAGATAGTGTTGGGTCTCTAGCATACCATCATTTTGGGCGCGAATCACAAATGGGTTTGAAGGGAAGAAGGGTTTGAAGGGAAACATTGGTATCTAGGGTTTCATTATGAAAAGTTTAATGAAATCATCAAGTCGTCCCCACTCCTACTCAGTTTCACACCGTCTCTTACCTGCATTGTGGATCTCTTGTGGCTTGTGTGGCTTCCTGTTGGCCAAATGACTAGGTGCTAGCTTGGGAACTTGGCTAGTAATATTCCACAAGATGGTGTCTAACGAGTAATGAGTTGGGTGATTTACAAAAACAGCAACATTTCTAATGGACAAAGGAATGAGACTCATTGTTGAAAATGTGGGAGATTCAAGGGAAGTTCTTTCCCATGATGGCACTATAGTAGACTTATTTGTGGATCATGAACCACAAAATCCTAGAGAATGCCAAACGGTTGGTACACTTTATTTCTTGTTCGCAACATATATATTGTATGCATTAGGTCTTTATTTTTCAAAGTGCTTTGAAAGAAGATGTACCCGAGGGTGACCCAAGGATTGCATTGCATAGAGAATACTTCACCTTAGGTGGAAGGTCTAAGGTGTAGCTATTTGGCCAAAATGGTGGACACTTTTCACCTTGCCTTCTCCTTTCAAAACCCATGCCTTTCACTGGGGCAGATCATAGCGAGAATTACATCCTGGTGGAAACATTGTGCACAAAGGAATTCTTAGTGGGCTCTGGGTATAACCTTGACTTGACATGCATGAGGATATTTCCTTCACGCTAGATTTGTACACTTGGTCTCAGGGGGATTTGACATGTATGTTATTCTTACCTATGAATGATATTCAATATAAGGGCACTCATATCTGTGAGTTTCAATCAATAGGAGGACATGTGAGCAAGCAGTTTACAGGCGATGTTTACCGTGTTGACAGAAGGCTTGCAATGGGAGAGCATTTGGTGATTATAACCTCAAGGCACATATAATAGTAGAGCCTGATATATGGGAAGGTGAATTAACAACTGACGATAGATTTTTCATCATTGTTGGCGATTGCTTATGGAACATTATGGACAATTGGGAATAAATAAAATGAGAAAGAAAAGAGTCTAATGAAAAAGCATTGCAAGCTGCATTAGATGGAAAAAACCATGATGATATTTCTATTCTCGTTGTTGGTCTTGGCATTTATGAAATTTGACATGACCAACAAATTTCATATGTAAGTTGTTATTCTTTTACGGGTGAAAACGCGAAGCTGGGTAACACTTCCGTGAGAATCGGGTGCCCGAGCAACATAGCGGAAGCTATTCGGTCGAATAAACATATTTATTCGGCCGAATAACATTTGTTATTCAGCAGAATAACTATAGTTATTCGACCGAATAATCAATCCTTTATTCGACCGAATAATGTTTAATGGTGAACCGTTTAAATTGACGGAAACCTTGAAATATGTGCAAACGCATAGCCGGACGGTAATTTTGACTAGTGGTTCTATAATTATTCGACCGAATACTTATTCGGCCGAATAAGTATTCGGCCAAATAATTATTTGGCTGAACAATTATTCGGCTGAATAATTATTCTACATAAAAGGTTGGCTGCAGCCCATATTGGGCATTTTCCGCTCTGTAGATGACTGGTTTTCTCCAGCCGCTGCTAGGCCCCGCTTATCACCCCGCCTTCTGTCGTCCCTGTGTGTTGACGTGGTGGAGATCCGCCACCCTCCGGACATGGAGATCTGCCACCTTATTGGCCTCATCTCGGCGTGGAGATCCGCCACTCTATCAGCCTCCTCTCGACATCGAGATTCGCCACCGTTCCGGCCTCCTCTCGGTGTGGTTTTGTTACCCCTTTCGGGCTCCTCTCAGCATTGTTCTGTTGCCCCTTTCGGCCTCCTCTTGGCCTCCTTTCGGCCTGGTTTTGTCGCCACTTTTTGCCTCCTCTCAGCCTGGTTCTGTCGCCCCTTTTGACGTCGTTCTGTCACCTCTTTCGACGTTGATCGCGAAATTCGTGTGGTGTGGAGTCTACCAGTTCAGGGTGCTTGTTCGGTGCATAGTTGGACAGCATCCAATTTTCATGGTGGTTGGTTGTCGTGGAGTTGGACAGCGTCTAGTGAAGGTATTGGAATTAATTTTTTTTTTTTTTTTTTCATATTTTCGGTGCTGTTAATGTTATTTCTAATTTGTATACATTGTTGGCAGGTGCTATTTCAATTTTTTGGTGCTCGGATTCGCTTTGATTCCTTCGTTGTTCGGCCTCGGATGCTCGAGTTCGGTTTCGTCAGTGTCTTTCAACAGTGAAAAATAAACAGGTATGCCTTCTAATTAAAATTTAAATATAGGTTTGTCGAACTCAATTAATTTTTCAATTTAAATTATGATAAACAGTTTTATCAGTTGGTGTATGTTGAACTCTGTCCACATGGAGAGAGTTCATGAACTCTGTCTACATGGACATCATTCATGAACTATGTCTACATGGACATAATTCATGAACTCTGTGCATGTGGGAAGAGTTCATAACTGTGTTCACATGGACAGAGTTCATGAACTCTGCCCACTTTATTACTATTATATATTTTTGTAAGGTGCATGGTAGAAGGTGAATTAAGTATTATTGAATAATGTTAATGGTGGATATTGTGTTTAAAACAACATTTTATATGTTACACATTTTCTGTACAAAATCAATAAATTTAGTTTTTAATAAATTCAAAATGGTTATTTATTCCTAAAATTTATTATGTTAGGATATAATCATCTTTAACTATCATTATCAAATAAGATTACAAATTATCATCCATAATAATCATTTAGTATTTCCCATTACACGCTCATAATGTTACATAACATAGTTTCCAAAAATAGAGTTCATGTACTCTGTCCACATGGACAGAGTTCATAGATCAATATATTACACTAAATTTCCAACACAGGAAAGACAATTGTATTGTGCACCAAACAAAAATTATTATCTCAGGTTCGAAGTTAATTTATTTATTATGGAGATTTTAGTAGTCTCCTCATTGCCTTGGTGTTTTTAATAAACCATAGAATTGGAATAGGTTAAGTGAGCACACAATGATCCTCTACATAGTTTGGGCAGAGGCTGCTTCTGAACCAATATTAAATTCCTCATGTTTTTACCTTCTCTTGCTAGCTTAGATAAAACAAGGAGTGGTGACTCTAATTCAAATAATGGGACAGCTTTTCAAAGTTTGTGGTATGATTTATTTGGACTTAAAATAAATCTCTGTATGTCTAATCCGGAAAGCTGGACAGTGTGGACCGGTGGTTCTATGTTTACATTTCCTACTCTAATTAATCTGCTATCAATTTTTAGAGATGACTACCTCACACTAAATTAATTTGCTATCATTTTTCAGAGTGATTATAGTAATATTTACATTTCCTGCTCAAATTACCCACATAAGGATCATAGTGTAATATGGACACAAAGTAAGCACTAATGTGAACAACTTTTAGTACAACTATAACACCATATATTACGTATACAGTTGAACCAATGGGACTAGTAGTAAGATCAACATATAAGGATAATTAAGTGTTGACAGCTATAAGATCAATAAGAGCATATAAGTCATTGAACATATACAAACTAAGAGCCTTAAATAACATTATTTGTAATTATACCAATACAGATGTTGTAAGGATTAGCATAGCTCAATTATGCTTGTTATTCGATATAAGACCAATATGTGACATCAAGATCACTAATTGGTAGTACTATAATTCATATAATAACTATATACGTAATTAGCTGAGTTCTATCATCCTGTGAATACAAGACTCATCTTAACTACATATGTAAGCTCATATACTAATGGACTTACTTCATATATATGTCATAAGCTGCGAGCTTTATTTTGACTTTGTAATTCACAGATCGTTAACAATACCAACTTCTAAAGCACAGGTGACGATTCATGGTATTATTTTTCCTTAGGTTGTAACATGGAAAACTTGGGAAACATAATACCATGAATCGTCACCGTTGCTAGGCTGAACACTTGTTATCTTCTGTGAGACAGAGTTCATGTGGACAGAGTTCATGAACTCTGTCCTCATGAATAGTTTTGTTTGATGATGATATGTACAGGTATGTAGAAAAAATATAATATTTTGAAAAAATAGTTATTGTAAGTGGTTTACTTCATTCAATCACTTAATGAAAATATATTGTACAGTCCAAGCTCTCATTGTGTTTAGAGCTTTTTGCTTCTATATTCATTGAAAAATATGACTATTTTAAAGTAAAAAGGTACCAGTTTCATTTCAAGAACATTTTTTTATGATTCTATGGAATAATGAAAATATTTGTAGATATAATTTATGTTTAAATTATTAAAATATCAAATAAGTTATTAATTTAGGATTTAAATTAATATTTAACATGTTCATGAACTGATTCCTTGACATAAAGAAATGTAACCTTCACTTAATATTTAACCATATTGGTTCCATTCATTTAAAACATCAAAAACACTTAAAAGATTGGCACATTAATTCCTCATACATCCAACAATATTATCTATACTCATTTTAAAAACTATTAGATTATATTAGGTATATTTAGGTCCTTATTAAAGAACTTAGTTTCTTTAGCAGCTAGGTCTTAGAATTTGTAGAATCAACATGTATAATTTGTATATGTTTTGAGTTGATAGTTGTGTAAGTGTAGATATCATATCAAATGGAAAGAGGTCAGCCTTCGAGGCAAAAGCATAGGAGGTCATCACATTCTTCGGGAGTTGGTGTCCCATTTGACAATCAAATATTGTTGACTTCACCTCGTGATTCAATATTATTGTACAGTTCACATTCATCTGATCATCGACGAGGCGATATGAGTATAGATGGTTCTCCTTCATCTTCTATGGGAAAACGTCGATCTCGACCTTCTGTCAATATGAACATCAATATTTTAATACATGTATAAATTGTATTTTTGTGTGTACGCAGTTTGTACATGTTTACACATAACTTTGTTTGTATTTGAAGCAGAGAGGGAGGAAGATCGATCAAGGGAGACAGACATGGGTGCAGAGCAAGGTCACCAAGAGGTTCATCATCCTACACAGGGTGACGAAGGTCGAGCCAAGACACAATTTGTTGAACTAGCTGAGGGTTGTACACCCATAACAACTTATCCATCTGATTTATCTGTGGAGCTTCCATGGGAAGGTGATCTTGCACAAACGACCCTTGAAAGTTGTAAATCTCACTATGACAGGATGCAACGTGATCTTTCTTGTTTGGATCTCCTTCAAAGAACAAACAAACTATAGAGATGGTTTTGGGATCATTACAAAAATTCATTGAGGTATATGAGGATCTTGGACCAACAGCAGATGGTTTTGTTGACTTGATGCGTAGAAGAAGGGCCCAAGTGATGGGTCTAGATAAGTGGGATGTTGTGAAGGAGAGAGTGACCAAAGAACATGCCATGGGAATGTTTAACTTCAAAGAGGGACTAAAGAGAAAAGCATTGAAAGTGAAATATTTTAAACACCCTCATCTTGCACGTCATTTATATGATCGGTTCCTTACAGCCTATGGTCGATTGCCATGGAATGATAAGGTTTCTAATTATTTTGCTAGATTGTTTTATGCTGAGTTTTTTTTAGATATGAAGCCAGACTATACTAACATTCATTCCGACTTTTATGGAGTTGGAAATGGGCGAATATACGAGAGAAAAGGTGATCTTAGAGATCCCACTACTCTTAGACCTCCACCTCAGATATCTTGCCCACCTAGGGTTGTGACTTAAACATCGGAGATGGAGCCCACATCAGAACTTGGGACAACTGTAAGGCATGCTGTTGCTGAAGGTTTAACTTCGGCATTTTTAGGAGTTGATGTGGGATTGAGTTGAGAGAGGGCTTGAGCCACTTTTCGGTAGAATTTTGTTTACAAAACAAACGATGAGTTAGATGGAATGAGCATTTATTATCTCAAGGCTTATGATAAGGTTTGTTGTGATATAGCTTCGGATGTCATGTCCAATGACACATAGAGTTTAGGAGAGGTTTTTGTACTTTCAATCTTTTTTTTTTCATTTTGAATTGAACTTTTTGTTACATTATATCTATGTATGATATTATTCATGTTTTGATGTATAGTAATAAATACATTATGTAAATGTTTATTGGTTGCAGTTTTCTAGAATGTTGAATGAACATAATTTTCGAGTCTCCACTAGTGAAAATGTTGAAAATGTAGAAAATCTAGAAGAGCATCTTGGAGAGGTATATTTATTATTTACATATTTATATTTATGTTTGAAAGATATTTTATCATTTTTTTTATTTTTAATTTAACTATGTATCCTATTGTTAATTTGACTTATCCATGCAGGTTTCTTTAGATTCGAACTTTTTAGATGATTTTCCATCTATTGTGAGCTAATGATTTTAATTTCTTTTGTTTCGGTTTTAAGTTAATTAGTTAATTATAGTTTTTTTTGCTTGCACTATGTTTTATTTATTAACAAAATTTAAATTTTACGGAAGAGAACATATGGAAATTGGCGGTCAAGATATGGGTTCCTTGATGCATGTGGATATTGGCACCGAGGTAATTTTGTTCATAATTGAACTGTTTTATGATATATAAGTTTAATATTTTAATTTTTTAAATTTACTTTAAAATAGTTTAAATAATTTATGAGATTCATAAATTTCTTTTATACATGTTGCAGCTTAGGTCTCTTCTATCTCTTGGAGGCAAAGGGAAGACTCTAGTGGAGGGGTCTCTTCAATCTATTCGAGGCAAAGGGAAGACTCCAATGGAGGATAGTGGTGGACTTCCATTTAGAGAATTTGAGGTAATTGAATTGTTCTTTGATATAAGTTTAATATTTTAATGTTTAAATTTAGTTTAAAATTGTTTAAATCATTTATGATATTCATAATCTGCTTTTATACATGTTGCAGGTTGGGTCGAGTCCAAGGGAAGACCCGAGTGGAGGATAGTGGTGGACTTCCATTTAGAGAATGATTTATATTACTATTTTTTTGTTGATATATACATTGTAGTTTTGGACATCGATGAGCTTTATTTTTAGATTATACATATGTACATTGAATTCACATGTTCATGAATGTTTTTTTTGGATTATATACACATGTACATTGAACTTACATATTCTGTGTGGTAAATGTTTAGAATATGTTTTTGTATATTTATGAATGTATATATTATTAAATTTATGTATGTATGTAGATGTAAAAAAATTTCAGTGTTGAGATTTAAATAATGATAGGAATGTTAGGAATGTTAGGTATGAATGTTAGGAAACTTTGATAGGAATCTTAAGAATGAATACTAGGAAGTTTTGATAGGAATGTTAGGAATGTTAAGAATGAATGCTAGGAAGTTTTGATAGGTGCAATCTAATGTTAGGAATGTTAAGAATGAATATTAAGAATGAATGTTAGGAAGTTTTGATAGGATATGAAGTTTTGATAGGAATGTTAGGAATGTTAAGAATGAATTTTAGGAAGTTTTGATAGGAATGTTAGGTTCAAATTTTGATAGGAATGTTAAAAATGAATGTTAGTAATGCTAATAATGGAAGTTAAGAATGAATGTTAGGAAGTTTTGATAGTCAACATAAAACTTGAATTTTATATAAATGATAAATTGAAATTTGTATAAATTATTCATATTTTCAATTTTTAACTAATGATTCCTATTTTCAATGTTCAGGTACATTTTATGCTGTTGAAATCATGGCAAATGGAGATTTAACGATTTTTTGTTTTTTAATCATAAGCAAAGATTACAGGATTGTGAAGCTTATGCTAAATTAGAGCAATGATTTTATAAAACAATTTGATAATTTTTATCGATTTGTTGTAAATAATCATTGCTCTAATTTAGCATAAGCTTCACAATCCTGGAATCCTTGTTTGTGATTAAAAATCAAATGATCGTTATCTCCATTTGCCATGATTTTAGTTATGTGAACTTACACAAGTGATATTTTAAAAAACTCATGGATCATATTTACATGGATTGTTTATCCCACCACAAAACTAGTAATGGATCAACCCATCTAATGGATCAAGAATAATAATTTTCCATTTATTAAGTACATTAGAGAAACACGAAATGGATCAGATGAAATCGAGTAGGTTTCTCGGTAATTCTTCACTTACATCCTTCTGTCAAAAGTAAAGATTCGGGGCGGAGTGTGGGGACAACAACATCCGTTATCTCATCCATTAAGTGGTCTAATAGACATATGGGGACCCGAATAAAGTAATTTACAAAGAATTTAAGACGAGATTACACATTAAAGTTTTCATTACCAAATAATTTTCGAATTCATTTTAGCATACTAAAATACAATCTTTTAAACTCTTATTCTAGTTCCCATTCAAGATCATAGACATAGTTCAAAGAAAAAAATATATTGTACACAACATTTGACATGGACAAAAACATCGATCGATTCATTTTTTATATAGTTAAAAATATCGCAATGGAATGCCATCCTCAATTATCCGTTCATGGTCATATTTGGACAATTTCCATTTTTTAGTTTTTAATTGTTTTTTCGATGGAACTTGTACCAATTTTATTCGAGATGCACATACTAAATGACTATATTGACAACATATAACATAATATTTATAATCCTGAAAGTAGACATAATTTTCAGTCATATGGGTCTGCTGAAAAAAAAAAATCCTTTTAAAATGATGGATCCTCTCTCGTATGTATATCCGTTGTCATTGTAGTCCTCCAATAACTTCATCTTTCCTTCAGTGCATTGCATCAAATAATACTTCACATTTTCATTGTTGTCTATAGGTGCAATCACAGCGAAAACATCCCCTGTGCAAATTACAATTGGCGTTAGGGTTTTTAAATCAATTAAATTGACTAATATACACATAAGGTGATGGACAAGAATGAACAATAAAAAAAAAGTTGTAAGATCATTACCTTCTCTAACAAGATCTGAAATTCTATCACCATTAGATGATATTGCTATTTCTTCTGATTCTAATTCTTCTACGCTTGCTAGTGACATTTTTACTTTAGGATTAATCTCTATGTGTTTTCAATGTTTTACGTAGTTGTTCGTTATGTTTTCACAAACTTCTGTAGATTCAACATTTTCAGTGCAAATATGACAAAAGCATGATTGCTTTCTACTGTCAAATGCAAACACATTTTGGAAGGATTTTGTTTGAATAGAGTGAAAATCTCTAGTCCCATGTATGGTGCTAGCGTCGTATGGTATTGATATATTTATATCTTGGACCCCAACAAGCCAAAAAAACCTACACAATAAATGATAAATCACAAATGACAACTTTTGATGTTAGTGTACATATACTTAAATGTTAGTGTACATTTTTTTAAATTGACAATTAATATAAATTAAAAAAATCATGTACATACCTGCGCACATCTTTTGATTGTTGATTATAATCATGGCTTAGATGTAATTTACACCATTTGACAACCTCTGTAGTTGAATGAAATCGTGCAGAAGAATGGTTCCTTTTCCATCTTCGAAGTGCTCTTTTTATGCATGCTCCTGCACCATCATGTTCACCTTTTCCATGTCTAGTTTCAAAGAAATTCCAGCGATGTTTAATATTCAATGCTTTATGTAGTCGACATAACCAATAAAATGATCATGAAGATTTAAATTGTCCTTCGCATCCATCCAACCATATCCAATGTTCATTGAATTTAACTTCACGTCTTTTTAGTGAATCATAGAAAATATTTTCAATACAATGCTGAACAAAATGTGTATCGTGTGTATGATCATCGCTGATATAAAAGTGATATTATTTAATCAAATCCCGATTGACACACATGCTTTCAATGCCATCAACATCCTATTGAGAATGTCTATATAGAACATGGACAAATATCGAAACTTGGTCAAAATGATAGTATTCACTCTGTATCTCTTTTTGTGCAGCAAATGTGTAGTTTTCTGCAAAATCAACCACTGACAAAATTGTTCCTGGTGGAAAAATTTCACGAGACTATTTGAATTGAAGGTCTTGCCATCGGGCTCTATGTGAATGCTTGGTGTATTTATAAATTTCACTTTCAAATTTCTTGAGAAAATCTGTCACACATATTTTATCTTCTCGCAAATCAATTCTTTTGGAATGTGCATCACTAGAACTTGTAGCATAACCAATGTATTCATATCTTTTTCAATCAACGGTTACATTTGATAGTGACTGATCATTATCGACAGGATATTTATTGTGGAATAATACCACATTTCCACAACGATGAAAATGTTTTCCATTGACACATTTCTTATTATAAAATACTTCATTGTGATCTCTCTCACATAGAGTTTGAGATATGAATTCATGTATTGTGTGAATAGGTGGTGAATTTGTCCAAACATTTTACCAAATTCAAGAAACATGTCGTAATATAATTGAAATTGCACATGATAATGGAAACAACATGTGTCACGTATAGTAATAGGTCTAACATACCACGGTTTTTGTTGTACAAATGTAGTGATTGACACATTAATTCCACGATGATCTTCCTTGAATTTATTAAACAATTGTACTTGTGTCATTTCCATTATATGTTTTGGACTTCTTTCATAATTATTTTGTGATATTCTTTGTCGTATCACATCCCTTGAATTTGGTGAAATTCGAGCATGTGCCAACCAATATTCCCATACAATATCTTTAACACCTGCTCCCATTCTATCTTTGTAAGGCTGTCTACAAATAATTGCCCAGCAAGCAAGTTCAACTTTTTCATCTATTTGCATTCTGAATTTGCTATGTTTGTCTAATGTCTTTCTTGAGGTTTCAGCTGCTTTTGCTAGTTGTGTTGTCAAATGTTTTTGTCTAGTATTAGCTGAATTAATTACTGTCTGAATTGCTCTACATGCAGCACTAATATCTTTCTTCCTCGATTTTCCAAATTTTTTTATTGCATCACCTATATTTTCTATCACATTATGTTTCAATTTCGAATTTTTTGTCACCTTGTGAATACCCAATAATGACGTAGCACCTTCTAACTTCTTGGACACTAATAAACATCTCAAAATTTGTGCTTGTCTTGCTATTGAATAATCTTTCAGGACATCATCATAAAAATTTTGAGCACTATATCGTGCAGCATGTTTGGGTATTTGTTTTCCTTATATTTGTTGCAATCAATGTCTTCTAACATTTCATCATCAATGGTGAATGTACCTATACATCAAGTTAAATTTAATTTTAACATATATCCAAAAATGAATTTGGAAAATACATGATATATACATACCAGGTCCAATTTCTGGATCTTGAACTTGATCTTAAATATTGACTTCATCGACATTAGCATGTAAATCACTATTTACATCTTCAACAATGTTCTCTTCAACTTCAATTTGTTCTTCTTGTACTCTATTTTCAATTTTCATTTCATCAACATTATCATGTAAATCTGTATTTATATATTCAATATTTGTCTCTTGCGTTTCTGCAAGCCTTGTTTTTTTGGCATGATATCAGAGTTTTTTTTTCTCTATCATCATCATCATCATCATCATGTTTATGATCATATTTTATTTTACGGTTTCTCTTACTGCCCATGATTGTTTAATCTATAGATGATAAATTTAAGAATCACCACTTTATAGTAAATAAACAAATTAAGATTTAAAAACAGTTACGAAATTTATAAACACATGAACTGAAATTTACTTCACTTTATCGAAATCTTGTAAGACTCTTTTGAAGAAAAACTCATTGGAAATAAATTTCCTTTGAAAAAACCCCTTGAAAAGAAATCTCCTTTGAAAAAAACATTCTTGGAAAGAAATAAGAACTCCTTGATAATAAATCACCTTTGAAAAAACCCATTGGAAAATAATAAGAACACCTTCTAAATAAATCTTCTCTGTAAAACCACTCGAAAAAAAAAATTCTTTGAAAAAATACCTAAGAAAAAAGCTTTCTTTCAAAAAACCACTTGGAAAAATATTTTGGAAAAAAAAACTCTTTTGCAAAAATATTTTGGAAAAAAAATTATTTGAAAAAACCCTTGCAAAGAAATAATTCTTTTGCAAAAATACCTTGGGAAAACAACTCTTTGAAAAAACCCATTTCAAAGAAATACGAAGGAAAAATACATCTCCTTTGCAAAAATACCTTGAAACAAAAGCTTCTTTGGAAAAATACCTTGGAATAAAACTCTATAAATGCATCCATTGGAAAGAACCCTTTTTTGAAAAAACCACTTGGAAAAATACTTTGTAAAAAAAATCTCATTTACAAAAATATTTAAGAAAAAAATTACTTTGAAAAAACCCATTGCAAATAAATATTTGCAAAAATACATTGGAAAAAAAACTCTTTAAAGAAACCCTTTGCAAAGAAATAAGAAGTGCAAAAATACCCTGGAATAAAAATTCCTATGCAAAAATGTCTTAGAAAAAAAGTCTTTGAGTGTACCCCTTGGAAAGAAATAGGAAGAAAAATATCTTGTAAAAAGAACTCCTTTTGCAAAAGAAATCTCCTTTGAAAACCTCTTCAAAAATATTTTGACCAGAAATATGCGAAAATAAATGTGCGAAAATAATGAATGTATCTAGTTTTATTTATACAGGTATAGACAACGTAATTTTATTTTTTTTTCCGGCCGACGAAATTTCTTTTGCGTTTGGTTTTTCGGCCGAATAACCTTTGTTGTAAGTAACGGTTCCATTACAGAAAAATGTTATTCGGCTGAATAACCTCTGAAACCTGAAAACTACACCGTTCTACACAGTTTTTAGGTTTCACCATTTTTGGAAGGTAAAAACAATCTCTTACACTATAAAGCAATTGTCGGACTTGATACCATTAGTTTCATCATTGAATCTACTTTCCGTATGTATAGATTTTGTTATGTATAGGTGAGATATGATATTTTTAATTATTTTTTTTCTTAACATGTGTCGAGTTTGGTTTCATCTTTTTCAAAATGCGGTGAAATGAAAAATCCATAACTTTAAAAATACACCACCAAAAACATTGAAAAAAATATTGTGCAGTTAATTGGCGTGTCTACTTCAAAAGGGTATTTGTAGATTTTTTAGTTTTATAGTTAATTGAGAGAAATTTTTGCGACACAAAACATGTTGAAAATCTACAAGGTTTCCCCATTGATTGAATTCAAAAAAATATAATAATTAATATATAGATCCATTGGTTACAAAATTATAGTCGTGCAGTAGTATATTGTGTGTAGATTGTCGTAGCATATTTTGTTTTTGCAAAAAACAAGTTTAACAATGATTTTACGTTTGCGACAAAACATGACTATTTTGTAGTCCTTTCATTTTATAAGAACGCACTGTCAAACATTTGCCAAATTGACATATCAAATCTCAATAAAAAAAATTGAAAAAATTATGAATAGAAAGCTAACATAATTCTCTAAAAGTTTTATTTTTAGTGAAAAGTGAAATTCTAAACAAAAATATCACTTTTATTCGCCCAAAGTTAAAAAACATGAAAAAATCAGATTTATTTTCTCACAAGAACCCCCAAAATGGACACCCAAACTAGTGTTAAATTTTTTTTGGATGATGCTCTTGGGTATTCTTATTATATCCTTTCAGTATGAAGGGAATCTATCATATGGTAAATTACATAATGGATGATTGTATTAAATATGAGATGGGATAATAGGCATATTATATTTGAAATAGTTGCAACTTAAGTTTATATATAAATATGAAGGAAGAAAAAAAACATTTCTTTTGCATATTATGTATACCAACTTGTGATTTTTGTTTTTACACATGTTAACTAACTATGCGGTTGTTGCAAGCATACCTAGAATTCCAAGCTCATAAACAAATAAAAACAACTAAAGTTATCAACTTTTTTTTAAATTGCTAAATATCTCCATTTGAAGCATTGAAGCATCACTTTCTGTAGTTGGTCACATTTTTCTAACATTATGCCAACTTTTGTAGAAATTGGTCATCATTGCTTTGCCTAACAAACAGATAAATAGACACAGTCATAAATGCAAGCGATAATGGAAATATGATGTGGGAAATAATGGAAACAAAATAACTTCATTTAATGAGAGATGGAAGTGTGGTCTTCTGTTTGTAAAGTTTAGCATGGAGGTAATGGCTACATCTTAAACCATCAAGTTTTAATGCTTTAAAGATATGAATTAAGAACTTACATTTTTGTGTTTTTGTGATGGATTTTTCATTCTCTGAGATTATAAACTTTTTATTTGGCAAGTTACTATAGGTTACCAAAGACACATGTGTTGTTATATTTAACCCTAAGATTCTCTGATTCAATTATAATCAAAATCAAATACAACCACAATATTTTCCAAGGGTTACTTAAGAAAATTGGTAAATATGGAGTGTGATTTTGGTTGGTATATATCAGCAATATATTATCTAACATACAAATAATCGTGAATTTAATAAATACTATTTAAAAGAATCATGTAAAAAATATGTATACCACCTATAAGTGCAAGGAGGGAATTGACATGTAAATACTATGTATATCACCTCTAAGCACAAGTAGGGCATCAACCTTTTTCTTAACACACATTCACTTACTATTATTTTTCCTTTCCTTTTTTTTCTGCAGAAAGCGAGGTTCAACAATGTGTTTTCTAAGGATGTTCAAGGGATAGTTTAGATTTCAAAGCAACTATAACTACAAGATTTGAACCCAAAATCTGACGAGAGATTCCGACGACCTCCAATGAAAAGGAATGTGTTGTCGGATTTCACCTTAAAAATTACAAAATTTGATGATTTTTTTTTAAATTGATAGAAGGAGCAGTCGGATATCCGATGGCTCTGTGGATATCCGACGAGGCACCTAGAATACTTACCAATGGTGTCGGATATCCGACCTCATATTAAGCCCTGGGATGTCGGATATCTGACTCCAAGTGATACCCGAGGATGTCGGATATCCGACTGATTATGATGCACTAGCTCGTCAGTGATCCGGCATCAACTCTTCAACAGTAACTAAGGTCAAGGCGTCGAATATCCGACAGAAGGATGACTTTTAAAACCTATAAATATCAAAACATTCTGACATATTTTCTATACAAGCAACGGTTTGCGGAAGTTTTTTTATTTGGTGGAGTGTTTTTCATTATTTCCATTGTTTTTGTGATTCAAGTGAGCGAAGTGTGGAGCTTCATTTTCTAAGATCGATAATATTCATTCAAGCTCTTTACGAGAAAATGTCAACTAGCAATATTCCTGATCCAGACGAACAAAATCGACAATTGCTTGCTAGATTGTGGGAAGGAGTTGAAAGAAGGGGTGATAGGAAATTCTATTGTCCATGTAGTCTATGCAAGAGATTTAAGAGGAGAATAATTTTGATCACATCAGCCATAAAACATTGTAGGGAGCATGGGCACGCTGAGGGGGGACATGAATACCATCCATTTGTAATTTTTGCATTATATATGTTTTTATTTTGATTGCTTTTGTAAATGTATGTATTATTTTAATATTTATTTTATTAACTTATATCTATTGATCGTGGTTTCAATAGATGGGTACTAACATGGACAATAAATATTATTTTAATATTTAATATTTATTATAATATTTTTTTCTTTTGTGCATGTTGAATCTAGGGTATAGTAGAATAACTCATTTAATTGTTCGTTAGTGAGACTAACCCACTCACTGGGGAAAGCACTTAGCTCGCTAGATTTGTGACACTTTCCATCATGATAATAGAAATAACAACTATATTGGCATGTTGTAATTTCTCTTATATTTTCTCTATAGAAACCATAGCATCATTTATCTTACCTTAGTAGACAGTATGAGAAATTTTGAGTTATATTTGAGTAGCTTTGCTCATTAATTGGGTCAATTATTATGTCTCTTGGATAGTTTGGATGCACCTATTTCAACAACAGTACAATTGGCCGTTGTTATTTTCATCCCAACAGTACAAAATTTGTTACATTTTAAATGCATCACATAAATTTTACAGTTTGCGTTTGAATTTCTTATATTAACTTTTATCTATTGTTGGTTTCATGTAATTATAAAGGGAAGACATCCTATGGCATATCGTCCGAAGGAAGTGCTTCCAGAACAAGTACCGTAGGAACATGGAGCTATGGATATTAATGGAGAACAAGTTAATGATCACATTGAAGAAGATGATCATACTGATAACATAGTTGAAGATGATGTTACAAATACTTTGATCCATGATTCATTTAATGTTAGAATGGATGATGATGATGATGATGATGATCATGAAAATGATGAACATTTTGAGGATATTCATGATATACCTCTTCTTGATAAGGCATACGAACCCCTTTATGAGGGCTCCAAGACAAATCTTCTCTCTTCTATATTATTGATAATGAACTCGAAGGTTATGAATGGTCTTTCAAACATATCAGTCACACAGATGTTAAGGTATGTAATATATTCCATCACAAAATATATATGATCGTGTATTTTATTGTTAATTCATATATAAGTCAAATTATTACGGATGAAATGTCTTTCATTAATATTATTTCTATATTATATTAACTAGATTTTTATTTTTATTTATTGTAGCATGATATGTGAATATTTGTTACCACTGTCAAATATTTTACCTCGCACATATCGAGATTTATCTGCCATCATGAAAGAAATTTGAATGTAGTATGAAGCAATTCATGCATGCCCCGATGACCATGTTCTATATTACAATCAGCATGAATTTGCAACAGAATGTCCTGAATGTCATATCAGTAGATATCGCATAGATCAAGTAACTAAAAAGGTGCCTCGCAAGGTTCTACATTATATTCCCATTATTCCACATTTGCAACAACTGTTCAGGTGCAAAAACATAGCACAGTTTATGGATTACCATGCACGGAACAAAAGTCAAGATGAGATTATTCGGATGCCTACAGATGGGTCTGCATTTAGAGATATGGAGGAAAAATGGCCTCACTTTAAAGAAGAACCTCGTAATCTTAGGATTTCTTTAGTAGTAGATGGTGTCAATCCATTTGCAGAGATGAGATCCGTTTACTCGGTGTGGCCTATTTTTGTTATCAACAACAACATTCCTCCATGGTTGACAATAAAGAGGGAGCACATAATGTTGTCGTTGATTGTTCCAGGTACGAACCCTGTAGTTTTTTTTTAATGTAGTGGTATGTCATTTGTCGTATTTTTGTCGCATAATGTCATATATATATTTAATGTTTTTATATTGTGCAATATGGTTTAATATATATAATCTAAATGGTACGTCTCATAATTATATTTTTTATATGTTCAAATCAATCAGGTAAGTACCGAGTCAAAGATATGAATGTATATATCGAACCTCTTATTGACGAGCTACTGAAGTTATGGAATGGCATCACTATGTATGACGTATCTAGACCAATACGACAAAGACAATTTCAATTCCATGCAATGCTTGTATGGACAGTACATGATGCCCCAGGGTTAACCCATTTTTATGGTATGTAATTATAAGTTTTACTTTATTTGCATTTAATTTTACAAACTACTAATTAATATACTACGGATGCATGTTTTTCTAAATAATCCAGTCATTTAGTATATAATTATAATTGACATAGATATTCCATCTCTTTATGTAGGTCTTCAGACAAAGAGGAAATTTGCATGTCCAGTTTTTTGTCCTAAGATCAAATCCCATCGTTCAAAAATCTTAGGAAAGGAGTTGTTTGATGAGTATAGGCACTTCCTCTCCAAGAATCACAGGTATCGAACTACCAAAAAACATTTGTTCAATGGCAAGCAAGAGACTGCATTAAAACTGCAGAGAATGACACCTCGCCTATGGAAGTTGCAATATAATAGAAATCATCAAGGTACGTATAATGAATCATCATATATGATATGTTATATTGTATTTTTTTATATTGTGTGTTGTTTACTATAATTGACATTGATTTATGTAATTTCATGATTGTCATTCATGTGAACATGAAGGCATTAATTCATTTATACATCGCAAACAATCTTGACTGGATGAAGGTATGGATCGAACGATGTGAACAATATGGTCATGGAATATCATGGGAAGGTGTGGCTTCATTGGTTAAAGCTGCACATTGCAATGGAGACACCAATCTAACACAAAGGGAAATCGATTTAGCAAGAGGCTTAAAAGATAAGCAGGTAAGCATATTAATCAACCACACTATTTATTCTTTTATAAAAAATATTGTCGTTGTACGTCACGCTGATTTTTTTCCTTGTATGGCATTATAAACATGCACTAGTTAATCATAAATATTGGATCATTATGTAAACTTTTCGTGTATGGCTTGTTGTAGGTAAAACACCATAAGGCTATGTGGTGCAATGGGTGTAGATATCGCATCAAAAAGTTGGATGAAATGAAGAAAACATTTGATTGTGGGATATCTGTAGTCTTTGAGGTGACCAATGTTTCTTTTAGAAGTGATAGACATCCAGAACTCTCTGAAAATCGATACTATGGGTATCTAGAAGAAATTCTCCAGTGTGACTTTAACTCCTTCAAGGTATTTTTGTTCGTTTTCAAATGGTATAGGTGTCGATTAAATCAACATGATCCCGATAAAACAATTATTAAACATGATAATGGATTTACCATGGTAAATACAAGGTTGTTTGAGCTAGGAACGGATCCCTATGTTCTTCAAACCCAATGTGAATAGGTATTTTACTCTGAGGTTCCAGGTAGAGCGGGTTGGTCATTTTCTATAAGACACGATCCAAGGGGAAGGCCAGTAAAGTATAACGTAGATGAAGGTAATGAAGAAGTTCTCGAAGAAGAAGATGCCGTTGAAGATGATCATGATCAACATGAGTTAGATGTTCATGTTATAGAGGTGTACGAGGTATGCAGTAATATGTCTACTATATATATTTTGATTTAATTTTGCGATAGAAATATTGAATTTTTTTGCCGGTACGTATAATAAATTAACTGTTTCTTAGTGTTTTTTTCCATTTTTGTGTATGTTATAATTAGATACGTCATTGCTTGTTATAGAGTATGACAAAAAACACATTTACTTTTTTTGTACATAGATATTTTTGTCGTGTTATGGGGAATTGAGAGTGATGTGAGGGGGGGAGGGGCCATAAGAGCTTCCACCTTCACATGGTTGGCCCTGTTTAGTAGAGAATATTAAATTATTCTCGAAATAGAGAGAAGCTTAGTAAGGAAATGCACAAGTATCATGCTCATCATCATCATCATCACCATCGTCATCCTCCTCCTCCTCTCATCATAATCATCATCGTCATCATCATCATCATCATCATCATCATTTCTTCATTTCTACCATCGAGGATAATCTATTTTTCCAAGTTGTTTCCCATCAAAAGTTTTTTTATGGGGCCAACATTGAATTTTTTTAAATATGTGCTAGCTTGTACTGAAATTTGGCATTGTTAGACTAGACGCATATTGCATTGACGTTGTGGGAGGGTTTCCAGACTCAAACATGGATGGCACTAACCATTGGAGAATAAAAAGCCATACCTATAGATTAATTAATGTGCTACATGGGGCCAACGTTGAAATTTTTTTAATATGTGCTGGCTTGGATTGAAATTTGGCATGGTTATACTAAACGCATGCATTGACGGTGTGGGAGGGTTTCTAGACTCAAACATGACTGAAACTAACCATTGCAGCATAAAAAATGATACCTATAGATTAAATAATGTGATACATGGGGCCAACGTTGAATTTTTTTAAATATGTGCTGGCTTGGAATGAAATTTGGCATGGTTAGACTAGACGCATGAATTAACGGTGTGGGAGGGTTTCCAGACTCAAACATCATCATCATCATCATCATCGTCGTCGTCATCATCATCATATTCATCATCATCATCATCAACATCTTCATCATCATCATCATCATCATCGTCATTGTCATCACCATCTTCATCGTCATCATCATCACCACCACCACCATCATCATCATCTTCATTGTCATCATCATCATCATCATCATCGTCCCCGTCATCGTCGTCATCATCATCATCGTCATCACCCTCTTCATCATCATCATCTTCATCATCATCATCGTCTTCATCATCATCTTCATCATCATCATCATTAGTGCAATTTTGCAAGTTAAGCATGCTCAAGCCAAGAGATACAAATACAGTGGTTACACTACTAATTTTCCATAAGACATTGTTGTTGGCAACTTGGCTTGAAAGATTGGCATTGATGTCAATTAGGGATATGCAGATGACATGGCAACAAAAATAGAGCGACACAAAAGATGACAAAACAGCATTAGCAAGGCTTCTTAATTTAGGGAACATCAATAGCAGGATAGCCATGGTCTCTGTTTGTGTGCATCAAGACTGCTTTGGCCTGTGTGTGAACTTCTAGTTATGGTTGTTAAGGGAGAGTCCAGTGATTCGAGCCTTTATAATGTTTATTTTATATCATTGTATGGTTGTTGCATTGTGGAGAATTGTGACTCATGGAATACAAATACCCTAGCTCTGTCTTGTCACCATGGAGACTGGTACTGGAATTGAAATATGTGATAGATACAATAAGACATCTCTAAAATCGTGATGTGGGCTCTATCGTGCAGTGGAATCTATAACTACCCATATACCCTAGCATGAAGCTAATTACTGATGGTTTTGCTTAGTTGAGTGCATGGGCTATCCATTTCTTGTGCATGCAATTTGGAGTACACGTATTTGTTGTATTGTAGAGCATGAATGCCAATTGCTATAGTGGATACAAGATTCAACACTATCATGGAAGCCTGTAACTGGTGGTGAATTGTGTGCTCTCCTCCACATTTAATGCGAGCTGCATCTCCTCCTAGAACAAAACTGTTCTCTAATTTTTGTTGAGTTGTGATGGCATTTAAAACCATTCCTCCTAGAATGCAACTATTGGTAAAACTTGTTGGTAGCTTGATGCTACAAAGCTTTGGTGTGGTTGCAAAGCATTGGTAAATTGCAACCTCAACCATCTTCCTCCTGAGAGGTGGAAGAGTTGATATGACTCTCTCCTTCAACATGGAGATGCGTAGGAGTTATGTGCAGTTACCAATGTGGATGAGTATTGGAGCATTGGAGTTGTGTGTGATGCAGCGTAGAATTAATACTCTTTAGTGTGAATCTTGAATATCGGTGCATGTCCAAGTATGAAGACTCCAAGAGCTGCAACCACGATCGTGTAGTATCCTAGTGCTGATATTTGAGAGTTGTGTGTTGAGAACAATGCATCATATGGACTAATGACTGGTGAAGTGTGTTGCGAACCCTAATTTATCTTGTGCCAATACCTTCAACGATTTGGAGCTGAGTTTGTAATTGTTTAGACTACATTGAACACTGGATAGCTACAACCTCTCCTTGAAACTACTATGTTTTGTTTGTGAGGATGCAATTATAAACTGCTTTATCCCTTGTATCATGGAAAGCTACATGCGTTGACGTTCGTGTGTTGGCACGCGTTGAAAGATATCATTGGCTCTCTTTTTATTCAAGCATTGTAATTAGAGTTATCCAGGACTTGCATATTGTGTTTTCTTAATCCAACGTGTGGAGACCTGCATGATAGAAGGATATGTAATGCCTGCCTCAACACTTATGTTTGATTTTGGTTATTTTAGACTTATCATTGTTCAGATTATTTGAGACCTATGATTGATCAGACTACTTTTCAGACCTACGACTGATTTGATTATTTGAGGGCACTGGTTTGAGGTGACCCAGAGTGATTGCTTTAGATTTTATATGCGAAATAAAAATGGCTAGATAAATGATGATTTATGGATATACTCGATTGACTGAGAAAATTGAAAATGATGAATGTTGAAATTACTTGAAATGAAAAATGATGATTTGTTTATACTCGACTCACTGAGAAAATGAAAAATGTTGAAATTACTTGAAATGAAAAATGATGATTTGTTTATACTCGACTGACAGAGAAAACACAAAGGATGATACAAATGTTTTATAGTGCAGCGCTATTAATATGTGTTTGAGTGTGTGTGCAGTGGCAGGTGAGACGATTTACCGACTGACCCACAATGGAATTATAGAGGTCGTAATATAGAAAGAACACATAGGGGTACGACGACTGACTTTCAACCCCGAAATAGCAATTCACGCACTGGCGAAGCCGTTTCAGCTCACCCGGGGAAGCGTATGTCGTATAGGCAAGACCATAACGATTTGGTCACGTGCGATGAGTTGAGGGGCACGCAATTAGGAGAGCCTTATCCTTCAACATCCCTTAGTCTCCAAGGAGCATAGTTGAGAGATCGCGGTAACGACTCCCGATCGCTACGCAGTACTCCCCATAAGAAGAAAGAAAGATACTGTCGGAAGGGACTGCCGAAGAGGTACCTAGACAAAAGAAGAATGGAAAAAGAAAACTACTCATACATGCACAATTAAATAATATACATGTGGAAGTTTTAGAGAATTTAATAATAAATTATTCAATATTTTCCTATTATTATTATCATGATGATTATGCCATTATGGTTGAGAAAGGAATTTGAGATTTAGAAAAGTAAATGTTCTCTTCTTTTATAATTAATGCAAATATATATTAATTATCTCAAAAAGAAAATATTTTTAAATAGAATAAAGAATTATTTTAAATATTCCCTTTTCACTATAAAAGAAAAAGAAAAGATTGTAATTAGAATAAATAATTATTTGAATAAAATATTTCTTTTATTATAAAAAAAAGAAAATAAAAAGATTTGAGTTTAGTAAGAAAATATATTAAATAAAATATTTGCTTTTATAAAACAGAAAAAGAAAAGAAAAATAATAGAATAAACTTGAGTCTTTCTACAACAGCTAGATTTGAGAAGACAAACACAACCGGGACTCTCTTAAAGACAACTACACATACCTTGCACTGATTTAGGGAGTTAGGTGTACACATTGAGTTAGAAAGAGACACTTGTACTTGAGAATAAAACTAATTAAAATATTAAATTAATTTAAAAATGTGCATGGACAGACACATGGCACACAAGAATTTGCTATATAATGAGGGAGGAGAAGGAAAGAAAGCTCTCTCTTGCTCCGTAATGCTAGATGGGCATCATAATCATGGATTATGTATGATTCTTGAGAGTTGGGATTAGCTGGAACGGGGATTGGGAGATCCTTTCGAAAGGCTAGCTAAGTGTGTTCTTGCGACCCCATTAGCTCGGGGGTTCGAGGTGAAGAATATTAGCCTCGATACGGTAGGGTGGTCAACCGAGGGGTTGTCGATACCTTCGTCAATGTGGGATTGCTCCGGACAGCTGATTCAGCCTTTGCATCAAACTGTCTTCAAGCACGACGACGAAATTAGGTTCAGTGATTTATTTTGTTATATATGAATTTGGTTTGTGTGTTTTTAGAAGATGATTTGTTCTTGTAATATATTCCGATTCATAGAAACTGGGATTAGGTTTCCATTAGGATTAAACTCTGTTTTTATCATACATATACTCTCGAATTCTTATGATTGGATCTTGGCTCTGTTTATCACCCATCTGTATTTGAATTCTTGAAAGTCATAGAGACATTTTCTATAAAAGTTCTAACTCTGTTTTTCTTTTCTTACCTGTACTTTTGAATACTGCAAATGTGGTGAGATCGCGGTAAAATATACAGCCGTAACAATATTAGATTTACTATGTGATTACAAACTCTGTCATGGTACTTTTTGAAATTGTTTCATGTGTAAATTCTTTCGAAACCCCTGTGGAGTCGACAAAATCGAATCTCTCTCCTTTCATTGTTTTTATCACCCTCGAATCTTCCTGTTGAGCTATAGGAACTCAGATCCGAACTACTTCGATCTAGTTAAATTTGCTTTAGCCTTACTCATTCTCCAATACCTCCATGTAAACGATTGATACTCTTAAACCCAAATAATATAGCGTTAGTATTCTACTCAGCATTTTCTTTTAAATGAAAAAAAAAAAGTTAAATCTGAGATGTATCGTATTCTGCGTTTTCTCCTTCACTGACAGGAATTTCATTTGCAGTCCTCTGTTTCTTTTTTTTTAAATTCCAGAATTTGCAAATCATATTCTTCTGAGCCCGACTTGGCAGCTAGATCGATCTTTGATTTTTGTTGATCTCTGCCAATCGATTATGAATTGCCCTGTATGATTTTTTATTGATCTCTGCCAATCGATTACGAATTGCCCTGTACGTTTTGTTTGATCTTTGCCAAATGAATACGAGTCTTTTGTTGGAATCCGATTCCAGATCTAAAATGGGAAAATCGACCTTGAAATTGGGAATTCTGTCTTTTGTTGAAATTCGATTCTAGATCTGCAATGAGGAATCGAATCTAATTTGTAATACTTTCTTTTGCTTGAAATTCGATTCCAGAATGAGAGATCGACCTTGAACTCGTATCTTTGTCTTTTGTTTGGAGTAAGATTCTAGGTCTGGGTGAAGAACCGACCTAATTTGAACTCTGTGGTTCCAATTTTGCCCCGGTTGAAATTTCTATCTTTAAAAAAAAAAAAACTTTGCGCTGACCTTAAATCCGAACGAGAGTCCAGACCTTGTGTGGTATTTTTAACACCCTGTATACAAGCAATTAAACTTCTGAGGTCTTAGTATAAACGATATGAGGTCTTATGGAAATTGCGATTCTCTTTTCAACATATAGGTATTCTAATTTCCAATAATGCGATCAGCTCTCAAGGCAATCGATCTTGGATCACTTGAAAACTATCGACTCTATGTCACATTTAAAACTCTGGGTTGATCTTGGTTTCTCGGTGATTGTTTTCATTTTAGATTGGCACCTTCATGTTTAGACCTATCTTTATGCTTGTAATCTCTGCGTCCAATTGTGAATCGACTTATTTTTGGAACAAATCTCGATCCTTGAAGTAGCTGCATCGAACCCCATGTTGATTGGCATTTCAGCTCATCCTCAGAATCAATTAATCATTAAAATTCACCCTTAGTATTCAGTCATTACTAATTGTGTCTTACGAAATATTATATTATGGTTAGTTGAAATTATATGTCACTTGTTAGTTATAGAGTTGAAATGGAATCGAAATAAAATCGAGATGGATATTTGAATTTATATGTCACTTGTTAATTTATAGAATTGAAATGAAATCGAAATGGACAATTGAATTTATATGTCACTTGTTAGTTTGTAGAATTTAAATGAATTTGAAATGAATACTTAAATTTATATGTCAGATATTGTTTAATAGAATTGAAATGAAATTGAGATTTGCCCGTTGGTAATTTATGGGTTCCATGTGGCAGGGAATTATAGTAATTGTTATATAATAAAACATTGTAATGAATATTTCAGTGTCTTTTAGTTTTATGATGTGAACATTTTTTAAGTAATAATACCTTTTAGTGTGAATTAATAGTGGTGTAGTATGTGAAGGTTGAGTTGCAAATAATATTACATATTATGGATATTAGTATTTTTATTTGTAAAAGCTGAATATGTAATGATGTAGTATTTTATGCTGCTTCAACTTAGATTAATTGTATATATAAAAAGGATGAGTTATGAAAGTAGGACTATTTTTTATTATTGCAAATGCTTATATTCTAGATAAAGCTATGTATCATGCAAAGTATTTAGACTCTTATATATCGGAGAAGAATAGTTACTTCATGTATCTCATATTGTAATAGTTTAGGGATGTAATTTTGAGATGAAAACTTTAGTAAGCTTGAATTTTGGTTAGGTACACTTACATAAGGATGAGGATTGTTATGCCTTCACCTGCTCATGAAGGACCCTACAAGATTTATGAATAGAGTAGTTTTATTTACGACAAAACATATTTCAAGTAAAATTGAAATATGGTGTTTACAACTATGTCAATCTATAGCTCATAAACTTGAGTGGAATGTTTTAAATTTTGTCGTTTTTCTTAGTAAAGGAAAATTGATAGGTAGTGTCAGTATTTGTTTTAATTATGTTAGATGTTGGAATAGAATAACATGACATGTTATATCTCAAGGATAAAATTTAAAACTAGCCTCGTCTATACTTTTCTTAATTCAAAAGTGTTGATGTATATGTAACTTCGGAATGTATTTCACATATATGTATATTGTATTCTTATAGAGATGTTATTATTCCTCTATACGGAAGTGTCGTCATTTATATTGTAAGTATCGTAACTTATACTTGATGGGTTATTAGACCACCTTGTTGGGGTCGGCCCTGTATAAGTCATGTGGGTCAAAGGGTTATTAGACCACCCTATTGGGGGTTGGCCATGTGGGTCAAAGGGTTATTAGACCACCTTAGTGGGGGTCGGCCCATTCAGCATTATGTTAAGTGGTTAAGTTGAGGCCGACCTAGTTGAGTAAAGGTCAAGTCAAGTTAGTGTATAAATAGAGAGTGTGTCTCTTTCATTTTACATATTCTATTCTCTCACTCACACTTGGGAGAGTGGCGCACTTGTGGAGGAGGAGGCTCTGCTGCTAGGAGAAGACTATCTCTTGTATGCTGGTTGTATCATTGCTCTATCTATCTCTGAGGAAGTTATTGGGGTTTTTCACCTTTATGGTTTTCCCCAAGTAAACTCTATGTCTCTTGTGCGCTTGCATTATTGTGTCCATGATTGATATGCTGTAGATTTGTTGTACATGTTGTTCTCTCAGTTAAGATCCTAGATCATATTGAAGTAAATTCTGAAAATTTAACATGGTATCAGAGCTAGCCTGAAAGAAGGCATGATATGGCATGTATGACACCTGTTGCACTTACGATGCTAGGGCTTGATATAGCAAAAACCAGTCATCGTAGCACTTTCGCTATAAATCCGTTTTGGCGACGTTTTCGGATTTGAAACTTTTACAGGTCGAAGACCAGATCCCCATGTACCTTGTTTCCAAAGGACAACCTCTAATTCGTTATACTTTGTGATTTATTATCTGTACAATATAGAGTTTCTGCCTCTTCCAGATCTGAGTCAAAATCAGGTGACCTTGGGAAAAACGTCATAACTTGGGCTAGGAAGCTCCAAATAAAATTTCATAAAAAGTGATAGGTAGTACACAGACTGTACTATCTCAGGAAAAGTTTTCAGAGACCGAAGTTGAACCAGTGACATGTGGAACGCCATACAAGTTCGCTCTCTTGTATTATCCCATAAACAGGTCACGTTGCGACACTTGGCATAACTCTCTCTCAGAGAATCCAATTGAGTCCGACCTGTCGGGATGGAAAGATAATAGGTCGGTCTATCTCATGAAACATTTTTAGAGGCCGAAGTTGAAACAGTGACACGTGGCACGTCATACAAGTTCTCTCTCCTGTATTATCCCATAAACAGGTCACGTTGCGACACTTGGCATAACTCTCTCTCAGAGAATCCAATTGAGGTCAGACCTGTCGAGATGGAAAGATAACAGGTTGGGCTATCTCAGGAAAAAGATTCAGACCCTGTGGATCTAAATGTTTGGAGTTACACCAGAAACAATCAGGTACATATTTCTATCAAAACAAAATTATTTTTGAGTACCTTCATTCATGGCTTCCGGAATTTAGGGCTTTGGAGAAAATTGAAATTTTTGTAATCGGAGACCACGGCTGGATGATACTCATCAAAATCGAAATTTAGAGACCAATATCAGATTTTTTGGTTTGGTAGAAGGTCGGGCTTGATCAAACCCCAGTTCGGGACTTTGATCGAAAAGATGGAAAATTAGGGCTGGAAGCTCCTCATAAAAATAGAAGCTTAGAGCTTTGGATCAAACCTTTTGATTGGTCAAAAGAGTAGGCTTCATCAAACCCCAGTTCGGGGTCACATCCAGTGAATCCGAAAATTTCAAAGGCAAAATTGAGGAGTGAAACTTTGCAGTTTTCAAATTCTGAATATACCAACTTGATCAGCTCATCAAGGCGCATATTTCTATCCTTTCGGAAGTTTGAAATTCAAAGTTTGAATTTTTGGGGTTTCTCTAACAAATCCTAATACAGCTCTAGATCTAGTTCCTGCAAATCAAGTGGATTGGTTTAATCCTAGAAGAGGATGGATTGGTCACCTGCATAAGTGAAGAAGTTCCTGTTTCAGAGGGATATGAGGCTAAGGCCTTACATAAGAAGATTTCAAGCAATCTCGACAGGTATGACTCATCCAGGTATGTCTCGATATTTGTTAATGATTAAGTTTATGATATGTTTGTCTTCATATCATTACAGTACAATCTTGATTAATTACTGGACTTGTCGTGTCACCTTAATAGAAGATATTCATTGATTAAGGTTTTGACACGTATGATTGTACTAATGCATTGTGATGTTGTATGAGGTTTATGTTGTTTGCTAACACAAAAGGTACACCAAGAAAGCCAAATCATGTTCTACTTCAAGAACAACAATGGGTGTTCTGATCAATGCATATACGAATGTACCATGGTTTGCATTTCTCAAAGGACCTTTGGCCCAAGTTCAATTGTGTGTACTCATTCCTGAATCTCTCATAGAGTTCAGTCTGTGTAGTGTCAAGGAAGTGTTTAACATGGGGTTCACATTCAGTAGAACCTTTTCTCAGCTTTAGCACGTCTCTTTGGTTTGATGAAGGTCTAGTATGATCATGCCAAAACTTTTGTACTAACTCGTTAACAACATCAATTAACTTCGTATCTGCACGAGGCAACCTACCAACAATCATTTCCACCCAGAGTGTCAAGATTTTCTCTTATAACAGACTACTTTTTAATAGTTTTTCTAATTAATTTGAGTATGTGAGAAGTGTGTGATCGCAAGAGACGTTTCCTTGTGGACTTGCTTACAACTGATTCCGCTAAAACACGACGAGCCGCACAAAGATCTTTTGTACAAGACATATTCCCAATTGCATTAAATGAAAATTGGATATTTCTAACAATATGACTGCTAACCTCTGAACTTTTAGCTATCTTTATGCCCAAAATTCTCCTAACAACAGCTAAACAATGTGACTTTAACAAACATAGCAATAATTGGCATTTACCTGCATCACCTTTGGATTCAAAATATTCCTTGACAATTTTGCTGCATTGCCATTCGATAGTGCATTTTGGAAACTTACCTTCAAGCCCCAAGATAGCACTTTCATCCACATTAATACGTCTAGGAGTTCTTCTTCTTGCACTGGACATTCGAGGTAGGTAGGGTGGGCATGAGACATGAATATCAGAGCTTGTTTGTTGTGGTGCTTCATTCACAGATTGGGCCATAATGGGAGTGTGGTCGACATGGTTGTGGTCTTCTTGGGGAGATTGAAAATTAAGCAAGGCTTGTATGTCCATATCTACACATGCAGCATCTCCCAAAATTCATGTGTCATGAGGAACTTCAGCATGACTCATTGATGGATTGTTGGTTAGAGATTGTGTTGATGTTGGAATTAGAGTTGGGTCCGTTGGACGTGACCGCTTTACCTGTGGTTCTGAACAAGAGTTTTTCATGTCAACAACTATGTTAGGATTAGTGGAAGGATCTGGGGCAATGATAGGACCATGTCTCACTCTTTCCATTCCCAACCTGGCCTTTTCTCTTAAGTCATTGACCTTTTCAATGGGAAGATTCTTTCTATATTTTTTTGTTCTGTTGCGTGAGTTTCCCATCTCCAAAAGTCTCTTTAACAAAACTATTAGGCCTACCCCTGCAAAAGAAACAACAAATAAGATATTAGTTCCATTATACAATGAACTTGACACATTCCAACATAACTTACCACTTTACAAATTAACACATACAACTACAGACTATGTTGGTTTATTTGTGTTCAAATAAACATCATTATCCTTTACAATTCCAATCAATATAGATGATGGTTGGTCAAGTGTAGAGTGGAGAAACTAATGTCTTGCCTAGCCATGAATTCATAAAAATTATGGTAGTAACACCCTACAACAAATATGGCTAGAGATGCCTTGGGAATAATTTGATAGTTTTTCTACATCACATAAGGTAAAGAGAATAATTTTACTAATTACACAATGAGGAGGTTGCAAATTCCCCCAAGGAAGGAGAATTCAATGAGGTAGAGGCAAGTAGTCAAGCTCAAAGCCATGTTATTAAAGAAACATTACGATAAACATAGCATGAAGATGAGAGCATGGACAAAATTTCATGAACTAATCAATATGGACCCTCTCCCATGATTGTTTCTTAGGATTTTATTCAAATTGAAGAGGCTCAAGAGAGAACCTCATCATAGATGGGAAGGTGTGGGGGAGGAATAGTTTGATAGTTTATGCTATAGGTTTTTCTATGGTGTACACAATGTGTAAAAGATGGAGGTTTATTAAACCATTTATTTGTATTTTTTTCAAATGAAAAAAGAGTATATGCTAGAGATGCCTTGGGAATAGTTTGATAGTTTTTCTACATCAAATAAACATAGCATGAAGATGAGAGCATGGACAAAATTTCATGAACTAATCAATATGGAACCTCTCCCATGATTGCTTCTTAGGATTTTATTCAAATTGAAGAGGCTCAAGAGAGAACCTCATCATAGATGGGAATGTGTGGGGGAGGAATAGTTTGATAGTTTATGCTATGGTGTACAATGTGTAAAATATGGAGGTTTATTAAACCATTTATTTGTATTTTTTTCAAATGAAAAAGAGCTTATGCTAGAGATGCCTTGGGAATAGTTTGATAGTATTTCTACATCAAATAAGCATAGCATGAAGATGAGAGCATGGACAAAATTTCATGAACTAATCAATATGGACCCTCTCTCATGATTGCTTCTTAGGATTTTATTCAAATTGAAGAGGCTCAAGAGAGAACCTCATCCATACCATCCTTGTGTGAAATCAAAATATATTCATGGTAATAATTATTGGTTTACACTGCATACTTCATCCTGTCTAGTGTTCATATGAGTTTTTTTAGATGTGAACTTGGGAATTCTTCTTGTCAAATTCATTGTTGTCTATGCATGGATATTGATGTAGGCGTATGATAAAAACAAAAAGGCATGGGAGAATCTCACATTTTGTGAATGAAAAGAATTATTTACAGTTCCCCATACCTATAGAAATGATCTCCACTTGCAATGGAATCTGGTAGCTTGAATGTATCCACTAGATTCCAAGACCACTAAAGATGTTTGTTAGATTCCAAGGGTGATTTTGTGTCCAATAGATCAATGAGTGTCCAAAATATCAATGAGTGTGAGCCAATAAGCAACCTGTAAGAGCTTGAAACCCACGAAAGAAAGAAAACTTGTGTTTTTTGGTAGAATTCCCGGGAAAAGAGAACTCTATTTGTTTTTAACTAGCAGCAGGCACGTGCACGCATGTTTGTAGCACGTACACGTCACTAGCGTGCATGCACCCCTGCGTAATGTTTACACCATTTAATGCCAAACCTTCCCCCACTTCAAAAATATTTGCATAAATTGGACTCGATGATGAAATTTGAAGGGTGGGTCTTAAATTTTATTGGAAGGGAATTTGTTCTTGGAGTCCTTCAAAGATGAAGGGAAATTTAAATAATTGTACTTCAATTGACAAGTATAAATTAACTAAACCCTTCCCCCCAAAAAATGCAAAAAACAAATATTGCCCATCCAAATTTTTACAATCTTAAATAATTGAGCACTCCTTAATATCTACATGATAAAATGGTATCTTTTCAATAAAACCGAATTTGAACACATTAATTTGACATATATGTAACATTAATTTTACAGTTAATTAAATTAACAATTGTTTTGTTGTATTTTTTGGGGTTAGACCACACTTCATTGTTCACAAAACTACTTAGACTACGCAATAACCATATTGCATCATCTGCATGATCTTATGCATAGTGCAAGACATTGTAACTAGATATAGTCTTAAAATAAAACTAGAACCATGAGAAAATTACTTATTGTTAACTATGTACAAAAACAAGCCACTAAGCAAAACGAGGCTATAATAAACCTATAACCAAAATACACATATAAAACCAACCAAAACCTTAATTCAAACTGGAGAGAGGGAAATCATCCAAGCTTGAGAGATGTAAGAATGATGGACATTAAGTGCCTAAGAAAAAATAATACATAGCTCAAAAAACCATTAAAAAAACTCCTCCATACCAAGCAAGTTAGCAACGATAGCATCATAGGGGCATCGGCATCAAATTTTTTTGTTAAAGACTTGTCACGACAACATACAGGTATGGGACGGAGGGGAAATGGAATCAAGCCTAAGTCAACTGGAGCCTTGCGACTCACTACCTATTTGAGTCTCGACAATCTACCTTGTAAATTGAACCAGAATAACAAAAGAAGTTTGTTAATGGCTCGATTTGCAAAAATTCTAGATACATGAGTAATTAAGAGCTCGAGGCTCTAAAATTCGATGTGTTTTTTACCAATCCATGATTCGGTGAATTCATAGTCATTGGCATGAAATTAAAGTTATTTAATGAAAGAATTAATGTATCTACCTCTATGTCGAAACTGTTTTCCATGTTGATGCGGGCCACTGCCCTCCTTGTTGTCTTACCAAAAGGCATGAGAATGAGGAATAAGACTTCAAATTATGGACTTCATCATCAAAGAAGCCTTACAATCACATTGGTAAGGAGTGATAAGAAGATCACAACAATCCAAAATGTCAAATCTCATATGATAGTGTCAATTAAAGACTTATATGGTAAATTTAATATAAGACTTACTTATAGTTGTCTCGGGAGCTTACTCTTTCCGTCTTGACACATTTGATAATTTATGGTTGTCTATGCACCTTGACCCAATTGATATTGTAAGGTGAGGATGTGCATGCATAATAATCCTTATTTATGAATATGCGATGACGATTTAAATGGAAGAGGATGTAAAGACATGTTATTTTTATACGTATTTTGGTGGCAAATGTCGAAGAGAAATGTGGTGATAAACCACATATGTTTGGAAGGACGGAGGGAGATTACATGATCATGATCATTCCGCCCATCAAATTGAAGACAATTCCTGAGCCAAATATTGTTTTTTAAAATTTTATTAATAACCATTGTGGTACTTTGGTCCAAATGTTTTTTCTAACTCATTGTTTCTCCATATTGTGTGCCTACTGCCACCTCTATATATCAATGCATAAATCAACCTCTTCTTGGTCTGTGGTTATAGTTGCATGCCATTATTTGTATTTGCATGCCATTGATTGTTGTTTATAGTTTTCATGAGTCTGTGACATTCATGCAATAAATGAAGTCTTGTAGAGGAGGACTCATCAAAGAGGCAATTTGAATTTCATTTTCACAAAAAACATATTTTGTAAAGATCAAATGCCATGAATGCATCCTTAGACTACCATGTAAGACCATGGACATGTTGCAAATCATTGAACATCATCGAAGAATGAAAACAGGTTCCTCGAGATCTTATTGAAGCATATTGAGCTCAATTGAATTCCACTTGAGCCTTAATTGAAAATTCTAGACCTCAAGCGTCATCAATAGCACATAGAATCCATGACACTATCCCTCTACAAGGATTCTTTTGCATATGAATTGAATATTGATGTCATTATAATGTCTTGGGCATTAAGGATTTATCTTGGATCCTTAACCATGGCTAGTGGAAGGAAACAAGAGCCTCCAACACTAACTCTTGCTTCTTAGGAACAAACACCATGAATGAGTCCATGGACCACCACATATGAAATCTATAGGGTATTAGTCAACTTCAAGTGTGTTATGTGTGCCATGACTAGGTTAGTTGTGAACCAAAAATGGGTCTCGAGGTCTGACCAAGGTATATGGACAACAAGAAGCTCCTCATGCCTTAAATGAAGCTTCTCGGGCTCAAGCACCATGAACAACACCAACAAATCAAGAAGCTTCTTAGGATACAATGTTGAATACATCTTCAAACCACCACACATAACCCTTGTGGGGTATCTCTAGCAAATGTAGAGGGATACATATACCATGATTAGGCTACATTGCATGCCTTAAACAAGATGATGATGATGATGATGATGATGATGATGATGATGATGACGATGACAACGAAGATGATGATGATGATGATCATGACTGATACCGTCATCATCATCCTCATCATCATCGTCATCATCATCATCGTAATCGTCGTCACCACCACCATCATCATCATCATCATCATCATCATCTTCATCATCAACATCATATTCGTCATCATTATCATCATCATCCTCATCATCCTCATCATCATCCTCCTCATCATCATCTTCTTCATCATCATCACCATCATCAACATCTTTGTCATCATATTCATCATCAACATCATCATCGTCATCATCTTCATCATCATCATTCATCATCGTCATCATCTTCATCCTCATCATTCATCATCATCATTGATGATGATGAATGATGAGGATGAAGATGATGACGATGATGAATGATGATGATGAAGATGATGACGATGATGATGTTGATGATGAATGATGATGATGAAAATGAGTACGAAGATGAAGATGATGATGATGATGATGACGAATATGATGATCATCATCATCATAATCATCTTTGTCGTCATCATCATCATCCTCATCCTCATCATCATCATCCTCGTCATCATCGTCATCATCATCATCATCATCATCATTGTCATCACCCTCTTCCTCATCATCATCATCATCATCACCCTCTTCCTCATCATCATCATCATCATCATCACCCTCTTCCTCATCATCATCATCATGATCTTGGTCATCATCTTCATCATCAACATCATCATCATCTTCTTCATCATCATCATCATATTCGTCATCATCATCGTCATCATCATCATCATCATCATCCTCATCATCATCCTCATCATCCTCATCACCTTCTTCCTCCTCCTCCTCATCATCATCATCGTCATCATCATCATCATCATCCTCATCATCATCATCCTCCTCCTCCTCATCATCATCATCGTCGTCGTCGTTGTAGTCATCGTCATCACCCTCGTCCTCCTCCTGCTCCTCCTCATCATCATCCTCATCATCATCCTCATCCTCATCATCATCATCATCAACAACATCATCGTCAACATCATCATCGTCGTCATCATCATCATCATCATCATCATCATATTTGTCATCATCATCATCAACACCATCATCATCATCATCCTCATAATCATCCTCATCCTCATCATCTTCTTCATCATCATCATCATCATCAACATCTTCGTCATCATCTTCATCATCAACATCATCATCTTCATCATCATCATCATCATCATCATCATCATCATCGATAATGATGATGATGACGAAGATGATGATGATGATGATGATGATGATGACGATGAATATGATCATCATCATAATCCTCCTCCTCCTCCTCATCATCATCATAATCATCTTCGTCATCATCATCATCATCATCCCCATCATCGTCATCATCCTCGTCATCATCGTCATCTTCATCATCATCATCATCATTACCACTCACTTCCTCATCATCATCCTCATTCTCATCATCATCATCATCATCATCATCATCATCATCATCAAGAAGGGGGAATCAAGGTTTGACCTAGAGTGACCCCTTTTAATAATTCCTAGAGTTATGTTGTTGATGAACCAAAATTAAGCACTCCAACTAACTATGGGCCAAATCACAAGGTTGGATCCCAAGACAAAACCTAGTAAGTAGGAGGGTTCCCCAAAGGGTCTAGTAGAGTCAAACTAATGATTAAAGTTATAATTTTGAAGAGGAGGAAATATCAAACCCTACTTAAGCACTAGACATCACAAGGAATTCATGCATACAAGGTAAGGTAAAGTGACTCAATAGATATTTATCTAGCACATAACAATATTTGTATGAAGAGAGGAAAATATCAATGTTAATAATGGGTAGGTCATGTATATCAAGGAAATGGAAGTAGGAAACACCCTAGTACCTCTAAGTAGGTAGGTGTATGTGAATACTAATAAATGCATACACTACAATCACTCTTATGCCTATGTTTTCATTCATTCAATAGGATTTTTGTATGGATGCATATGTGCTTGAGCTATGGTTTGGTCTGATTTTACTAAATAGCGCGTACGCTATGTTAGTGCGTATGAGCATTTAAAATAACGTTGGCGCACCATTTAAATTTTTAAGTTTTGGCAGGCAATTCCTATCCCACCAACATGGTGGATGACTTGGCCGCTATGGTTTTACGTTCGGGTTTCCAAATCAAGTGGCTTGGACTGTGTTATAACAAAATACATCTTATTCTATAACTTCTTCTGTTTCGAGCATGATTCTGCATATGCTACACTAGTCCACTTCTAATGAAATTGCACACACTTATAGAACTATGTGTGCAGATTCCGAATATGTAATTTTTTATTAAATCTATTATTTGTTTCTATTTTTTAATTAATTTTAATTGCACTAACGTCAATCTTACACAAAAAGTAGGTTATTTCTTTCGTCTATAACTTTTGATTGGCTCACCTATTTTGAAAACGGAAAAGAACCCGCACAAGTACACACAAAGACCTACATTCTAAAAAAAAAAAAAAATTCATTGATTATGTTAAGACCATGATGTCGGGGACTAACACCCGACCTAGTCATTTTAGGGCTTGGTTGACTTCCTTAATTAAAAAAAAAATAAAATTAACATAAATAAATATGGAAAAATAGCGCTGCACTAGAACGGCCTGTTATCTATGACTGTATATAATTTTTTTCACAAAATTCCACCATTTGCATACCAAACCAGGGGACTAACGCAAACATATTCATTATGTTTTGTTAAAAAAATAACATACCAACCTTAGGAGAACCCCATTTTTGGGGAGTTATACTTAATTTCCATAAATAATATTTATATATTCCGGAAGGTAATCTAACTGTCTACGTTTCATCTTCTTGCGCCATATTCCAAAAAGTTGTGTAGGTAGCTCTAATATTGCTTTTTGAAGTTTAGATTTTTGCTTTTCCAGGTGTCCATTGCGACTAATGCGTTATGAGTGGCCAGCATTAGCTTGCACCATCCCATGAACAACATGGTACTAACCTCCCCCCTTGCTATTTGAGAACTCATTGGTATGCAGTTTGACTTCATAGGTGACATTTTGTGGCGCGATTTTTTTCTTAGAGATGTTATGGGATAAATGTGGGAATTTATCATTAAGTAACCTGAGGCAAAAATCATTGAATCACAACCAACTATTATGCTTGTTACGATGTTCATAAATTGTGTGCACTGCATCATGTCTATGTTGCAATATAGATAAGATTGTTGTTATTGGTAAGATAGGGTTGTTTGATAAGTTGGGTGATTCTTTCTCAGATTACACATGCCCCACCCTAATAATTAAGAAAATGACAAAGTTGAGTGAAATCAAGCTCAATCATTTACACTTTACTAATGAACTTCAATAACAAATTAGATATAATAATGTTTATCCTATTTAGGGGCCATGTTACTTGGAACTTGATAGAGCAAAGAATTTTATCACCTAAAATGGTGCCTAAAACACAAGGTAGGAATGATGTATATAGAATTTTTTGGCCCATTGTGAAGAGGAATTTAACAAATGGATATAATTAGAGCATGCAATTAGCCATTTTACAAGAAAATGGAACCCATGATTCAAGAGTCAAAAGTGAATTAGATTATGGACATCAACCAAACTCCCTTATACATATGACCATGCAATCAAAATATTTTTCCAGTGGTATTTCTTTAGATGGAACGAAGACCAAAAATATAATATTGGTAGCTTAGCTCGAACTGCACAAAATTTGTTCAATCAAGAGTCAAGTCATAGCAACAACATGCATATGTGGACTTTTTCTTACTAAAATCATGGACCTTGTCCTTCTCTATATTGTCAATTTCCGTCAGATAACAATCCCTATGTTTTGAAATGGTGTGGACCTCCTTTCTAGGATTGATTTCAACAATGATATGATCACTTTGTGTAGTTTTACATCTCTACAATGCATGTATTTCAACAAAAGTTAAAGTATCTATACATTTACATTAATATCCAGAATAAGATAATATTCTATTATATATGTTAGATGAGGAACATATATATGGAGATATCACAACTACACACTTACCAATTAACAAGGAATCATTAAGCCTTCAAGTCATTGAGACATAACTTCTATACAGGTCCGGAGGAGAAAGAAGAGATTTTCTAGAGTCTAAACTTCCACATATGGTGGCTAAGCAAAGGGGATCGAAATACAAATTTATTTTTCCAAAAGACCATGAAAAATTAGAAATGTAATAGAACTCACTTCCTTTGAAAAGAAAAATGTAGAACTAAACCAAGGTATTGAAAATGAGGTAACATCATACTTCAAAAAAAAATTCATTGAATCATGGTTAGACCACTCAAAGGAAATCAAATAGCAAACTCTTAATAACATTTCTTTTACTACTATCTTTTTCACTTCATAGCATCTACTTTACTTCCCATTTCGGCATTCCTTTGCACCTTCCGAAACAATTGCTAGTTTTAAATAATATGTGAGATTGTTATCAAATAAAATTGCATCATATAAAAATCTCATTTCATACTAATATGCATTTTCATATTTTAATATATTTTTAACAAAGATAATAAGAGAACCTCGTCAATAACTTTCTCCCACATATATTTTACATCTAACTCATAACAATTTTAGCTAACCTTCAAACTTACTTTATTATTGTATTTTTATATATTTAATAAATAATTTATTCATAATATAATTAAAATTATATATAAGGTTAACCATTTATTGAAAAAATATATATTGATAATCATAATATTTAAAAATAATATTGAATTTGCTGGATTTTTAAAATTAACATATTAAAACTTGAGATAATTAGTACAGTTAATGGTTTATGTTTAACAAAACATAGTGAAAATTTTTACAAAGATTTGAAATATTAAAAAATGGAAATTATATTTAAAATAATATATTTTTATTGGAAAAAGGATTTTATAATGTTTGGAAAGGTCTTTAAATTCTTTTATATATAAAACGTATTTCAAATCTTTTATAGACTACATGAATGCGGTCTACGGGCAAACACTCTCAAACATTAAATCAAGTCTTTCAAAAAAAGTTTTGGAAAATCTTTGAAAATAAATTATTATTAAAGGTTATAGAAAAGTCGTTGAACACTTAAGTTTTAGATGAGGTATAAAAATTATTTGAAAAAGTTTTGCAAAAGTTTATAATATTATTTGTTTGTAAAAAAAATATTTAATAAAAATAATTATATTGATTTGTGTTTTTATTTTAAAATTTGGGGTAAACTAGAGTTTATGTTTTTTTTAAATTGTATAATTGATTTGTTTACAAAAATAATATTTAATAAAAATAATTATATCGATGAATAACTGGTAATTGATCCATGAATAATGGGCAATTTTTTAATAGATGGAAGTTTGTTAACAAGCAGTTCTTGTAATTAGCATGAAGAACCGATAATTTATTTGTGATACTTAGCTTGTGACCTATCGATGTTCACTAGCCACAAATTAAGTGGTTGTGCTAGTTAAAGTTAAACTATATAACTAACACAGCCACAAGTAAAGTGGTCGATGAATGTTGATAGTCGCAACCACCCACTTAGTTTTTTGGAGAGGACTTGGTTGTTAAATAAAGGAAAAACATTAAACAATATAGTTATAGTTATCCATTTATGGTATAACATAAACATTTTAAACTAATTAATATAGATATAAAACAAAAAATTCACGCTTGAACCTTTGCTATTATTGTTACTCCTTTCTTTGACAACCACTTAATTGAATCTTATTTAAATTTTAATCAAGATGCATTTAAGTATAACAAGATACCATGACCATTAAATGAATCTCGGATATACACTTGTTACACTCAAGTTAATCTTTATTGATCTACTCAAAGAAACCCAAAATCTAATATAATTACAAAATATTTTTAGAAATGATTAATGTAATTAACTACTTTAAGATCTAAACAAATAGTTAAATAGATAAATTCAAAAAAGACATGTATTACATAACGTGTTGTTGAGAAGTAAGTATTAGTCCGGTTGTTAGGGTTTGTAAAACGACATCCACTTACAATATTTGAAAGTTTGCTACAAAATTGCAAACTGACTTTTGTTATTGGTCATAGTATAAAGAAGTGCTTCACATTGCAGAACCGAACTGAAGTGCAAAGTGCTAATTTTTTAGGCACTTAAATGGATTTATGTAGGTTAAAAAATGTGACACTCTCACTCAATTAAAAAATAATGTGTATTTTTTTTTTTTGTAACCAGGGGAATCAGCAACTGGACAGTGGGCTGGTACTCGCGTTGACCTCCATTTACAACTATGACTTCATAACAACTGAACCACCAATAAGCCACACCTCTGTGGGCAAAAAAATAATGCGTAATTAATTAAAAAAGAATATTTAATTAAAATAATTAATGGTAAACTATGTAATGCATCTCATCTCATTTTATTGTATAAAAATGAAATTAACAATTTATTATAAAGGATTATATTTTTTCACATTTATTTATTAAATAATTGTAAATTTATGTTTTATTGAATATTGATTATTTTTAATCTATTTAACTTTGTTTTAAGTATTATCCAAAATTTTAAATCAAAATAAATATTAATTATTCAAAATTGTCTAGATTATTTCATAATGAAACTTTAATATCTAAAAATCATAAATATTTAATAATACTTTTACACAAACCTCCCCAAACTACAAGAAATCTTCTTTCTCTAGGAACAAAATACTTCCAAACCCCTTATTCTAATACCCTTAAAATTTCAAAAACAGATCATAGGTTTCAGCAAAACAGGATTCAAGATACTTTATCCTCAAACATCCATTAAACGTTTCAAAAATATTAAAAACGCTATAATATTTATCCAAAGTGGAGAGATTGGCAAGAATAAATATACTTTTAGCATTTATGTTTTTCTTAGATTACACAAGGATGAGACAAGTGCACTGTCTAGATTCATTTTATGGCGGTCGTTCCAAATTTGAAATAAAAAATTAAAAATATAAAAAAATGTAACAAATAACTCGTAATGCATAGATAACTATTAGTTGATGCATGGATAACAAATGATTACAATTATGCATGAAAAACAATTAACATATTTCTAGCACTTAACTTGTGGCTTAATGACCACAAGTTAAATAGCTATGCACTCATAATCAACTTCTCTTCTAAATCCATTTTTTTTATGTGAGTCTCACTGCATCTCCGACTTCCGGAATACCCGAAGCATTTATAGATTTACAACACGAAGATAAGCAGCATATGATTATCGTGGAGTGGAGCACAATAATTGGCATGACTGTACAGCAGCAAATAATTGGCCTGCACAGCAGCAAAGTTTTTTTTTAAGATTTTTGTGTGGACGTTAATGTTTATTGGCATAACTACATGAGCGAAAAAGACTTGTAGCTTCCTCTCTTCCATGGGTTTAAGCCTATCTTTCACATGAGTTTCATAAACTCATTTACTTAATTTTTTAATTCTCATGATCACTTTTATTTATATTAATTTTTTAATTATTTATATTAATTAATTTATTATATTATTAATTCTCATCATCACTTTTATTTTTATTATTTTATTTATTATGTCAGTAACATGTTGAATTCATTTTCCATATTTTAGTTTTATCTCTCCATATTTTAGTTTTATCGATGAAATATTTTGCAACCTATTATACTCAGTGTACTCTAGTGTGATGTGGCGCGTGCTGTATGATCCTATTGATTGTACTCAGTGTAGTCTATTTTGATGTGGCATGTCTGTCGTTTCCATGTTACCTTTCTAGGGTGCTTCTTGTTAGGGATTCCTATAATGGGTTTGGCCTTGGAATTGTGTCAGACCTACATGACCTACATGCATTCAGTGGGCTTAATGTACTCGGTTCCGTTTTTCAGCTACCATGTCTATGTATTAAGGCTAGTGTTTCCATGTTTTTGGTGTGGTGTTAGGATTTGATCCACTATTTGCAAGATATTATTTGCATGATATCATAATATCATGAACAATACTATTCATGACTCTATTCATGACTCTGGTTTAATTTAATTTTTTTTATTTTAATATATTTTAATTTTCAATTTTAACTAATCATTAACTTTATTTTTTATTTAATTAATTTTTTTTATCTGAATCTTATTTTTATTTATTTTTTCCTATCTAACCCTTATGTTATTTTAAAATTCTATTTTTCACTTGAATCTCATTCTATTTTTCACTTGAATCTCATTCTTGTCTTGTCAAACTATTGGAAAACTTTTTTTCATAAATATTTTAACTAATTTTTTTCCACCTAATCCTTATCTTATTTTCAAGTTCTATTTCTCACGTGAATCAAAGTTCTATTTTTTACGAACCTCATTCTTATATAATTGGAAAACTTTTTTTCATGAATATTTTAATTTAATTTTTCTCTACCTAATCCTTATTTTATTTTAAAGTACTATTTTCAGATAAATTTCATTCTTATCAAATTGTTAAAAAACTTTTTTTCCTCATTATTTTAATTTATTTTTTCCATCAACTTTATTTAATTCTTATCTTATTTTTAAAAATTTTAAAATAAGAAAGAATTGCCAACTTTTATGAACGAATATGAATAATCAAACAATCATTAAATGTGAAATATACACAAGTAGAATATATAATTCAAATTAGTAGTTAAATATAATTGTAAAATAAATTGTATGTATATATATAGTTTGAACAAAAACAAAAATAAAAAATTATAGTATATAGATCAAAACAAACGTGGTTTCTTTTAAATGAAAAAGCCTTGACTTGGGATCAATTACACCGTCGTGGATGGGAAGGTCTAGGAAGATGCGCTTTATGCAGAACTGCAGAAGAAACTAATCTTCATATAACCATTTTTTTCCCTTTTCTACCACAAGTATGGAAAGAATTAGAGGTGCTTCTAAAGCAAAGTTTTATTTGGAGGGGTGATTCAACACATGAGTGCTTAAAGTCATGGCTTTCGGATCACAGAAATAATCATTACAAAAGCTTGCCACTAATTGTCTTCTGGAAGATTTGGATAGCCAGAAATTTATATATCTTCAAAGATATCATTAGAGACCCTCTTCTCTCTGCTAGAATAGTTGCGGCGACATTATCCCATTATGCACAGGAGGGGAAAGTTAAAGGATTCATAAACTTGGAACTGAAAGCAATAAATTACAAGATGCCTTGGTCTTTCTTCGACGGAGCCTCTAGTCAAAATAGAGCTAGTGCAGGTGGATTACTTTTCATAGATAAGAAGATCTCTTTTAAGTTCCAGGCAAGCTTAGGAGTAGGTTCCAATAACTTTGCTGAACTAAATGCTTTAAATCTTTTGTTAATGCTGGCAAAAAAGGAAGAGATAAAGTCTCTTCAAGTTTTTGGTGACTCGCAGCTAGTAATAGATTGGGTAAATGAATGAAAGGTGTGTCATAATCTTGGCTTACACCCAGTTTTAGCATAGATAAAGGTTCTTAAATCAAATATGGAATTGATCTCCTTTCAACATACATACTGGGAAAAGAATACAGAAGCAGAAATCCAATCAAAATTGTGATTGGAATTGAGAAGTGGACAATGGAACATTCAAAAGGAGATCGAAGGAAGCATCTTTGGTCTCCACTAGTTTAAGATTTAGGATCTGATTTAACCTTCAGTTATTCAGGGCTTAATTTACCATCTGGGAATTTGAGTCCCTCGTATTATTGTTGTTTTGAAACATTGATAATGCTATTGCGACATGAAGGCTTGTTATTTTTCTTTTATGCTACAGTGATATATGATGGCTTGCAGGCTACGTAGATAGTTACCGGTCCACTTTGCGATAGATCGTATTCAGTTTTATGAACAGGTAATTGCTCTTTTTGAGATATGGTTTATCGAGATTTTACAAAATGCAACTTTTCTTTTTGAATAAATAAAAGTTATGAGTTTTTTTCCACGGAAAAAAAGATCAATACAAATTAATGGCAACAATTACCATATATATCTCAAAACATTATAGATATTGACTTCTTGAATTTTTCAAACACTTACCTAATGCTTAAAAAATATCATTAAGAAAAAAACATTGTGCATAATCTAATTAAGAAGAAGTACAAACATTAATAAATATTTAACATGTTATAATTTTTACTCTATAACTTCAAGAGATTTATATGCTAGCAATTTAAGAATGAATTTGTAATCCAAACATCTAGTAAAGACAACAATTATATGGTTTCATAAATATACCTTAAAATATTTCACAATTGGAATTTCAACTAGATATTAATCTAGTGTTATGAAATGCATTGAAGATACTCTAGTTTGAGCCCATTATGAGTGCCATAATAGTCAAAGAGAATATTAATGAGGTTTTGATATCCAATTTTTCATACTATTCATAAAAAGTTACAATTGTTAAAAAAATATGAAACTACATGTTGTGGAAATATGTCATTTCTTATTGTGTCTATGATTAATTTTCACAATACAAGTTAGATTCATAATTTTCATGGGATATTTCATGAGAAGTGGTTTCCAATTACACAAATAAATATAATTAAGTTTCTATTTTACTCAACATAATCTTCCTAAAATATTATTTAATAAATATTTACAACTAGTTAAAACCCAAAATCCTCAAAATAACATGTCCCAAAGTGATAAATTATAAGTCCCCACTTACTCAAAAAAATAAAGAATATTGTTAAAGAAAACATTTAACCAACATATTTTTGTAAAGCTAAGATCAATTATTTTTGGAAAACCTTTTCAATATATTTTATAATTAATGTAATGTTTTTTATATTGAAATATCATATTCAACTTTGGAATTAGTAGTCACAAGTAAAGCTAAGATAAAGTAGTTCTAAAATGAATTGACAATATTTATTAACTATTATATTCATGTATCATTAATATATCATCACTTTAACTTATATTTTTGATAAAAATATAAACTAATTTTAAAAAAAAATTAATTTAATACTTTTTATAAATAATTAAAAAATATTAAAAAAAATCAATTTTGATTTCCAACAACAGAAAGAGATATTGCCCCATGAAAATATTTGATCATATTTGATCCCTAATACAGATATATTGTCCCATGAATAGCCTACAACCACTAGCTTAATGAACATATTGTTTTAAGTCTTTGAAATCTGAGTCATATATTGTTTTAAATCCTTCAAAATAAAAAAAATAAAAAACTCACACATCAAACACGAGCTGATTTTTACCTTTGCACAGGGTCTCTTTATTTGTCACTTTTAATTTTTAAATATATTGTGTTCGAAATTATAAAAATATACACGTAAAACATGGGCCGATTTTTAAATTTGCATGGCTATCTTGATTTGTTACTTTTTATTTTTTAATATATTGTGGACATTATATTCTTTGTAATATGTAGCTCTTATTCTAATTTTTATATATAATTACCTCTTGCTTTTAATTTTTAAATATATGGTGTACATTAGGTTCTTTGATAATATATAATTTTTTAATTTTTTAATATATTGTGTATATGAAAATGTGTATTTATTGTTTTTATTGTATCAAATGTTTACAAATTAGTATGGGAGAGATATTGTGATATGATGTAATATGATATATTTCAATAATAATAAAAATATTTAGGCTAAAAAAAATTTACATATGTTTTAATAATGAAATTAAATATATACTATGCTAATATAATCATCATGACTATTTTTTTAAGTTTTTTATCTTAATTTTTTTATATATTAAAAAAAAAATTACATTTTAAGAAATTGGATCCTCCTGAATACTTAATAGATTCAGATTTAAAATGGATTTATAATAATTTTAATTTTAAAAAATAATTTAATTATCTATAACTCTTTCTTTTAATTTTCATGAACTATTTTTAATGCTATACTTATGCCAAGCAACATGAATGCGGTGGTGTTCTCCACTTTCTACCTCTTTGATGATCGCTTCAAGGAGTGTTAAGTGTCAGATTTATGAATGCAACATGAATGGGGTGGTGTTCTCCACTTTCTACCTCTTTGATGATCGCTTCAAGGAGTGTCAAGTGTAAGATTTATAATCAATTGGAGATTGGGAGTTATAAAATAAAACTTAGATATTATTTTCGAATGTCATTCAACAATTAGTTGGAAAAAAAATCAAGATCAAATTTCCATTTTTTATAAATTATAATTGTAAATAATAAAAAATTATAGTTGTAAATAATAAAAATTATAATTATATTATAACTTTAAGTGTATATTCCAAGTTTAAAATGATTTAATATAAGAGTGTATATGCAGCTACATTGGTAGAAAAGTAAAGGAGTACAAATGCAAGGAGGTGTAGGTGTATGTGACACGAACAATATTAATCAATAGTTTGCTTCAACATGTGTTTGGTTGCATTTGTGCTGCAAACAATATATTTTCGAAGATGATATATTTTTGTGAAGCGAAATCTATTTGTTTAACAACTAAATGTTTTTAGGTATTTTATATGCACAATCATTGTATGTTTAAAGATGTATTCAGGTCAACTGAAGCATTTGATATCAATACACATGATTTCAAAATATCAAATATGGTCATATTCATTTAATGCACAATATTTTATAATCATAATTTCATCTTAGCAATTGTTGCAGTCCCTTAAAAGTGAAGATGACATGGCATGAGTGAAAGGCAAAGCATCTGTCAACAATTACAGGTTTTTAAGTATTTTATATGCATATACATGTATTGACATAATCACACTCACTATACATATGCAATTAGCTAAAATCATATTGAGAGTAATGAAGCAGATACTTTGTCGATGGCTTAAAGATTGCAACCATTTCAAACATGCCCTTGTTGAGAACTCAAATGGGTTAAAAAATACTAGATTCAAAATTTAATTTGTAGATAAAAATCTATTTCTATTTCTATTCTACATCTGTTTCACATTAAATGTCTATTGTTGGTACACATTTCTATTCTACATATGTTTCGACATTTCTATAAAACACTTACAATTAATTTTTTGTTCATAAATATATATTTAATTTCCAGCTTTGACATAAACTAATAAAAACTAAATGTGACATAAATAATATTTATTAATTATGTGCACACAAGTTCAAAGCATAAAATGAACTGCAAATACATTTGGAAGGCATATACTATCCATGGGTAGATGAGCATAAAGTGCAAAATATATTTATGAAGCGAACAACCTAGTAATAGATATCAAAAGAGCCTAGATCTGTGTTGTTTAAAGTATCAAGGAAATTGGATCAATAATAGGCCAATAACAATTGAAAAATTGGGATGGACCTATTCAATACATGCAATAGATAGCTTTGTACATAGCATATAGTAAGTATATGTGTTCTTTTATTCTTTTTGGTTTAAACAAAACAAAGGGAGGAGAACAAATAAGCTACAGCTAGAAGAGTAGGCAAACTTTGGATACAGTTTTTCATTGCAGGGCAAAAGCTATTGCAATTCTTTTCATTCGTTGCACTATCTAGCAGAGGAAAATGCACATGGTCCAGGTGACTAGATTGCATTTGGGAAAAAAAGGATTTGTTTTGTTTGTGTTTGTATACGAAATTGTTTCCTTCCTCTTTCTTGATCGCATTTTTTGTATCCTTGCAATGGTACCTGCACATAGTGTGCAGACTATGGTTAGAACAACAACAAATATGCAAATAGCATGTTTATTTTCAAATATGTAAATAAATGGGTTTTCTTTGCAATTTCCTATGTCGTTGCATATGTATTTTGGTAAAAATTGCAAAATCAATATGTGAATGGAAGCAAAATATATTACAGTTACAAAATGCAGTGTCGTGCCTTTTGTTTTTGGGTGTTTGCATCTAGACATAATGCATTATTGTCATTGCATCTTGAATTAACATATGCATCACACCATTCGTGTAGAAGCAGTGGAGGGGAGGCAAAGGGAAAATCATGGGACAAGGGCACAAGGTATTGAGTTTGATGGACAAGAGATACTCAATCGTCATGTAGGATGGTTGATGCTAGTGCTCTATTGAAGGGTTTTCATGTTGCTCACATGCTTAGTTGGTTAATGGATATCCAAATTATTAATGGAATTGAGGTAATGAAGGATTAGGTTTTCTATCTTTTATGTGATTCTTATCAATTGGAAGTGTAGTATAGGTACATATTTCGTGTCTACAAATCATGTGTTTTTTTATGCCTTTCAATGTAGCTTTCTTCCTTGAGTCCATTTGATTTTTTTTTCTCTAGAAATTTCCTTTTGTGTTATCTATAAAATCACCCCATTCACTAGAGAGCATCTAGGTTTTTGCATTGCGACCTTGCCCCTTCCTAATCTTCCTAAAGAAATCCTCATGTAATCCTTGGTTGACCCCATTTTCCCATTGTATAAAACACTAGTCTCCAATTCCTTGATGACTCTTACATTTTACAAAAAACAAAACACTTTGTTTTTCTAAAGTTACTCTTTATTTTCACCATGTACTCCATTGTTAAACTCTAGTAATCCCATCCTAGGGACTCTACCTTTGAGCTAGAGAAGAGATAGCCTAAAGAGACAAAAATGTTAGGCATGGTGACAATGGCCTCCCTCTTAGTTGTCCATAAGATTGGTTTTAGGAATTCAATCGTAAGATTCTATGTTTTGTTCTAACATGGAAGAACAAGCATCTCTAAGATGATGGATATATTCTTAATGGTAGAAAAATTGGTGGAGGAGGTTGAAAGATACAACTATTGGGTAGGAAACAATGGGTTATATGATTATCTACTTATTCTTATAAAACTAGAAAAGGAGGATAGAAAACCTCCATTTACTTTTAAATATAGTTTAATTTATGGATTTTAATTTATTAATCTTATAGACAACCTGAGCTCTCTATGGATATACTTTTATTTACATGATATAAAATTAGTAGATTGGCAGGCTGTGAAACATCTGCAATTCTCATATTTTCTAAGCATTGCACTGACTATTGCAATACGAGTCTTTTACATTATTTGTTACTACATTGATTGCTTGAATGGGTTTCCTTTTAGGCATTTTTATTTGCCCTTCACTATTTTGTTGGGTATTCCACTATCCAATTCTACAAATTGATCAGTCTCCCCTAAAATCTTGGTGGGATCATTATTAGCATTATATTATTATTTTATTTATCATCCATTTGCTTAAACTAAGATGCATTAGGGATATTTTTTGTTACAACTTGATAATATGATATAAAGGGGGTATTAAAATTGGATTGATAAAAATGGATACCCACAATATCTGGTGAAACTAGGGGTTTTCTTAATTGGAAATGTATATTGGGAGGGGGGTTCAACAATACAATTTTAGGAGGAATTTTCCAATATTTAGTGAAATTACGGATATTCTTTAATATCTCATGAACGTTTGTTCTATGTAACAAGTTTATAGAGTGAACCCCCCCATGAGATTACATTGTTCTTATATCCTTAGCTGTGGATTTTTTTGCATGGAATCAAGGCCATGGAATTATGATATGGTATTAGAGCTTAGGAATCTTAGGGAGCATAGATTCTTGCAGTAGCGCACCAGAAGTAGTGGAGTTACCATAGAAATCCTTGGGAAATTGCCTTGAATCCTTTGGCTTTCCATTGGGGTCTACCCAGGTGTGAAGAAATCCCAAAAGTGCCTACTGTCCATACGAGATCTCATTAGAATCAATTAATGTTCCATACAGATCTTCAGATTGTTTGATTTGTAGGTATTGGAGAACAGTAGCAGAAATTTCAACACATGTTTGAATGGTGAAAGTCTCCTTGAAGTGGTTACTTCTTGAGTTGCAATAGAAGTTTTCGAGAAATCTAATTTCTCCTCTTCATATGTAGTTGATCCAAGAGAAGACATTCAAACCATATTGTGAAGAATAACTCTCTCTCCATCCATCATTAGTGTTCTCCTCTCATACCTCAGATATTGAGGATCCTTTGCTAGTCATTGGTGTGCAAGAAGGTGATCTAATGGTTATTTAAAAGTCCAGTATGCAGTGTGAGGTTGTTAGTTACACTCTCACTTCCATTGTCTATGCTCGTACCAGTTCCTACATGGTTTCTAGCACAATTCCTCAAGAAGTTGGAGACACCTTTTTGTTCTCTCATATCTCTTATGATTCAAATTTTGAAGATCATCAGCCAATTGTTGCAGCTCATTCACACTTAGAACCTCTCATTGGTTTGAATTTTGGTGTGTCATTGGATGTTATAGAGGTATAATTATAGTATGGAGTGGCTACATTCACTCTCCTTGTCATGCTTCCGATCCACTGCATGATTATGATTGGCACATGTTCTCAGAGTTACATAGAAGATGGAGGACATTATCAAGTCTCATTTGGACCTGATCTCAGGAAGTTCAAGTCTAGTGAGCACATTCCACATCTTCCCATGAAGAATATTCCTCTAGACATTTGACCAAGTTCACACCTAATTGGATTTTGGAGAGCCTTATTATGGTGTATTCCAAGTTGATTTTGAGAGGGGGTTTTCTTCCCAAGTGGTTTTCCTTCTTTCCTTAGCTTACATGGATAATAAATTTGTTAAGGGTGACCATAAGCCTTTGTTTCTTGGGCCCTAAATTTTCTATAATACACTCACATAAGTCAATCTTAAGGGGGTGGTTAGATTAATTGACCCATCTAGGTCGTAGTGTAAACATTATTTTATGTTTCCTAAGTGTTATACCATGGTTAGTTATGTTCCTAGGTGTTTAGACTAGGTTATTTGACCTCTAGTGCATACTTGGCCCACGTCTTTTGATGTTTATCCTCAAGTACGCCCTCTTTATGATTTTAAGGCAGATTTTATGGACTAGAGCACTACTTCTGTTTATTCCAGCTTTATCCTGCTTTACTGAGTTAAAGCCATCCTTTTACTGCTTTTCTCATGGATAAGGTGCGCGAGGATGCTTTTGGCAAGTCTGCATGATTTTGCCTCAACTCCTTCCTACTTTTTCTCCTGAAAAGTGTCCAACTTGCTTCCTTTTTCTCACTCATAGCCTACCTAAGCTTAGCTAGCCAATTCGTGACCTCTTCCTATGATTTGAAGATCGATGTTACCTAGATGGGGGGGTTTGCTATTCTAAGCCTGCCATATGTGAGCATTTCAAATTTCCTCCAAGGCATTCGAATTTATCCTCAAAGATTTATTATATAATGTACTCATATTGTTCATTAATAAGATGATGAGAGTTTATCAAATTGAGTTCTTTCCTTTATGTGCTTTTGCTCATTCTTCCTCTCAATTCTCTGCTAAATCTTCGTTATAATTCTTAGTGAAGATTACATTGTGCTTAGATCCTTAGCTGTGGAATTTCTTGCATGGCATCAAGGCCATATAATTATAATATGTTCCACGTATCTATGACATTTGAAAAGAGAAAACCTTCACAACAAATGTCTGCAATTTGAATATTTTTTCAACAAAGACAGTGCAGAAGTCTTTTCCATGTTGAACAAGAAATTTTCATGTGCTTTGGGTGTCTCTCTTTTCTCTATTTTGTTTTATATCTTTTGAATAATAGAACATCTCAAGTATTGAAATAGTGAGATATAAAAGAATTCAGATTTTAAACACGCTAAAGTATTTGCATGTAAGCTATTGATTGGAAGCTTCAACAATTGACTATGGTCTCTTTTATATTGCGTTTCGATTGTGTAATCGTGCAATGAGCGTAGTCTTTCTAAAGAAAACTGTGTAATTTCACTCCAAATGGCAGAATACGAAGCAGTATTGAGAGCTCACCTATGTTTTTGAATCAGTGATTGCAATCGAAATCTTAATTATACAATCATCATTTAGAGGATCAATAAACATGGACTGAGAGGTCTTGATCATGTGACTGCCTCTGGCACCATTCCTTACATTTTTTTTGAATAGATAAAGAGATGGTTCATCAATTGTGAATTGTTGTTGTACCCTAAGGATTTTTTTTTGTAACTTTCATTCAATTGAATCTGATATAGCAGTAGAGAATAGTGATCATATATCTATAACAAATGCAATTGGAAAAAGGCACATGTGTTTTTTTTTCTTTTTTCACTTGACTAATAGAGAAGGAAATTAGCAGAAAGAAATAGAAATTGCAAGCAATATAATCTATGCAATGGGGGCAGTGGAATTTACAGTGGCATAGTCATTTGTTATTTCACCATATTTGATATAGAAATTCAATTGTTTTTTATTGTACTAACATGCCACAAAAATTGCCACAATAGAGCCAACGACATAGAACTTGTCTAATGAAATTAGCTCATTGATTGACGTGTCTGGTGGCAAGTAGCACATTTTGCATACTTCTTCAATTGGCGCTAGTATACTATTTGGAAATATTGTTATGGAGAATATTGCATCCCCATGGTCATATGTTCCTCTTTTTTTAGGTCAAAGCTGGTGATTCTGATAATTTTCCCATGCAAGAAAAAGTTACCAAACCGATTGATTAACTTGTCATTTATGGTAGTTGTAATGGTCCTCAGACCATGTCTATCAACTAGATCTACATGCATAATTTTTTAATTTATAGGTGAGTTTTGGATCCGGTTTTGTGTAGGTCCATAGACTACCAAGATATCTCCTTCGAAGGAATTGTTATGTGATTGTATGTATAATTGTATGACAATAGATGGATCTACTGTCATTTGTTTTAATATACACTTGAAATGGAACAGGAACTAAAAACATAAATCAACAACAAGTGACAATGAAACCATTAATAGTCAATGTTGTTATGAAGAAATCATATTAGGAATGAATTTTTCTACAATGTTTTTGAACTGAATTCGGAGAGAAGAACATAAATTCTGATTAAATAATATTTTATCCAAAAAGATTAACAATGTAAAAGAAGGAAACCTCTTTGGGATGTATGTTATTTGCATTGCCACTGCCATTGAACTTGTAGCTATTGTCATTGTTTATGGTACATATTGTGAAGGAGAGGGACTTTTTCCTATGGCCAGACTACCAAGTGTTGACATCATGTGCAATGTATTTTGCAAACGAGAGATGTTGTTTTGTTTTGGAGTTTCCTTTGGAATTCTAGATAGATTTGTTTCATTCTTCATTTTTAATGCAACACTAAACAAGACACACAAGTGTAATATAAGTTTTAGGTCAATAAAGAAAAGAAAGGGAAAAACACAATTAGCAACTCAGGAAAAATACTAGATTAAGAAATGAAGAGGCACATTTTGTTTTCAATGGGCAAGTGCAGTTGGAAGGATCGGTGTTTCAATAAACAAACAACAATACTTGTTTGTTATAGGTTTCTGAGTATGTGCAGTTTTTTGAAGGAAACAAATGAATGAGCTTTATTAAATCTATATTGCTTATGGATTTAATTTCAACAAACATTTTTAGAGCAAATGTAACTCTAGATATTTTTTATGTTTAATAAAAAAAGAAACACAAAGTTGCAATGGTAGATCAGGGAAATAGGAAATCTTGTACAGGTAAGCACTTCTTGAAATTTTCGATTGCACTTGCTTCAAGTAGTCCAATGCAATTGTCACTGAAAGTCACATTTGCAATTTTTCGTGCCTGGTAGTTGTTTTTTGATGGCATTGAGACTATAGGAGAACAAAAGGTAGAAGAAAATAGTATAGTCTTCAATGTTAGATTCTGTGGAAATGCAACAAATCAAGTGCATCCGGCAGGGATTGATAGGAAGGTGTCATAATGGTCAGTCCAACATGCATTTGAAATATTGAGAGTGAGATTATCGTCATCCAGGTTTTTCTAGAAATGGTCAAGCATGGCACCAACATTGATTGTAGACTTCATTATTTCCAATTTCAGATTTTTCATTTGCATAAAAATTTGCGATTTATTTTTTGGTGATGTTTCATTCAACATGTCAATGTTGAAGTCACCGACTATTATAACTCGTATCTTCAATTTTTCTATCATGGGATACAAGTGTGAATGGCTCTGATTGTACAAGTGGTAGCATTTTTTAATTGTGGTGTTGAACATCTTTATTGCAATGGTAGAGGTAGGGAAATGTTGCATCTATTGATGGTTGTCTATAGCAATGTTGGTTCAAGTAATCAATATCATATATTGTTTGGATGCATATTCGAAGTTGATTCAAGATTGATATGAATGCTTGGTTTTTTTTCCTTACCAATATTTTTAGCTCATAGCATTGTATAGCGTTATGCCAAAAGTTATAAGGAAATGTTTGTTGTTGGAATCTTGGTTTTTCAAAAATCCAAGAGTCATGAATAGGCTGTGCTTGACAGAGGTCACCACGGAAGATTACATCAAGATTTCTGAATGGCTTTGTTGGTGTATGCATGACATGTTCTGGAGAAGGGATATTATGAGTTGGTTGACTATGACGGAATATACTTAGGGGATCCTCGAACTGGGATCTACCTAAAGCGGTACTATGCTTAATTCATCCTGCATTAGTACTCTGTATATATTGTACATGACGTGTGTTTGTGTTTGGCGTGACACTTGCTTTTAGTGTGTTAGGGTATTATCTCGATTTCTTCTTATACCATGTTCTGCCTAGATGTGCAGATGACAACTTTCTATGGATTCGCAGACGACGCTACCCCACACACTCGGAGCCTCACCTCGGTAGCATGGGTACTTTATTCCCCTACCAGTGAACTCATAATATCAGGAGGAACTTGCCTAGGTCATGCAACTAATAACGTCATTGAATATCATGCGGTGATTGGATTATTGACCAACTCTTTTTCCCTTGGTGTGGACCATGTTGTTATCTATCTAGATTCTCAGCTAGTGGTCTCTCATTTAGACCGAGTCTACGCCATTTGTGACCCTATATTATTCTGCTTGTTTTAGTGGGTATGTCTCTTGGAAAGGTCTTTTGACTCCATTCAATACCTACACATTCTAATAAGTATGAATACGGTTTCCGATTCATTTTCTAATTTTCTATTAGATTGGTACATTGCACATTCATAAACATTTTTATCAAAGAAACATAACCAACATGACATGTAAATTATTCATAGTGTATAGGAAAGCATGCATATGATCCAAATCCATCATAAAAAAAAATGTGTAAACCGCTAGATAGTGTTTTATATATCAAGTCTGGGAAAATGTTGTACAAAAGGTACTGATACAAAAAATCTGAAGCTCACGGCTTTCAGTATGTCACATCTACAAAATCTGAAGTCTATGTCTTTCAGTACATCATAACATATACATCCTATCCCTGAGGGTGCTTGTGATAGCATATGATGGCACTACCCACCCAACAGAGTAATCGTCTAAATCGTCCCAAGACTCCAGCTGCCCTATGCTCGTAGTGTTGAGGAATATTGTCTATGGAGATGTATGGGATATAGACAGTGAGTCACTGGAGGTTTTCTTCTAGCTCATCTAGCTCCTCCACAACTTCCTAATGGACCACCTCCATCTCGCGGACCACTCCTCACCTATCGATGGGTGAGGATCCCGCTGGTCTCGATGGGCCAATATCTGTGTAAAAGAGATGTGAGATATTAGTACCACATAAAAAATATAAAAATCACAAAATACATAAAAAACAAAAGAGTCCGTTTTCTTACCAATCTCTCCCCATTGCTCTCCATCTGGAAGAGATAAATCGGGATCTCCCCTAGAATCTTCCCTTGCATAAGCATAATCCTCAACCATGTGGAGCTAGCTATGCAACCACCAAAATAAATTCGGTATGTATGTGATCATTATCCCACTGCCACCATGGCGGGCCATCAGCTTGTCCCACCTCTGTATACGTGGATCTCGTGGATCGAGATAACTAATCTCGACCTGAGGACGGAGAATTGGAACCCTCTCTAGGATGAAAGATACCACGATGGAGACATAACCGAACTGTTTCAATTCCCCTCTGCAACACTTGGTCAGTTGGTCCTTTAAGCTTGTGAGGATCCCCTCACACTAGTTGAACACAGTAGGAACCATACACTCAATGGCATACAACATATGGGCCTTGGTGGCCTAATGCGGGGCTCTACTTCCCACCACCCACTCGATGTTAAACAATACAGTACTCAAATGACGGTCTCACACATTTTTTATGGGAATTTTCCCACCCAACATCTGCATGCCTGGAGTGCAGAATTGTGTTATGAGGTTCTCAATGGTCTGAACACTACCCCTAGGTCCGGATAGTGACACTGGGGCCCCACGCCTAGACAATCTCGTCAATAAATATATATCCTCAATGTCTAAAGTGAGGATATGTGTTCCAACTCTGAAATATTGTTGGTATGAGTCCCATAATCGAATCAAATAGTCCAACAATTGTACTTGCGCTCTCATTCCCTGTACGTGAAATAATTTGAGCAACCCACACTCCCTCAAAGCATTAACGGAGTGAGGATCATTTGCGGCTTGAAAATCCTCCAATTCATGCTCACGCTCTTTCCACTGCACCATTTTGATGGCTAAACCCTACATAAACACCAAAATAATGGGCATTAGATCCTTTTCATTGCCTTAAAATTTGTTTTTTGGGCCCCATTCCAAGGTTTGTGGGCCAAACTGCGCCAACGCACCCCGTCTTTGCAGACAGGGCGTTAGCGACTCACTTAGCCCGTGGGGAAGGCACGTCACTCCTTAGTGACGCAATTCCCGAAAGGGGAAAGCACGTCACCCAAGAGTGCAATTTCCCCAATAGAATGAGTCCCAAAACCCCTAAAAATTGCATCAAAAACAAAATTTCAACCTTCAAATCAAAGGGAATGAAGCTTAGAGTTACTTGGAACTAACAAGAGGGTGAATGACTGACTGAGGCTCCCACAATCATCACCGCAAGATCGATCTTCAAAGAGGTCTTTTCTCACTATTCAACTTGGTCAAAATGAAATGGTAAATAATTTTTACTATTCACCCTTTTTATATCAAAATGGTATATATTCGTTTTTAAATTTTTGTTATTTTATGGGTTTTTTACTATAGTTGATCCCATTTTTGTGTTTTAAAAACCTTATGATGGCTCTTAAATTCGTTTCAAAGTTGGCAGGTGGAGGAGAGTGGTGTTTTGGCTATGACTGTAACCATTATTGACTTTTCATGCTCTTTATCAGGATTGTAAAACTCAAACGAAAAAAGAACCCCCTTAGAGTTCTCCTTTAAGCTCTTTTCAGACTCCCTAAATAGGAAAAGATCATCAAGCGAACTTGATTCTTTCACACTTGTAAAAATATTAGAAAGGTCATATTTCTGGTGATAATTTACCCCTTTTTCGGACCAACGAGACTATTTATTAAAAAGGATCACTCTAGTTAATAATGACTAGAAGAGTTCTCTCTCACATTGTTTTATCATTTTTCAAGTGAGGAGACTAAAATTTATGAAAAAGTACTCATTAGAGTATTCTTTAGTATTTTCAGACTCTATAAACATGAAACGACACCAAGTTAACCTTCTTTGGACTCGTTAAAATCTGACATTGAAGGACCCCTCCCATCTCAGGTTCGTAAAACATGTGATATTGGCCGAATCGTCCTAAGGATGAGCTATACCGAGCATCTGTTACCCTCCTCAAGCTCGTTAATAAAAAAAGAGGTACTCATCAATCATGATGGGGAATAAGGAAAGAGTTTGTATTTTCTTCTATTAATGGCAGTACATAGTCACTCTTGAACATGGCACTCGTTTGCATTTCATTCAAACCACTTGGATAATATGCTTGTCCTCGAGTCTCACCAATTCCATAAGTCATCAATATCCTTTGGGTCATCTGAAGAATGCTTCAATCATTAGTTGCATTAGGTCTCGGTGTCTATCTCGTCATGTCAATGCTGCCATGTCATGCCATTCCATGTTCAAGAGAGGTCTGTTCTTGAGTCAACCTCTGTAGTCGTTATACCCTCCTTTGTGTTGGTCACACCCTTGAGTTAATCTCAGAAGTTGCTCTACTATCTGGTTTATCTGTAATATCCCGATTTTGACCCTATTGCATTAAAATTGTAAATGATGTAAATATCGTTATTAAATCATGGTGAGGAGCTCAAGACCAAGGCCCCGCCATTGATTTATCGTTTTATGTATCGAAAATTAAAATAGATGCCTATTGTTCTTGTGCTAGCCATGCACAATGTAAATTCGGATATCATGTAAATACACAATTTTAAAGAAATACCCACAACGAGCTATGCAATGCAATAAGAGATAGGGGCATGATCTTTACAAGGAATAGGGAGGGAAAATAATCAAACCTTTGAGCCAATAGAGTCAATCCATGTGTCAATGAGAAAACCCATGAACTCTCAACTACCCATTTTGTCTCATGCACCCAATCATTTAATTCTTCCAAGAATTGGTTGAGACAGTTAATGCCTTGGGATTGGAGAGGTATGGCAGTTAATTTTTGTGCATGGGCAAGCCATCAACCTGGAAAATCATATTTTGGCTTGATGGGCAAGAAAACACCCACGAAATGGTGCCCAAAGCCATTCTTCACCCATTGCATTCATCTTCTCACGCAGTCTGAGCTTGTTGGGGTTTTATCCTTCACATTTTTCACCATTTTCCTGCAATTTCCATGGTTGGAACTTGTTTTTGTATTGCTCAGTGGTTTGGGAGGAAGGGAGCCACAGTTTTGGGGTCTAGGGAGGCCGTTTTTGTCCCTTGAATGCCAGGAACATTTTCTGGAAATGATTTGGCTCTCACAGACTTGATCCCCCTCCACCATTCTGTTTTGGTTGCCCACGTTTTTCTGAAAATCCCATTGTGGGTATTCCACTGTAAAAACGTTTTTCTATTGCCCAACATTTGTAAATTCTATTGTTTGTGCATTCTATTTGGTTTGAGTTTAAGAGCAAGGATCTAGGATTGGAAGAGGAACTGATTTGGATTGGTAAACCTAGTGAGGAAAGTGGCCTCTGAAGTAGATCAAAGGGGTTGGTTACTCTTTTATGCACACCCTGAGCAATGCTAGATTGGAAGGTATGGCCTGAGGGACTGTGTAACAGTGAAGGGAATACTTCCTGGTAATGGGTGTGTAGGAATTGTGGAGACCAAGCTAGAAATATCTTGTAGAGGTATCCATAGCTCAAGGGTCGAGCCACTAGCTTAGCAATTCACCCTTTGTCCATTTCCTTAGCGGCCTAATAAACCCAATTGTGCATTGGCTTGGCTAAATTCTAGTGTATCTTTGGCTATGTGAGAGTCTGTTGTTTCCTTTTTCCTTGTGGAGATCATGCCCAGCTTGGGGGTGGCAGTGGTGCTGAAATATTGAAGAGCACACTCGCCTATGGATGGGTGGAACGTTGCAGTTGCATAACCAGTTGCTCAGGGACTACTTTGTTTCAAGATAAGTACTCTCTATTATAATTCTGCAATTTCTTTATTTAATGGCTGCCATGAAAATGCTAAATGTATGCTAGATATTAATATGATTTTTAATTTCGTTGTGTTTCTTACATTTATACATCTGCATGCATCCTTTTATATTATGTGAATTTTTATTTAGTAATCAATGGGCCAAATGCCCAGTTTTAGAATCAATGTTCTCTCCATCGCCTTGGTAGGATGGGGGGGGACATTACATTATCTCAAAACATATTTGATATTGTTTCGTATCGATGATGGGGGAAACATCATGGCCCTCCTTTGACAGGTTTATCCTTGTCGAATTCAACTCATGATCAAAGGATTGAACCTAGAAACCAGTCAAGCACCTTGGGCCTGAATACCTTAATGGCAGGTTACCTCGCTTTCAAGGGTAAGTTCACATCATTGAATTCTGATTGAAATATTCCACCGAATGTTCGACCTCAACTCATTGATTCACATTCGACGATATGTACTATGAGAACTTGGGGATCATTGACATAAATGATTATTTACCTCACACTTGTTAACGGTTTACATCAACAACCGGTAATCAAGTGCCTGAATACCTTAATGGCAGGTTACCTCGCTTTCAACGGTAAGTTCACATCATTGACTTCTGATTGAAATATTCCACCAAATGTTCGACCTCAACTCATTGATTCACATTCGACGATATGTACTATGATAACTTGGGGATCATTGACATAAATGATGATTTACCTCACACTTGTTAACGGTTTACATCAACAACCGGTAATCAAGTGGTTTCTACCATGTTCGACTTCAACATATTGTAATCACGTGGTTAGATTTGTATCATTGTGGGTTCAGTTTGAAGACATTGGGTTAACTTATGTATCTTACCCAGGCTGCGATGGATTTTTTTGAGTCATGTCACATGGATCCACTCTTGTATTGGTCATGGTTGTGCAATTATCTCATCATGGATCTACGCTTGTGTCTAGTAGCCATGATTGTGTCCAGTCAATCAATACTACCATGGATCTGCAATGTATTGGTCGGTAGTCGTGCTATGAGTCATTTGAGACTAATATCTCAGATTATGTTGTATTGCATGAGTCTTTGTTTAGCACTCCAACCGATGTTCCTTGCCTATAACTTCTATATTTCAAATCATCTCACCTACCCTATGTTGCTAGCTATAATAAAATATACCCCAAATAATTGTATTTCTATATAACATAATTAATCCCCCTTGGCCCCTTAATACAGAGAAATATATTTTATCATTTCTGTATCATAGCTTATTCCCCAATATGAATGGATGTGATAAGATATTTCCTACCAACTGACCCCCCCGTGTGCAATCTTCACTAATAATTACAACATATATTTAGCAGAGAATTGAGAAGAAGAATGAGCATAAACACACAAAATAAAGAACTCAGTTTGATAAACTCTCATCATCTTATTAATGAACAATATGAGTACGTTATATAATACATCTCTGAGGAGAAATTCGAATGCCTTGGAGGATATTCGAAATGCTCACATATGGTAGGCTTAGAATAGAAAAATCCCCCCATCTAGGAAGCATCAATCTCCAAATCATAGAAATAGGTCACGAATTGGATAACTAAGCTTAGGTAGGCCACGAGTGACCAAAAGGAAACAAGTTGGAGGATTTTAAGGAGAAAAACTAGTAAGGGGTTGAGGCAAAAGCATGCAAACTTGCCAAAAGCATCCTAGCGCACCTTATCCATGAGAAACACAGTAAAAGGTTGGCTTTAACTTTTTAAAGTAGGATAAAACTGGAATAAAGAAAAAGTAGCACTCTAGTCCATAAATGATTCTTTAAAAGTAGAAAGAGGGTGCACTTGAGGATAAACATAAAAAGATGTGGCCCAAGTATGCACTAGAGGCCAAAGAACCTAGTCTAAACACCTAGGAACATGACTAACCATGGTCTAACACTTACGAAACATAAAATAATGTTTATACTAAGGCATAGATGGGTCAATTATTCTAATAGAACACTCAAATCTAAAAATGCATTTGTATCACCTTTTCAACGCATGTGCAATGAGTGTAAATTTCCAATGATTCAAAATGCCACCATCTCTGCATTTTGCAATCACAAAACGATAAGCACATATGAACACAATTTGCTATTCAAATTGGAAATATAATATGACCTCATCATATGCATTGTCGGTGGATCACAATTGAAAGAATGTTGCCCGGATATCGTAAATGTATCCTTTGAAGAATACTTAAACAATCTTGCCTCAAAAATTTTCAATCTCCAAAAACTTTGATGTCAAGGACTGTTTACTCTAGTGATAAACAATAGAATCATTGACATCGAAATATTTTGAACACCAGGTATCAAAATACAAAATACAATCCTCTTTTTAACACATTTGTTCCAACGCTTAGACTTTCATGTGCTTGCATTTAACAATGTACTAGATTGACTCATTGCCTTTTTGCTTTGTTGAGACTTTGGTTGTGTTATGCAGTTTTCTCCCCTTATTTGTTTTGTGTCGTTTTCACATATTGCAACAGTTTAAGAACAAAACTGATTTAGCAGTTTATTCATCTAGAATGATTGGTCCATTCTTTTTTTTTCCCTCCCTCTATAGCCTTCTACATAATTAGAGTTGTAGGAAGACTTGTTCATATTTTTTCGTTGTCAGTGCATTTACTGATTTATGCAAATGCAAATGTAGTTGATGATTTCTATTTTGGTTATGGATTCTGGAAATATAAAAAATAGAGGTATTTACAATAATATTTATTTCTTGGCCTCTTTGTTTGTTTTTTATTACATTCCATGGCTTTGTCTCCTTTCCCTTTGATCTTTCCAATTTAACAGTACAATGAATGCAAAAAAGAGGCCTCTACATATATCTTTAGTTTGATATTGTCTTCCAGATTCTTTTGTCTTGAAAATAGATGTGGTGACCATGGATTTAGATTTGATGATAATAAAATTTTATTTTGTTTAATTTGAGTTTCTCTACATTTACAACTCTAAATAGCTCTCGCTTTGTTCTTGTTGAAATTTTAACCAAAAGAAAACAATCACGCATCATGCTATGCTTATAGTTGAAAACATGACTTTGATACAATAAATAACTTCAAACTCTTCTTTCTTGTGAATTTGCATGGGCATAATTTCCTTCTGCCTAGATTTTCAAAATATAAGACTCTTGCAACTAAGATAGATTCTTTCACCTACATGTATAATGCAAAGCATTCAAGGCGTCTATGCAATATGTCAATAGTTTGAACCAAATCTATCTTCCTGGTTTTCGTTATTTTACTTCAACATGGAAATATTCACAACAACTTGCAACCTGACATCTGGTGAATTTTCTAGTTGCATCTGATTTGCTTCTATCTACTGCAAGCTTCAAATACTGTCCATAGTAGTTCCTGTAACATCCCGAAAAAATCACAAAAATTTAAAACTTTTCTACGTGACATTTAATGCTTATTTAGTAAATGCGGAAATAGAACAATGTACAAAATGTTATTCAAAGTAATTAGTTGTGCTACTACACATTCCTACTGTCATTGTTTATAAATATTGATTCCACTGCTTGACTAATGTACTTTTGTTTGAATGATGAAGGGGTCCTTCGGACGCCCCGAGGCTTACTTAGCATTCGTGCTAAAGCATGTGATTTGTACTTGTGACAGCTTACAGGTAAGGGTTTGAGATTTCGACAAGTAAATAAACAGTTTTACTATGAATCTCTTTGTCAATAATTGAAGAGATAAAACTATGGACATTCCTCCGGTGAGAATCTTTGTAAACTATAAGCTTGTAATTAAAGTCATAAGAAGGTCTAGGAGGATTAAATCTCAGCTCTAAACTCAGGTTTATATTTTGTTTCCATTTATGTTGAACAGTATGTAATTAATTATCTCTCATGTAACTGTTTGGGTAACTGACCTAGGGTCTAAACTCATACTATGGTTATGGTGATTTGATTTATCATATTTTGTCTTTTATTTCACTATACCTTAATAGGTAAGTGTAGACAATCTTATTGAATTATTACACAACCCATTTATAAGGTATGATGAAACAATTGTAAGCCATGTATAAATATAACATACTATATGTTGGGCATATGTACTAAGTGTTGCCCTATCGATTATTATACTACCCTATTGAACTTTGCAAACCTATGATGTAATGCAACACGTGACATGTACAAACTATATCAATAGTATGGTAAACATACCTTGCTATGCAAACCTTGGAATAATTTTTCATGTGTTGGGTGCACTTAATTGTGACCCTAAGTCAACCTTATGATACTCTATTCAACTCGTATCTTATGTGGCAAGGGTGATATAACATGATCATACCATATCTACGTGGTTTTTAATGCGAATATTGTAATGGTTCACAGGTTGGCGAATGTGTTTAAATCTTAAGCATAGCATTGAATGCTTGCAACTACTATGGGTAGTGGAAATCCATCGTGGGTGGCTCTTTATGCTTAGTTCACGTGAATGTGTCTTATTGTAACCCTAAAATGTTGAGTTGTAACTCGTTGATGATTTGAACGTTGATGACCAGGCTCCATCGTGGCTGTGATAGTAATGGCTCATTTAATGTGATGGTCGGTTGGTGATTTCGTAAATCTCACCAATGATCTACACTGTTGATCTTGGCATAGATTTCAATGCTGTGTTGAAACCCTACCTTGCTGTATTCGATGAGTTTTAATGTGTTCGAGTCTTTTGGTAGTGATAGTTTTTGCGCAACTGACAGGCTGCTGGTTTTTAGCCTTGATGTTCTGCCCACCGAAGCGTAGTTCCGTAAGTTTCGAACCCGTGATCTCTGTTGATATGGAGCCGAGCTTTACCTATTTTATACAGTGTTGAAGATTGTTGTTATCCATCTTGGAATTTATCCTTTAGGTGGATTCGACACTTGACTTGTTTGAGGGTTTGTTTAGTTTGATAAAAGGATTTTGTAATGTATGGTCAGAAGACTTCGATACCTCTTCTCGGTGTCGTTTCACTGTAAAGAATAAGTGTTGGCTCAATCTCACTGGCATTCGTCAATACCAAGGTTTGGTTGCAACTACCTCAGGCTTGGCGTTGAAGCTGCTACGATATTCAATGATAGGGTAATGTATTTGATATCCTTCTGTAACTTTCATAATCTGTCTTTGAGTGTTTTTTTTTTAAGCTGAGTCTTCATTCTTGATAAGATAACGGTTTTAACCACAATCTCGATGTTTATTGTTGTAGGGTAGCAACTCATGGTTAAGCTACGGTTTTGGTGTCGTACGTTGGCTACAGCTATACCCAACTGGTAAGCCTCGACAATGTCTTGAGACCCTGTAGATGAGAAGGTTGACTGTTTAAAATTCTGTTTGTTGTGTTTAAGACTCAGAGAGTTTTTTAATTTGGGTTGTGAACCTTGTTAAAAGTATGGGGAGGATAGTACCTTGACCCATTGGCAATGCCATAAAGAAAATATGAGGAAAACTTCTTTTTGTTGAGTTTTTGAGCTCTCACGAGTTAAAGGTCTGTGACGAATGGTTTTAAAATACCAAATGCATCCATTCAAGTTTTCATTCTTTGGGATTGACCCATGAACCTATCCTATAGCTCGTTGGCGATGTAAGAGAAATACAATGTAATACATTTGATGGAAATCTTCTGTGTTTAACTTGATTAAAAATGATGGTGGATGTTTTTGTGAAAAAATAGCTTGACTGTTTGTTTTCATAATAATAATAATGTATAGCTGGGAAATATTTATAGAAAGCTAGTCGCCTGTGTGTAACTTGTCTATTTGTATAACGAAATGCTGTGTTTAGGGTTTAATGAGAAGAATTTATAGCTATGAGAAAAGAATTAGAACCCTTTTGATAGACTGAGTTTAATTTAACTATAATTCGATGGGTGAAGGATAGGACTATTTTCTTTAAAAGAGCAATGGATAAAAGTAATTGTTTGACAAGGCTCACGGCCTGTGCATCCTTCGTTTTATTTACAATGTTGTTGCTGCATTTTAAAGGAAGATAGGAAATCAATCTGATGTTAGGGTTCAGTAATTTGTTGTTGACTCTGCTTGTACCAGCATTGTAATATCTAAAACCTGTGAACTAATAGTGAAATAAACAATTTCGATTTACAGGCATGTTTTGGATAATCTTTGGTTCTTGTCTTTAGTCTTGTTATAATAATGACAGTCGAGTTTGCTTGTCTTGACACTTTTGTTTGAAATGGCTTGTCTAATGTTTACAAAGAAAAGAATATCAGAATTGTTGAGATTTCATCTTGCTCCTGTTTCCATGGTAATATTTTTATAGGGAAAGAGAAACACAACTAAACTTGGTGATGAACTGGAATGTTTATTCTAAACTAGTGATTGATAACTCTATTAGGGTTTTCTTTTTGGCAGAAATAGTAATTATCTTGAGAACTATAGAAGAATAACATCTTGCTATACTTTTGAAAGTAAATCCTTATTTATCCTAATATAACTAAGAATAATTCTACTACCGAGTATAAATAAATAAATCCTATATTATTAAACAGAAACATAATTATTTTGAAATCTGAAATAATTATAAATAGAAATATTGTATATAACTTATGAAAACAACTAATTGAAAATAGTTAATAATAAGGGTATTGTAATGTAACTACCGGAATTTAATAGCAAATAGAAACTTGAAAAGTTATAATAATTCAACCTTCTCATTCTTTTGGCTATTGCCTATCAGACTTATCTATTTCTAATCAGTTTCTGTACTGGAGTACGATGCTATTCCTTTTTGCATGGGGAAAAATATAGAAACAATTTTACTATCAGACTTATCTATTTCTAATCAGTTTCTGTACTGGAGTACTGCTACAAATGAGCCTTGATGAGGTGCAGTGGGATCATATTCCTAAGTTCTGTGCTATTGGTCTATGGCAAGAGAATAAAGTTGATGCTCATAGAAAACGTAACATGAATAAGGTGGATGCACCTATCCCAGAGCCATCAAGCATTATGGCCCCTTCACTGTAGACTTTAGAATCAATTCTAAATTATAAGCCTGAAAACATGAAAGGGGATGATGTAGATTTAAAGGTACACTCATCAAGCTCAAGTGTTAGTACAGAGAACAACATAAAAAGGGATGGTCCAAAAGCTGACAAAACATATGAGGAAACGAGGAGCACTGTTAATGCATCATCTAATCACAATTTGATTTAGGGTTAGATAAGTTTTAGAATCCAATGGGCTTTCTGCATTAATAGGAAGTTTGTTTATTTTATTGGCCAAAGTTAATTCAGTAACACATTCTGGGTAGTAGTTTAATGAATGCAGTGACTATCTCATGATCATCCACGCATGGTGACTATGGTTGCATGTAATTATGAGAAACATTTTGATTTATGGTTAAATATGGTGGAAAGGAACTATGAGAAACATTTAAGGTTAAATATGGTTGCAGGTAATATTCAGATCCACACAAACAACAACAAAAACAATAGGGGAGAGATTACTAGTCAGAGAGGTATCATTCCATACGTAAAAAAAATCCGTTAAGGTATATGGCTGGGGAAGATGTAATATTATTTCAAGAATCGTTTGATCTAATGCTTATCTGGTAAATTAGCACCTATTTGAGGGACTAGTGCTCACAGAAGCAATATTTATGGGTTATACTTGGAATTACGCTCTCTTATGGATTCATTGGTTTAGTTCAAATTAGTTTGAAGGAGCATTGAACACTTAGGGCTCTTGAATGGATGAAGGGATAACAAGAGCCCTATATCCCATCAAACCTCCTCAAGAAGACTACAATTTTTCAAAAACCCTAAATTCGAGACCTGGTCTCGACGAGTTTAGCACTCTCCATCTCCATTGCAACCTTCTTAGCGTTTCCATTCCTCCATCTCTGGGACAATTACATTCTCTGCATTTGTTGGATATGTCTGACAATAGGCTCATGGGGAGCATACCAAATTCTATTGGTATGTTATCGAATCTATTCTTCCTATATCTCCATATAAACAAACTCAGCGGCTACATCCTGACCTCCTTGGGAAGGATCACATCTCTAGGATTTCTTTGTTTCAGGGAAATGAATTAAGCAGAGTTCTGCCATCATTTATAGGATATCTGATCAATATGGAGATCCTTTTGATGGAAAATAACATGATCAACAGTCCCATTCCTACTTTATGGGGTAAGCTATCGAGCCTTACAGAGCTCTACCTAAACGACAATAGGCTATCATGTTCTATTCCCAAATATGTATGAAAACTTTCTAAGCTTATGTTTCTGTATCTCTCTCACAACAATCTCTCCAGGAGACTTTCACAATAATTATCAGATATTTCTAATCTGCTAACATTGGATAATCCTTTCAATAATTTCAAATTTGAGTGTGTCCACAGTGATATCGAAGCTTCCTGGATTGTATCAACTCTCACTCACTAGTTGCGGCATATTTGGAAGAACTCCTGAATCAGAGTCCTAGGGTAGGAATTTGGGAAAAATGCCACTCGTCGGTTTCGACACTAAGACATTTGACTATTTTCTTCATTTTTATGACGGTTAATATGAAATATAGGGCGTATTTGACAGGAAAAATGGCCCATGACGGGCATTTTGCCCGTCAAATTCCAGCCCTTGAGATTGTTATCTACAATATAATTACCTACAAACCCTAAATTTGCTTAAGGTACTTGAAGCAGGAAAGGAGAGAAGGGAGAAGTACACACGACCTGATTTTGAGCTTTGTGGGAAACCCATGTGAGCACATCATTCCATTTTTTGCACGCCTTGGATGCCGATAACAGATACTATCGTCCCAGCAGCCACATTAGGATGTGAGAGAACACTCCGTCGTTTTTCATTGCAATATCCATGCTTGATGCCCCTCTCTGTTTTTCTTATTTTCTTGGGTTGGGGAAGAAATTTACATAAAATGCAAGTCCCCAGCACTGACCGTAGGTGTGTGAGATCCTCCATAAATACTTGTCGGCCCCAATAACACTGCTTTATTAGTTCTTTTGGTCACTCTTATATGCTTTTGACGCCTCTCATTCGAACGATTTTCAATAGTTCTGGCTTTCAATCTCAACCTGGAGTCGGACTAGGTAGGCTGGATCTATCGATGCTTCTGGGACTACACTCTAACATGATCTCTAATGAAAGGTATAAAACTGATGGCTCCTGATCCGGAACCATATAGAGAGGATTTTTAGTTTTGTGACTCAACAAAAATTTCAAAGCTGATTCGATGGTAAACTAGAATAGGAGGTAAAGCTGATTCGATGGTAAAGTAGAATAGGAGGTGGGTAACTATGGCAGGAACCCAGTGATTTCGAAATGGATTCTCCATTATTACCATTAACCATTAACTATTAAATAGATAAATATATTGTACCTTTGTGATTATGCTGTGAAATGTGAACTTTTAATGTTTTAATATTAGCACAGCCACTTAAACATGTTAAACAAACTAAACTATTTACCACTAACTATTTGTTATTTTAATAGTTATAATATAATTACATCAGGAAAAAAGGAAAAAATAGAATTGTAACAATAATTCAAAATAGTAACAATTTTGCATATTTAATTATTAATAAATTTGTATTGAAAAACTTTTAAATATTTAAAGATTTTTATCTATTATTTTTTCTAATTTTTTAAAATACTTAATAAATAATATTTAAAAAAAAATTATTATTTCTAAATTTGTAATAAAACTCATATTAATAAACTACAAAGAAAAAGTGGTCATGTTAATTTTAAATTTATAATAAAACTCATATTAACAAATTACAGAAGAAAAGTGGTAAAGTCTACATATCGACTGTATTCATATTAAATTTACAATAGAATAATAAATATATGAGGTTTGATTAGGAGTTGCAGATGATGTCAGAATGGAAAGCATGGATGGGGGTGACAGCTTGCTGAGTGGTCAGGTGATGGAAGGAGTTCAAGAGGACTCAGGAAGAGTTAGTGGATTATAGCACTGACCCAACGGAAGGTGTGCCCATTTTTTCCCATCCACTTAGCATTCGATCAAGTGATTTGGATGAAGGTGGTGAATGGATAGCGGCCACATGGGATCAACTATTTCCTACCCATTTTTAGGATGAATCCAATCCCATAGGCTTGAAATCGATGGTTGGGGGTGTGGGATAAGGATGGGCTCCAAGCCATGATGAGGGTTTGAAGGATAATCGTTTCCTTAAGCTGCCATCTTTGGGAAAAGATTTAGTAGGATTGTTACAGGGTTTCAATGATGGTATTCCAATCTTGGAAGGTGCTCGGGAAGTAGAAGTCGAACGAGATATGCAGGATGGACATCAGGGTGTGTTGGGAGATGTCGATCCTTTAAGTGAAGTGCGGATGAGAGAGGAGATTTTTTTAACCTCTTTAAGAGTGATAGAAGATTTATGTGTTGGCTCTTTCACACCAAACACTTTCTTCATTCCTCATGTTACGATGGTACCAGCACCAGCGTACCTGCAGAGGTACCCCAAGGAGAGGGTGTCTTTTTTTTTTACCAGGAGGGGTGTTTAACTAGCTTATTCTGAGGTAGCGGTATGGCCAGATCCTGATCTGCTAATAGGAGAAACTTGAACCTTGCGGAGCTATTATAGCAAGACTATGTGAATGTAACTTTAGGACCAACTGGATGCATCTTAGGAGGGTCATCAACTTTAATTAGCTCTGAGTGGAAATTGCATGTCTTGAACTCTGGGGCTAATTTATCCTTGTGTGTTAAGTAAAATATTTGATTAGACGTACTGTCTTTATAGGTAGGCTAGAGTTTTTTTTTTCTCTTTTTAAATTTCATTTCCACCCCATGTAATCTAGTCTGAAAGGAAATCTCTTGGATTAGTAGTGGAACTAGCACATGCTTGGGAAAAGTGTGAGGAGCAATTGACACCTTGTATACTCTTATGTAGTTACTTATTTCCAAAAAGTACCAGTATCCAATTTACTTTAACACCTTAATGGCCTCCCTTGAGAAACACATGCACTTATTTCCATGGATCCTCTCATAAAAGGGGACAAGTTCAAAGCCACATATATTGGTGGAGTATTCTTAGAGATATCTTCTTATACATAAGCCTTGAAAGCAGGTGTACATTGGTGCAAAGGTAGACTAGAAAATGGGATTAATTCTAGAGAAGTTAATAAAGAAAGCACACATGCAACTCATAAGGTAGGATGCCATATTGTTAAACTTAGGCACACTACCATCTGAGGGGGTTTTGGCTTCTCAAATGCATCAAGCAAGGTTGCTAGGTATGATGTCTACCCAATTAAATATGGTTTTATGCTTGATCACTTGGTGTATGATTAAGATCCATCTTAGCTATATGTACCGGGTGTTTAGTCTTGCATATAAGTGGTTCATGAGCGTTTCCAGGGAGGAAGAGAAGCAAGAATATTGGAATGGAAGGATGAGAATGAGTTTACATGCCGTGTGTTGCTTTATTTTCTCATGTAACCAAAGAATCTATGAAGATTGAGATTTAGCTTGAACAACCTACGAGCAAAACAACTGGTGACTAACAGATGTCTATCAGTTTGGCATTGGATCAAGGAATGAAGCACAAACTCATTCGAATGAGCAGCAATAATCGAAGTCACATCGAAGCTCATATTTACAAACTCTTTCTTCCGAGGGAAATTTGAAAATTCAGTAAAGAAATCCTCAAACAACCATTTGTTATGGGCAGTAAAACCTGCCAAATGGCATTTCATTGGTGGGTTTCCACCCTTATAATGTGATAAAATCCTAATCTGGGAGGTTTTGATGCTAGACTATCAATGTGATCAAATTGATCATTTTGGCTTTTTTATGAGAAAGGGGTTGAAGACATTATTCTATATTCATCCTTCTTCAGTAACGATTTGGTTATAGGTCGATATTTATTTGTTTAATTATAAATTTATATTATATAATTTTATTTTATATTAATTTATTTTTAATTAATGCTAAATTTCATTTAAAATTGTAAAAGTTTATATGTTTTACATTAGAATAATTCACTATGGTGTATAAAATTATAATATGAAATGCAAAATGGAAAATTTTAAAAATAATTATTTTAACTATAAATTAAAATTTATAGGAAGAAAAACTAGTAGGCAACTCGAAGAGAAACGGATGCTGAGGAGGCAGGAGGTTTCGATGGCGTTCTAGGGTTCTGTGTTCGGGTCTGGTTTGGCTTGGTCGTTTCTGGATCGAGCTGGGCCATTTTTTCTCATCAGGCACGGGTCGGCCGGTTCCATGGGAGAGGATTCTTTGGGGGTGGAGACACTCCCCTTACCCTCGGTGATGGCGGACGAGAAAGGCAAGGGAATGGTTCAAGCAAAAGACCTCCTTCCAGGGACGGGGGGAGAAGGGACTAGTGGCTCAACCCCGTCGGAGGCTTGTGATGGGCCGGGGAGGAAACTCGGACATTGTCTGCCTAAGTCCAAGACGGTGCCGAAGATGCAGATTAGATCGACCAGTTTCAGGGATGATGTTCAGCACCTTAAGGATCACGCCCTGATAGGGAAGTTTATCGGCCTATGGCCGAATGAAAGAGCTCTGATCTGGTGGATAAACACCACCTGGAAGCATCAAGGGAATTATGACCTTCAACTCGGGGCCAAGGGGTTTTTCACAGTGGTTTTTTTCAATATCGAGGACAGGGTGAGAATCTTTGATAACGGGCCTTACTTCTTTCACTCAGTAGGGCTATACCTGCGCACCTGGAAAGAGCGCTTCAATCCCGACACTGAAAATATGACCATCGCCCCGGTCTGGTTAAGGCTTTATTCGTTGCCTACCGAATACTGGAAAGAAGAGATCCTTAAGGACATTGGCAATACTTTGGGTGATTTTGTCAAGATCTCGGAGCAGACAAAGCAAGCTAAGTATATTTCATATGCCAGATTGTGTGTGTATCTCGATATATCCCAGGAACTGCCTGCTGTTATTGAGTTAACACACGACGACGAGGATTGGATTCAAGCTATCGACTATGAACAACTTCCTTTCAGGTGTCGCCGCTGCCATGAACACGGCCACCTGTTTAGAGATTGCCCTTTAAATAACTCCCCTGGGAGCTCTGCGGCTGGACCAAAGGGCAAGGATGGGGAGGGATTCACCAAGGTAACCAATCGTAAGAGAACAGCTAAGAAGGGTGCTGGTTCTGGCAATGAGATCAACAAAAAACTTCAGACCCAAAATCGTTTTGCAGCCCTGCAAGAAGATCCTCCTTCAGGGGATAAAGAAAAGGCGCAGGGCACTCAGCAGGAAAGTGAGGACAGGTTATCGGACCCGATGCAGATGGAGAAGGCACCTACCCAAGAAGTTTTAATGGAAGACAGGACAACTGCGGAGGCAGACTCGGAAGCGGTGGATATGACATTAGATGACTTGGATCTCGAGGGACTAGAAGCGGCTCTAGCAGTTAGCAACCCAAAGGACATCTCGCCTCAGCAGGTAGACCTTCTAGAGAAATCCATCATCATCTCTAAAACCAGCAAGAACCTTGGGGTTCTGAAGGGCTCGCTAAAGGATGTTGAAGGAAAACGTAAAGGAAAGGGGGAAAAACGGGGCAGACCTACCAGCAAACAAAGAATCCAACGTCTAGGGCAAAAGCTAATCAGCTCTGGCCAGTACCCGACCATAGAGGCGGCTCTGGCTCTGAAACCTTAAATCAGTTGCTCATGAAGATTATATCTTGGAATATTAGAGGCTGTAACAGCCCTTTAAAGATTCGAATTCTTAAAAGGAAAATAGAGGTGGAACAGCCGTGGATTATCTTTCTCCAAGAGACGAAATGCTCGAGGGAGGATTTGGGAAAAGTTGCCCGGAAAGCCTGGCCTAGATGTAACAGGATGGCCATCGATGCCAATGGCTCGGCGGGCGGCCTAGGCATTCTTTGGAACCCTCAGGTGGTTTCTCTTAAGGATTTTCGAAGTACCAAATTTGCTCTATCTGGCTTCTTTCAGATTGTGGGTGGTAATCTTACAGGGTTCTTGTCCAACGTTTATGGTCCGTCGCAAAGCTCACGGAAATCTGAGTTTCTTGCTTCTATGCATGCCCTCAAGGAGGAAGCGGGGGGGCTCCCTTGGATCATGGGATGGGATTTTAACATCATCCGAAGTCTGGAGGAGAAGAAGGGTGGGCTGCGGCGGATGACCCAAGTGAATGAGCTCTTCAATCAGACTATTGAGGACCTGGCACTTGTCGACTTAGGCACGGCCAACAACACCTTTACTTGGCATAACAACAGAGCCGGGGACCGTAGCATTGCTTGCCGCCTTGACCGCTTTCTCATCTCAGAAGACATTATGATGGCGGGGGGCATGCTAGCGGCAGTTGTGCTACCATCGTCAGGGTCTGATCACTGGCCGATCAGCTTGGATTGGTCCATCCAGGTCGAGAACCTCCGGAGACCCTTCAAATTTGAAAAGTTCTGGCTCTTGCAACCAGGTTTCTCGGACAGGTTGCGAGACTGGTGGAAGGAGATCGAGCCAGGGCATTGTACCTGCATGTACAGATTCCAGCAAAAACTCAAAACTCTTAAAGGACGTATTAAGCAGTGGAACAAGGAATCCTTTGGAAATATATTTCAGGAAAAGAAAAGGCTCGACCGATGCCTTCAGGAGATTCAGTTAGAATTACACAGGCAGGGCCCAACGGCTGAGCATAAAGACCAAGAATGGGCTCTCCTTCAAGAACTCAATCTTAAGGAAAAGCAGGAGGAGGTTCTATTTGAGCAAAAGTCCAGGAACCATTGGCTCCGGGATGGCGACCGTAACACCAAATTCTTTCACAAAGCTACGGTCCAGCACCGCCAGAGCAATAGAATTGTCAGGCTTAAAAAAGGGGACGGCTCAGTGGTAGAAACACAAAAGGAGCTGGAAGAAACGTTGAACTCCTACTACGCTGATCTATTTGAGGAGCCAGCTGAGGACAGAAGGCAAGCTCAATCTGAGATATATAGCCATATTCCCAGGATTATTACGCAGGAACATAACCGTATCTTAATGAGACTGGTGGAGATGCCTGAGCTGGAGGAGGTAGTGAAACAAATGGCCAGGGATAAGTCTCCGGGGCTGGATGGTTTCACTACTAATTTTTTCCAGGCAGGATGGGAGTGGTTAAAAGATGAACTTCTTGCCATTGTGGAAAGCTCCAGAAATACAGGAGGCATTCTGAAAGCTTTCAATGCAACTTTCTTAGCTTTGATCCCCAAGGAACAAGGAACGGAGGATCCCGGCAGGTTTCGACCAATCGCCCTCTGCAACGTTATTTATAAAATCATTACGAAGATCATGGCTAATAGGTTGCGGCCTCTTCTGCCTATCCTCATTTCGCCGGAGCAAGCGGGCTTCGTTGAAGGAAGGCAAATCCTGGATGGCATCATTCTCGTCCACGAAGCCATCCATTCCTTAAAGCAGAACAAAACCCCTGGTATGTTGCTCAAACTTGATCTCTCCAAAGCTTATGATAAACTCAATTGGGATTTTCTTGAAGGAGTCCTCAGGGCCTTTGGTTTCGAGGGAAGTTGGATTCGCTGGATTATCAATCTGGTGTCATCGGCCTTCTTCTCTGTATTGGTCAACGGTACTCCTTCTCAGCCTTTCTCAGCTACTCGGGGAATTCGGCAGGGGGATCCCCTCTCCCCCTTTCTCTTCATAATCATAGCCGAGGGTTTGGGGAGGCTGCTCAGAGATATGCAGAATTCGGGGCAGATTAAGGGCCTCAATCTATGCGAGAACTTGCCAGCTCAGACGCATCAACAATTTGTTGATGACAATATGCTGTTGGGGCCATCTTCAGTTCAGGAAGCCTGGGGCATCAAAACTGGACTTGATCTCTTCCTTCTGGCCAGTGGTCTAGAAATTAATCTGGAAAAATCTCTGGTGTTCTTTTTTAATACCTCTCGAGTGGCCAAAAGAAATATTCTCCGCATTCTGGAGTTCTCAGAAGGATCCCTGCCATCGAAATATTTGGGGGCACCATTAGCAGAGTCCACCATCAAACAGGTTTCGTGGAAGGAACTTCTAGACAAAATGAAGCAGAAACTGACCCATTGGACTTATCGGGCCCTGAATTTCCCAAGTCGGATGGTTCTGGTCAAAGCAGTCCTACAAGCTATGCCACTGTATCTCTTTTCGGTGCTCTCAGCTCCTAAAACGGTCTTGAAACAAATAAGGAACATCCAAAGGAATTTTCTATGGGGAAGCACTGATGAACATCGAAAATGGGCTCTTGTGGATTGGGCCACGATCTGTAGTCCCAAGGAGACTGGGGGGCTTGGTTTCAGGGATCCGGTCAGCATTAACAAGGTGACGGGAGCGAAGATCTGGTGGCGGTGGGTAACACACTCGTCTGAACCATGGGCCATGGTTTGGCATCATAAGTATGCTCACCTATGGCCGAAAAATCAACTAATTCGCTATGATCGAACCACTCCAGGGTCTCCCATTTGGATGATGGCCCAGCAGAACCGCGATCTTGTTCAGAGGCACAGCTTCTGGGAGATTCGTGACGGCCGAGAGGATTTCTTCCTGATGGATGCTTGGCAGCAGAAAGGGAAGATGGCCGACCTAGCAGGTATTGACGACCTTCAGACACAACTCCAACACAGTGGCAAGGAAAAAGTCAGGGATTTTTGGATCCTCCAAGCCCCCGATCAAGTCCATCGGACATGGATGCCAAAACAATGGTGGCAAAATCTGATACCGGAAGATAGACTGGACGATTTCCTCAAGGAACTTACTAGTCGCAGGATTCCCATTGCGGAGAGCCCGGATGTGATTAGGTGGGGATACACCAACAGAGGAACCTTCACGATCAAAGAGGCTTTTCACCTACAGCAGAGCGGGGAGGGCTACCAGATGGAGGAAAAATGGAAAAAAATATGGCACCATAAGTTTTGGCCAAAGATAGCTTCCTTTTGCGGGATTTTACTCCGTCGAAGGATCCTCACCTGGGATAACCTCCTCAAAAGGGGTATGAAATTGCCCTCTTGCTGTGTATTATGCTCCTCAGCCCCCGAAACTTTGGATCATCTCCTTGATGATTGCTGGTTTGCCTCGGAGCTCTGGAACAGAGGAGAACAACGATTCAGGCGATGGGCCCGAGTCAGAGGAAACCCCCCGGAAACTATTGCTAATTGGCCCTCTAAGATTTTTAAGAATGCAATCCTTAACCGAATGTGGGAGCTTTTCCCGGGGTTTCTTGTCTGGGAAATCTGGAAGGAACGCAATGGGCATATATTTGAAGGGAAAAGCCGACCACTGGACAAAGCTTGTCTCAACATAGAGTTACACCTCAAGGAAACTCTAAGTCTGAACCCATGGACTGCGAAGGACTTCATAGCCGAGACCCAGGAACGACTTATTCTGAGTGAATGGGGTGTCACCACAATCCCGTCCTACCAGGGAGTGACTCCTGTTAACCCGGTGATCCGGCAAAGCCCAGAAAGCTGGATGCCCCCAGAGGCGGGATCTTACAAGTTAAATTTTGATGGGGCTGCTAAAGGGAATCCGGGGCCGGCCGGTTATGGAGGGGCAGTTCGCAATCACGAGGGGAAGATCTCGGGGGTCTTCTGGGGAGATCTTGGCGTTTGCACTAATAATCTGGCAGAGCTGGAAGGTTTGGTGCATGGCCTTAAATGGGCGACGGACAATGGATGGCTCCCTTTGACGGTGGAAGGAGACTCACGACTCATCATTTCTATGGCGACCAGACTCCAGGCGGGCTCTTCAGCCTCTAAGATCTCTCATAACTGGAGATGGGAGAGTAGAATTGAGGAGCTGCTCTCCATTCTTCAATCGGCCCCGGCGGTCACGTTTTCGGATGTTCGGCGCAAAGGGAATTCTGTAGCGGATGCAGCGGCCAACTTTGGTGTTGAGGCGGGACTCTCCTTCCAAGTAGCGCTCCCCTATCAGGAAGAAGGTAAGGATTTCTTCCACCGGTGTCAAGTTCTTGCTGCGGCCGATTATAGCAACCTTGCAAGCCAGAGATCATCGGTGACTTCTGTGCCGCCAGTGTTATTTGATGGTGGCAGTATGAGGGTGGTCAGATCGGCAGGTACAGGAGGCATGGATATTGACGTGGACGCTATGCAGGATGGTAGGGACACGCGGGTGTTTGTAAGGGAGACGGCCGGCTGAACTGTACACTCTGGTTCTTTTAACTAACACTTGGTCTGGATGAATAGTTGGTGAAGTTAAGAATGGCGATGTAGACGGCTTAGTTCATCAACGCCGGATTGTTTAGTTGTCAGCTGGGTTTCTCTCCTTTTTGTAACGACCTTTATGAGGATCTATGTGGCGATTGATAGTAAGAATGGCTGTTGTCAGTATATAGTTTCGCTGGCCTTCATGAGCAGCTTGAACCGGGAAGCCAGGTGGCCTCCATGGCACCAACTTGTACACTGTAATTCTATTTTCACTGCTTAATTGAAGGTTTCTCGCTTATTAAAAAAAAAAAAAAAATTATAGGAATAAAAAATATTAATATAAAATTGTCATAAATATTAAATAGTGATGATGAACTATATTAACTAAAGTTAGAAGGTGGTAATATTTCTATGCTTTGATACTTAATTTGTAAGTAGAAAGATGAAAAATATCCAAGATTCAACTCAACCGACACACTATGATGACACACATGATGCAACTTGTTGGATCTATTGAAGGGATAATACGGAAACATAAATGGTGAAATAAGATATGGACATGATAAGCACATTATCCATCTACAATGCTACAATTTACTAAATTTTAAGGGGGTCTCTGAATCCATCTGCAGTGTTAAAATTTAGTAAATTAAGGAGGTCTCTGAATCCATCTGCAGTGTTAAAATTTAGTAAATTGTACAAATTCATTGTCAAAATTGTAATTTTTCATTTTCGCAGTGACACAACTAAAAATGACCAAATAAATGACGAATTGTTATGTGGTACTTGCAATATATCAACTTGGGATGGTTTTTATTAATGCATGTACCATAGATGTATTGAAAATTAATTATTATAACTTGGGAAGAATGTAAAGCTTATAAGCAAATTGCTTCTGCTCCAAGAATTGAAGACTACGTATAAGGTCATCATTAATGTAAGTGGTGAAAATGATCTGCTTCATGCATTAATGCTGAGCTGTGACACATGAAGGGGTCTACAATTTACAAAATTCTAACACTGTAGATGGATTCAGAGAAGAAAGGGGTTTCTGAATCCATCTACAGTGTTAGAATTTAATAAATTGTACAAATTCATTGTCAAAATTGTAATTTTCCATTGTCAGAGTGACACAACTAAAAATGACCAAATAAATAACCAATTTTTATGTGGTTATTTTAGTTTAGTTCTTATCTCGTGACCAAATTGGTCATTTATCTTGGTCATTTTTAGTTTAGTTCGTATACAATGACCAAATTGGTCATTTATCTTGGTCATTATTAGTTAGCTCACTTAAAATTTCTCAATTTTGGTCATTTATCCCTTGAAAAAACCATGGCGACCAAATTTTTTGGTCGCCTGGTCACTTATCTCTCATTTTGTACTAGTGTCATTACCAAAAGGTATTGGAGGACTAGAATATCACCAATACTTTTAAGAAATAATGTATTTATCTCTTGTAGCTAAACTTTGTGAGAATCTCTCTAGATTCTTTATAAACTAATATGAGAAATAAATATTGAGGATATACATTTGTGCAATGGGGATTGAAGGTGTCTTTTTTATGTAACAAATGCACACCTGCACCCCTAGAGCAGTGGATGGAGAAGGTATGTACGGGTGACAAATAAACACCTTCACTTCCTTAATAATCAGAGTGAAGGTAAACAACCGGATTAGTCAAATCAAAGCCGACCATTCCAATGTGGAATACACATTTCATCTGCTCAGAAGTTTATAGAATGGAGAATCCGACTAGAATAGTCGTTATTTCATTGACAACCGAGATAATTTATTGACTATAAACTCCTCAATCAGTACAGTCAACCTGTAATTTGGTTGTTTGGAGATATATCTACGTACAGGATGCACACCTATCACGTTCTATGGCTGCTATCTAATCTATCAACTGACAACATTGACCCTCAGTTATTTCAGGTTATGAAGAAAACAACGATGTTGACCATGCTTATGATGTCACTTATGATGGGAGCCACTATCTACACTAGCTGTCAACAGGTATAGCTGACCAATGCTTATCCCGACCATAAACGATCAGTCGATAAGGTGTAGTCAACCATCGACTGGTTGAAGTCTTGTTTCCTTCTATTTTCTGGTGACCATGTTGTGAAGTTCGACAACTGGAAAATATTGGTAAGGTTGATGTTGTAACTACTCCATGAGTTATTTCATGGTAAATATGATAGTCACATGTAAATCGCATGAAGATGGTTGACTTTCAAAATGGTTAGGTCGAGTTCGTCGATCCTTTAAAAATTGGTCGACTTTTAATTATGTGGTTGGGATGGTCGACACTTTATTTGGTCGACATAGTTTTTATAACTGATGAAGAACCTAAACACTAAAAATAACTGCAGAACTTGGGAAGCATAAGAAACAAGGGAGAACCTAGGAAATAATCGTGGAGTTGGTTTGGCAAGAATAGGTAGAGGCTACAGGTCCCAATCATTCTTTGATTCTTTGAGATTGTATTCTGGGCATCTAGGAATATTCATTAAGCCAACCAATTATTATCATGAACCCGTTCGACCATTAAGCTGACTATATTCATTAAGCCAGCCGAATATAGGCATCTAGCAATATTCATTAAGCTGTCCGACCATTTTGATGGAGGTTAAGCCATTTTGATGGAGGTTAATGCGTTGCTTATGTTTTTCTTCCTTCTAACTTTCCTCTTTTCCTAGCGGCGTTCATTATTGCCCCTAAAGGGGCAAATGCTAGTTTAAATGCTATATTGGATGATTCAATGTAAATTTCAATTACTCTTACTATAATTTAAAATTTAATTAAAAAAAAACTAAACACATATTTCTTATAATGTTTACAATTATTTTTGTATAAATGTATATATTGTATTATTTTCTAATCCATGTTAAAATATTAATTTTGAATTACATTGAATTTTTGTTAATATTTTCAAATTAAATAATTTCAAATACTTTAGTTGTAAATAGAGTCTATATTAAAATGTAATATTGTATACTTTTAGTATAATTTAAATGTTATATTGAATGTTGCAATGTAAATTTGAATTATTTGTAATATAATGTAAATTGAAAAGCATACATACTTTTTATAATGTTTACATAATTTTTATATAAATCCATATACTATAAGGGTGGACGCACAAAATTGCTTCCCAAAACCATTGCAATGGGGCCACCCTAGCTGATAAAAATGAGGGCACGCACACACCTAAGGAAGTGTGCATGCGCCTTCAGGTTCGGTACCAAACTGGGGCACATGCGCACTAATGTGCGTACGCACCCAAGGGCGCACACACGTTCCTGTTAAACCAAATAAAAAAGGGTTACGGGGTTAAGGTGTTTTGGGTTAACTAGGATTTAAGGGATTGGGTTTGCATTGGTTGATGTTAATATGTTATGAATTATAGGGATTATTAGTTATAAATATATAGGTGTTTTAAGGGTTTGAGTATATATGGGTTAAAGATGGTAAGGCTTAAGGTTATAAGGATTGTAGGTTAAGAGTTGTTAAGGTTATGGGGTTAAATGTTATATATTTTAGTGTTCAAAATTGATAGTATTTAAGGGTTATAGGGGTAATAAGTTCTCCCTCTAAACCCCTAACCCCAAATCTCTCTCTCTTTCCCTCTAAAATCCTAACCTCCAATTTTTCTCCATCGACTCTGTATAAACACCTAACCCTAATTTCTCTCTCTTTTCAAACCTCCAATCTATTTTTTCCCTCTAAACCCATAATATTGAATCTCTCTCTCTCTCTCTCTCTCTCTCTCTCTCTCTCTCTCTCTCTATGTAAACCCTTGAGCCCCAATCTCTCTCTCTCTTTGAACCCCTTACCACCAATATCTCTAGCAACCTCAGTAGAAATTGCACACAAGAACCACAAAAGATTAACATTTGGAAGGATACAAGTTTGATCAACTCATTAAATCATCATTAAACAATTATATTATTTTTTTTGCAAATGCAATACAAGAAAGAAATTCCAAAGCTTAAAGAAAATATATCAATGACATTCTCAAATGTCCCATAAAGACTTCGATTGCATTATATCATCCTAAAAAATTCATTTTATTCGCAATGCTAGCCATGACTATGCCATTCATAGTTGATGGAAGCACCTCCAGCTGAGCAATAGATGTTGTGGGAGAAGAAATAGGAAATCTAAAGCTGCAATGGTGGTTCCATGAATTTTTATTCGGATTGGGTCTCAGTTGGTGAGGAGTATATATCATTGGCTTTGATCTTGTAGTGGGGATCTCAAATCAAATAGGATTACACTAGAAGATGTATGCATGGATCTTTTATTTTGTTGAAATGCAAAAATATTTTAGAATTTTAGAGGAAAGTTGAAATATTGGAGAGTGGAGAGAGAAAATGAGGCTCTTATGAGATTGAATGGGTTTTGATGGACTTGGTTGAACTATTTTTTCACTGTAGGTTGTCCCAATTTTTCCTTAGGTTGTTAGTCCTTCTTGTTTGGAATTCAAACTTGAATGTCTATTTTACCTTTACATAAAATTTTGTGTTGGTTGAATTGAAACTGTTTGGAGATGGGTGTTGAAGCATTTCACACTGGAGATGGAGGAGCGTATTTATAGAGAAATGGACTAGAAATTCAACTACGAAGGCCTCCTATTCACGTATTCCTAATAGAAAATCCATTGGCATTGTGATTATTTATGCCATTATTATCTTTTCTCTAGCCAAACTACCATGCTATTATGTGAAGTGAATCCAGGCTGGCATGGCCTAACTGCCAAATTGTGTCTCTTGCAAATCCCATGTCACACCTAGTCACCCACTCCCACAACCCAATTATACCCTACATTCAAACTACCCTAGTTAACTCTATACTCTTGCTGATCATGAAGAGCCTTAGAAGGTGCAAAGAGCCTGAAGAAAACCTTGACAGACAACTAGGACAATTTTCCATTCATGGAAATCCCATTAGGAAGAAGTGTAATTTCCTTGTCAAGAAGAAAACCAATTCCCCTTCAAGATTCAATTTTGGGGGCTAATTAGAGGCTCAAGATGGACAACAGTTTAGTAATCCACAGTAGAGGTAGATTGGGTGAATGCGGTTTACTAGATTCTGGTAACCTCAACTCAACCCATACAAAATTTAGTTAGATCTGATCTACTGAAGGAAGCACTTGAAAATATCGATGAGTTTTTTCTTAATGATTTCTCCAAGTTTGATCTCCCTCTAGTTTTATGCTTGGCATTCCGAGCTCTGGATAATTTTGTTCATCAATTTGGGAATTTCCCTCATGCTACTCCATATGGATATTTCAGTAGATTCATTGATGTAGCAAGGGATTTAAATGATAGAGACAACTTCTTGATTAATTTGAATTCCAATGCCATTGATGAAAATATAAATGTATTAAAGCATTTTTCAAGTGGTTCCCGTGTAGTGTTAAATCCCATGGAAGATATGTTCAGTGGAATCATTGGGAAAGAGGTTGTGAAAGCCTATTTTGGCAAGTTTCATCTAATTTTCAAAGTTTTATTTCCTTCTCACCATACCCTTTTAATGTTTTTGATCATCTCTCTTAAATAAGGGAATTGTATCATAGAATAATGAGTTTTTCATCATCTCTCTTTGTAGATGATGCTCTTCTTTTTGGGAATAAAATTATTAGGTAGGAAAAAATCTATGATCAAATGCTATGCCTCTATGTCAAAGCAACATGAATGGGCATGAACTCCATTAACATGCCATATACTTCTCCCTTTCCAAAATAAGTTCATTTGAACTATCTTAGGTTATGAAGTGTATCCAAATAACTGTGGAATCAAGATTGGCAATGGCCCTTCAATAAGATTGAGAAAATCCTAAAGGACAGAACTTTGGTTCAATAAATGGCTCTCATTGGGAGGCAGAACGGTTGTAGTAAAATCAATCTTGGAGGCCATCCCTGTGTAATTAGAAACATTCACAAGGCTATTTCTTAATAAAATTTAGAAAAAATGCTTCATCTTCCTATGGACAGGGAAAAAGAAAAGAGATGGGATTTCCCTTTTCAAGGGGACCTCTCTAGCAAAGCCAAAGATTTGAGAGGATGGGACTTTAAGCATATCCACTTTATTGGAAATCTCTTGTTGCGAAAAATATTTGGAAATTAAATCACACTAAACTTGAATGGAAATCAAACATTATTAAGAACTACAATTAACCCCTATCCCTAGAGGAATGGGTAAGGACCCATAAAAAAAATACACAAAATATAAAAAAAATGGCTCTTTCTTCTGGAAAGATCTGATTCTTTCTTTCCCTTTGATGGGAGGATAACTTGGTTGGAAGGTGGGTAATAGAAGGAATGTGAGGCTGGGAATAGATCCCTGGATATGAGGCAAGGAACTTTATAGGTTATCAGATGATTCAAATCTCAGCTTCACACATAGGGGTTTTGTTACTCTAGATGACACATATGACATGATCATAGTATCTGTGTGGTTTTCATAATGCTTAATAGATCAGTATATGGGCCTCCAAGGGAACCAAGCTCAAGAATGGATCTCCTTTAGAAGTGCAAGAACAAGATCCATAAAGCTTAGGGATAAACCCAATGTTTTAGTTTGGTTAGAAAAATTCACTCGAGGTAACTACACTATAAAGAAATTGTACATACATGCTTTCCCTCCTACAAACCCATAAGATAAGAAATGGAAATGACCTATGGTGTGGAAACTAAAGGTCCCCCTCAGGGTTGAATCTTTTCTATGGATTTCTCTGTCTAATAAAATTCCCACTTGGAACAACCTTCAGGAGAGGACACGGGAAGGCCCTGACATTTGCTTTTTATGTATGAACAATTCAAAAGATTTCAACCACTTGTTGGTATGTTGGTTTCATGTTAGTTTGTAGAAGCAGTATGGGGTGCAGATTTATCATTAATGGTTGGTAGGACCCTATGGATAGGTGAGTCCTAGATCACAACTTTCAAAATTTGGATGGAATGCCCTAACGTGGAAGATCATCTCCACCTACTTGGAATAGTATCTTGGGAAGTGAGGAATGCTCTAAACAAGGCCATTTTCAAGGAGGAATATCTATCTCCATCTCAAGTATTCTATATGGAAAAATACACCTATGATGAATTGAAAATGCCTCTAGATCCTTTGAAATAAAGAATAGTGTGGTGACCTAGCATTGACAAGTCAAAGGCCTGGGATTTGTTTTGGCAATGCCTCCAAAGGAAATCCAGGACAATGTGGGGAAGGCGGTTTGTTGCAATTTAAGGAGTACAATTGAATTTATTTTAAAGGATGTCTGGGACATGGGAAAAACAATTGGAAAGAACTCCATGCAATGAATATTCTTCTAAAAATATCCAAAGAGAGGAATACCAAAACCCTTCAAGTTTTGGGGGATTCTAAATCAATCATCTCATGGATGTAGGGAAGGGACTCAAATGGGAACCTTTTGCTATAAAATATTGTCTTGAATGCATAGGAGCTAATAGGTAGTTTTACATCCATCTCCTTCTCTCATGTGTATAGAGAAAAGAATAAGGAGACTGTAGATCTTTGGATGGACCTAGTGTAAGTAACTAAGCATAAGGATGGGGGTGCTTTCCCTATTCCCTCTAGGAAAATTATGTTCTAACTCATTTTAAGACCTCCATGTATGACAATGGTATCAATATACCATGATGGAGGTTGGAGAACTACTTTTCTCTCCTTCAGAATGACAACCCTCTAGTTGTTCAAAATTTGCAATTTTGATGTTCCTCCCTTTGAGATTCTGTGATGCTTATGCAGTTATCTCAAGGCTTTTCACAATTTTTTATTATCCTTTGACAGTCTTATGGATGTTTTTCCCACTGATTATGTAATCAATATGAAGATTTGTTTTTTTAGATTTTCACAGTATTACTATGTCTTTCTCGACACTTCCAAAATGTATCAAAACTATTGCAATTGGAAATAAAGTTTGATACAAGGTTTTTTCTACAAGAGAAAAAAAGATAAGACAGGATAATTTTATTAATGTTTGCAAATGATCAAGAAATAGGTCAATGGGACTAGAGAGTACAACTAGTCGGACCACAAAACTATGAGAGTGTCTAGAACACTCCTAGATGTTAAAATATATTCAAGAAATATATACAAGACATCAAAAGAAGGAAAGTAGCATGAGCAACAAACTTTTAACCATTAATTCTTTCATAATGGAGATCTAGTTTAAAAGGATAAAACTTCAGAGGTAAACAAGAAATTCAAATGGCCTTGCAAATTCATAGCTACCAAATTCCAACACAAGGCAATATAAATTATCTTGTGCATTCATTTTTTTTATTACATCAAGCACAAGTATGTATGACTCATCAAAATACCGTTATATGTGGGAATTTAATTTTCATAAGGTCATCACTCCACAATGCACCTAAACACATGCAAACAAAAAGAGAATGAGAGACACACATTCATAATCATAGATCTTTGTTGAATAATACTCAAATCACTCTCCAAATCCTAAAAACCTGCCATTTTAGGAGCAACAACATAACTGAGCATACCAAAATTTTATGTAAACCAATTAACCAAAATCCCAATGCATTTAGATAATTAAAGTTCATTGCTCCATTAATAATACAAAGAAAAATGATGGACTTACACTACATTGTTCCATAATAACAAAAATAAAAGCTAAAAATAAAACTAATTATTCCTTACTTTCTAAACTAAGTTCTTATAGCAACAAATGTTGTTGATTAATCTATATGCAGTGTAAAACACCCAATATCCTTGTTGGTATGTTGAGGAAATGGGGTGTATTTTTTTTTCCTTACTTAGTCCAAACAACCCAATAAGTTAGCCATAATGCTTTTGAATCATTAACATCAAGTACATTCTCATCAATTTCATTCTGACATACAAAAATATATAATTTGTAGCACACCCACTATACAACATATACTTCTATCATATAATTCGCGGTTACCTAAAAAATATAACTCTTACATATTAACAACTCATAGTATTTTCTCATCAATGGAAACGATCATCTGGATATAAATGTATAAAGTGGACAACATACATTAACATCATGCACACCTTATCAACTAGTTAAACATACGTGTGTACCTTTTAAGTAAATCACAACTATTGTCATTTCACCTTACATGCATAGGTACAAGCGTACTCCCATTAACACATAGTAGTATTACATTCTATATTTCACAATATCCACATATAAGAATGAAATCGATTAATCAAGGGAACTCATGGCGAATACATTAATTTATAACTTGACATCTTCAAATAACAATACAATAATGAATGATACTTATCTGACGAAAGTAGACTAAAGGTTTGACTGCAACTTTCCTCCCAACCATTGGCTCTTTGTCTGGTGTATATTTATGCCACCGAGAGGCCACCCCCGAGCTGACAATGAATCCACTAGGGTAGATATTATATTATCAGGGACATTCTTTTTCTCATAATATAAAATACTATTTGCTTATCGACTCATTGAGATTAGACAAGGACAAATAGGGTCAAGCCCTTCCTCTATCACTTAGACCCAATAAGTACATTTAAGATATTTACTAAGGGTAACATCCCCTTAATTACTCTTAAGTATAATAATTTGTATATATAGACTTCACTCTCAAAATGATACAACAAGCATTTAGTCCAATCACCTAGCATACATTTTCTTGGTTACTCCCCAACATTATATATATATAAATATATATAAATATATTTAAATTCATAATCCCAACTAAACCGAGGGTTGCGCCCTAGCTGGTTATTCACACATATGTATTATGAAGAACTATATCTCAACCAAGTCAAGACCACGCCCCTAGCGCAAAGTTTGCTAATAGTAATATATGTATATATATTCAATACAGAATCCCAAGCCACACACTGACGACGGCCTAGCTAACATCTTTGTATAACCTACATATATAATCTTTAATATTTAAAAAGAGGCTCACTATCCAACCAGCAACAAAACATACACAGATCGATTTCTACTCTGTCAATCATGCACGCATAAATCGCACTATGCAGAGGACGAGATGTGGGTGAGAATAAAAGCTTTGTCAATCCATAAGATGCAAAGGTCGCATTAGAGAGATGTGTTAATCATAAAATTCAAATTCTATCGATCAATAAGATGCAAATATCACATTACAACAAAGAACAACAACCTGTGCCAGCTGAAGTATGTATATATTATTTAAATAATAAAACATAGGTTCGTTAACATCTATCCTAGCTTCTGCCACACATTAAGCAGGGGTTAATAATAGAATAAACATATATAGAGGTTAAGCAAGGCAGGCATCGAATAAGGAAGATATCGATTCAGCATCGGTCGGTTCTCTTCATTGGGAGATTTCCCAGCTTTGCAATTTGTATATTTGGTAACCTAATTACAATTTGTATATTTGATAACCTAATTACTACAGAGTATGCATAAACCTTGTAGGGAACAAGTAGAGAGATCGACCTGTGAACAATGCAGATAGACATGTACATCGATCGCATATCTATTTTTATACAGTGGAGTCAAGCTCTCTAAAGACCGTCTCTTCCTACCACACAATTCCACATAACTTCAATATATAAAAAAAAATGTGCACTGATAAATGAGGATGTTTTTTCCCCCCCTTGAGAGTCAAGCAACAGATTGGCTCTCCTAGAGCCCATCCATTCGTATTACTTAAGGCAATAATTATTTAATAGGAGAAATATGCCTATGGAGAGCCCATCCACCCGGTCATAGAAGATGATTCTTCTCCACTTGGAGGTTGAATCCCACGATAAAGAGGAGAAGGTTCCATTAAGTGGCAGTTACGAGTTACTCTCCTTGCCAAATAAGGGGACAATACCCAAGAGAACCTCCACTGATATTTTTAACAATAATTCTAACTTCCCACGTTTTCCCATTTCAAAATAACTTATTAACATTTTATGAATATATATGGTTCCATATAAAATGCATTTTCAATGACTATAAGGAGAGGATGCCTAGAAGTATTGATTGTCCCAATTATTAACTATTTTCCCCTTCCCTAGATAATTAGGGTCCCTCTATCTATTTAAAATAAAGGTATTTTGACCTTAATTTAATCTATATTGATTTTGGCTAGAAAACGTGATACCTATATATATTTAAAATAAAGGTATTTTGACCTTAGTTTAATCTTTTTTTAAAGGAAAGGTCTTACTTCTCGGTCATAAAATATTTGGGCATCTTTTATTGGTATTTGTAATAGTAATACTTAGGGGAATCACTTAATATTACTTAGGATTATTTAGTAATACACATTTTTATGCTAGTGGTTAGGTCCTAGGGGTTCCCTACTAGCTTGTAACTCGTAGTTACTTCGCTTAGGATTAACATAGCTTAAGACGGCACTTAAGACCCTAGGAAACAAGTAAACCATTACCTTCCTTCAAGTGCCTATGGGCACCAAGATGACATATGTCAATAATGTCCTAGGTTCTCATGGCTCAGTAGCTAGTCAACCTCTCTCCCCTAGTTGGATTCAACCTCTGCATTTTCAGGATAATGTCTGGAGACATTTTCCTTCTGACAATGACTAACATCATATATTTCTATACCCATTTGGATATAAATATGCTTGTACATAGCATCTAAGTGTTGTGCAAGTTCACCCAGCTCTTTCTTGTTAACTGAACTAGAGAAGAACCTGTAATCAAACAATGGAATTCTATTAAGGAAATCATATCTAAGTACTGCACATAGATTTTCCATTCCTTATTGATGGATTGAGACAAATGTCATTTATTATACAAGTAGGTTAAAGGACGATTTCCATTTTTTATTTTACAGTAAAAAAATTATGTAAAAATTGTTGAAATTACAGTTGCTGGAACTTGATGTGATAATAATAATGTTTATCTTATTTAGGGGTTTTGATATAATAAACTAAATTACAGTTGCTGGAACTTGATGTGATATAATAATGTTTATCCTATTTAGGGGCCATGTTACTTGGAACTTGATAGAGCAAAGAATTTTATCACCTAAAATGGTGCCTAAAACACAAGGTAGGAATGATGTATATAGAATTTTTTGGCCCATTGTGAAGAGGAATTTAACAAACGGATATAATTATAGCAGGAAATTAGCCATTTTACAAGAAAATGGAACCCATGCTTCAAGAGTCAAAACTGAATTAGATTATGGACATCAACCAAACTCCCTTAGAGATATGACCATGCAATCAAAATCTTTTCTCAGTGGTATTTCTTTAGATGGAATGAAGCCCAAAAATCTAATATTGGTAGCTTAGCTCGAACTGCACAAAATTTGTTCAATCAAGAGTCAAGTCGTAGCAACAACATGCATATGTGGACTTTTTCTTACTAAAATCGTGGGCCTTGTCCTTCTCTATATTATCAATTTCCATTAGATAGCAATCCCTATGTTTTGAAATGGTGTGGATCTCCTTTCTAGGACTGATTTCAACAATGATATGACACTCTGTGTAGTTTTACATGTCTACAATGTATGTATTTCAACAAAATTTAAAGTATCTATACATTTACATTAATATCTAGAATACGATAATATTGTGCTATATATTTTAGACAAAGAACATATATATGGATATATCACAACTACACACTTACTAATTCACAAGAAATCATTAAGCCTTCAAGTCAATGAAACATAACTTGTATACAGGTCTGGAGGGGAAAGAAGAGATTTTCAGAGTCTAAACTTCCACATATGGTGGCTGAGCAAAGGGAATCGAAATACAAATTTATTTTTCCAAAAGACCATTAAAATTAGAAATGTAATAGAACTCCCTTCCTTTGAAAAGAAAAATGTAGAAGTAAACCAAGGGATTGAAAATGAAGTAACATCATACTTCAGAAAAAAAAACATTGAACCATGGTTAGACCACTCAAAGAAATCACACAGCAAGCTCTTATGTCATTTCTTTTACTACTCTCTTTTTCACTTCATGGCATCTACTTTACTTCCCATTTAGACGTTCCTTTGCACCTTCCAAGACAATTGCTAATTTTAAATATTATGTGAGATTATTATCAAATAAAATTGCATCATATAAAAATCACATTTCATATTAATATAATTTCTGCATTTTTATATTTTATTATATTTCTAATGAGAATAATAAGAGAATCTAATCAATGACCTTGTCGAAGAGATATTTTACATCTAACTCATAACAATTTTAACTAACCTTTGAACTTACTTTTATTAATGTATTTTTATATATTTAATAAATAATTTATTCATAATATAATTAAAATTATATATCAGGTTAAATTATACATAAGGCTAACCATTCATTGAAAAAATATATATTGATAATCATACTATTTAAAAATAATATTGAATTTTCTAGTTTTTTTAAATTAACAATTTAAAACTTGAGATAATTAGTACAGTTAATTATTTATGTTTAACAAAACATAGTGAAATTTTTTACAAATATTTCAAATATTTTTAAAAATATTAAAAAATAGAAATATTATATATATATATATATTGGACAAATGATTTTATAATGTTTGGAAAGGTCTTTAAATTCTTTTATATATAAAATGTATTTCAAATCTTTTATAGATCACAGGAATGCGTTCTACGGTCAAACAGTCTCAAACATTAAATAAAGTCTTTAAAAAAAATTGGAAATTTTTTGAAAATAAATCATTATTATTAAAGGTTATAGAAAAGTCGTTGAACAAAAGTTTTAGATAAGCTATAAAAATTATTTTGAAAAAAAGTTTTGCAAAAGTTTATAATATTATTTTGTTTGTAAAAAAAAAAATTAATAAAAATAATTATATTGATAGGTGTTTTTATTTTAGAATTTGAGGTGGACTAAAGTTTATGTTTTTCTTAAATTGCATGATGATGAGATAAGTGTACTCTTTAGATTGATTTTATGGAAATAATTAGTGGTTGATGAATGTTGATAGTCGTAACCAGCCACTTAATTTTTTGGAGATAACTAGTTGTTAAATAAAAGCTAATCATTAAACTAATTACCATATAGTTATAGTTATTCATTTATGGTATAACATAAACATTAAACTAAATAATATAAACATAAAACAAAAAATTCACTTTGAAGTTTAATTGAAGCTTATTTAAATTTTAATTAAGATGCATTTAAGTATAACAAGATAGAAATTTGACCATTAAATGAATCGCGGATATACACTTGTTATACTCAAGTTAATCTTATTAATCGGCTCAAAGAAACCCAAAATCTAATATAATTACAAAATATTTTTAAAAATGATTAATGTAATTAACTACTTTAATATCTAAAAAAATAGTTAAATTCAAAAAAGACATGTATTAAATAATGTTGTTGAGCAGTAAGTATTGGTCCGGTTGTTAGGGTTTGTAAAACGTCATCCACTTACAATATTTGAAAGTTTGCTACGAAATTGCAAACTGACTTTTGTTATTGGTGATAGTATAAAGAAATGCTTCACATTGCATAACCGAAGTGAAGTGCAACGTGCTAATATTTTAGGCACTTAAATGGATTTACTTAGGTTAAAAAATGTAACACTCCCAGTTAATTAAAAAATAATGTTTAATTAAAACAATTAATGGTAAAGTATATTATGCATCTCATCTCATATAAAAATGAAATTAGCAATTTATTATAAAGGATTATATTTGTGATATTTATTTATTAAATAATTATAAATTTATATTTTATTAAATATTGATTACAAATATATTTTTCACTAAAATTTGTTTTAGGTATTATTCAAAGTTTTAAATTCAAATCAATATTAATTATCCAAAATTGTAAATTATAATATCTAGAAATCATAAATATTTAATAATACTTTTAAATAAACCCTCAAACTACATGGAATCTTTTTTCTCTAAGAACAAAATACTTCCAAACCCCTTATTCTAATACCCTTAAAAATTCAAAAACAGATCATAGGTTTCAGCAAAACAGGATTTAAGATACTTTATCTTCAAACATCCATTAAATAACGTTTCAAAATATTAAAAACGTTAAAATATTTATCCAAAGTGGAGAGATCCGTTGAGCATAAATAAATTTTTACATATAAAATCAGCCCATTAAAAGCAAAAGAGAAGCCAAACTTACTATTTTTATTCACCTAGTTACATGTTTATATCTTAGAATTTGGGGTGTATTAGTATCTATGTTTTTTTAGATTACACAAGAATGAAACAAATGTACTATTGATAAAAGAATATAACAAATAACTAATAATGCATGAATAACTATTAGTTGATACATGGATAAGAAGTGATTACAACTATGCATGAAATACAATTAACATATTTCTAGCACTTAACTTATGGCCTGAACATATTTCTAGCACTTAACTTGTGGCTTATTGATATTCACGAACCACAAATTAAATGACTATGCTAATAAACTATACAATCTCAACACTTCTACATACCGTACACACTTCACTCTATGGCTAAGAACACTTCTACCTACCTTACACACTCTATCACTCTATGCCTAAGAACACTTCTACTACCTTACACACTCTATGACTATATGCCTAAGAGCCACCCTTCAGCGCTCGTACCATGTTTAAATGGTTGATACGCAGATTTGGTGTCGGTCGAAGGATTCTGTGGGGGGTGGCTATAATGTCCACATGCATTTATTACAATACCTTTTAACTGAACAAGCTCGATGAACAAGAACAGAATGAAAACAACTGATTCTAAGTACATATATAGTTTCAAAGGTTTGCTTGCAGCCTTAGAGTTGGAACAGCAAACAGATTAAAGCGTGGTGGCATTGTCACGCCAAATGCTTCACTCATGTTCACCTCCTCTTGGATTCCATTTCTGCATTCCAAACTCCAATTGAAGCAATGCAACAGCTGGGCGAGTGCAAGGCCGACTGCTCCAAGAGCCAAAGTCATCCCCGGGCAGCCTCTCCTGCCCGATCCGAAGGGGATGAGTTCAAAGTCCTGACCTTTCAGATCTATATTTCTATTTCTGCCGCCCGGCATAAACCTCTCAGGCTTGAACGCCAAAGCGTCGTCTCCCCACACAGCTGGATCTCTCCCTATCGCCCACGCATTCACTATGAGCCTCGTTTTAGCAGGAATATGGTATCCTGCTACAGTGCGCGCTTCCATTGACTCGCGGGGAACAAGCAAGGGATTAGTGGAATGCAATCTCAGCGTTTCCTTCAAGACACATTGCAGGTACTCCAGACTTGGCAAATCACAAGGCTTTACCCGTCCATCTTTGCCCACGGCCAGCTCGAGCTCTTCCTGCACCCTCTTCATGACAGCAGGATTCCTTAACATCTCTGACATCGCCCAGAGCAATGTAACTCCGGACGTATCCGATCCAGCATTCAACATGTCGAGAAGAATGGCCTTTATGTCGTTCCTGCTGATTACGTTCGTGCTGTTGGGACTCTCCGATATGTCTAGCAGCACGTCTAAAAAATTGTTATTCGTCTCTCCGTTTTGCTTCCTCCTCTCAATGCGTTCATTGATTATCTTGTCAGCCAAAGCGTCGAATTCTCTGTGCATTTTCTTCATGCGCCTCCTAATGCCCTGCAAATCCAACCATTCGAGCCACGGGATGAAATCTCCAATATAAAAAGCACCGATTACAGGTGACATATCCCGCATCAGTTCGGTCAATCCGGCCAATCCTTTAATGCTCGCGGGCGCCTCCGTCGAACATTTTGTGCCCAACAACGTTCTGCATATTATATTTGTCGTGAGGGACATGAGCGCCTTGCTCACATTAACGGGCTTGGCCCCGTTCTCGCTTTCCTGCCAAATGGAACGAATCATCTCAGACACCTCTTCGTCTCGCACCGATTGGAAAGACTCGATTCTTTTGGCAGTGAACAGCTCTGAGACGCATATTTTTCTCATTTGCTTCCAATATTCTCCATACGGAGAAAATGCTACGTCTCTGAAATTGTAGAACAAGTACTTCCCTGCCGCTAATGCGGGTCGGCTGGAAAAGAGCAGATCGTTAGTTTTGAGAAATTCCTTGGCCATCTCTGGAGAAGAAACCACAACGGCGGGGACGGAGCCTAAGCGTAGAAACGTAACGGGACCATATGTGTCCGCAAGGTCTTTCAGAGAACGGTGAGGAAGCTCTCCCAGCACATGCAGATTCCCGATGATGGGCCATGGAGAAGGCCCTGGGGGCAGTTCTGGCTGATTGCTTGATCTCTTCGCTTTGAAACGATATTTGCAGAAGAAAAAGACGATCAAAATGAGTATCGTGAGTCCTGCTTTGGTAGCTGATACCCATCTGCCTTGTGCAGCTAAACTCATAAGCAACTTCTCTTCTAAATCCATTTTTTCTCTGAGTCTCACTGCATTTCCGACTTCCGGAATACCCGAAGCATTTATAGATTTACAACACGAAGACAAGCAGCATATGATTATCGTGGAGTGGAGCACAATAAATAATTGGCATGACTGTACAGCAGCAAATAATTGGCATGCACAGCAGCAAAGTTTTTTTTTAAGATCTTTGTGTGGACGGTTAATGTTTATTGGCATGACTACATGAGCGAAAAAGACTCGTAGCTTCCTCTCTTCCATGGATTTTAGCCTATAGTTTCTTATTATCACTTTTATTTATATTACACGAGTTTCATAAACTCATTTACTTAATTTTTTAATTCTCGTTATCACCTTTATTTATATTAATTTATTATTTATATTATATTATTTATTATGTTATTAATTATCACCATCACTTTTATTTATATTAATTTATTATATCCGTAACATGTTGAATTCATTTTCCATATTTCAATTTTATTGTTGAAATATTTTTCAACCTGTTGTACTCAGTGTACTCTAGTGTGATGTGGCGCGTGCTGTATGATCCTATTGATTGTACTCAGTGTAGTCTATTGTGATGTGGCACGTGCTCTGTATTTTCCAGTGGCACGTGCTCTGTAGTTTACATGTTACCTTTGTAGGGTGCTTCTTGTTAGGGCTTCATATACCTAATGGGTTTGGCTTTGGAATTGTGTCAGACCTTGGAATTGTGTTAGTCCTACATGCATTCATGGTAATGTTACAGTGGGCTTAATGCACTTGGCACAGTTTTGCAGTTACCATGTCTATGCATTAAAGCTAGTGTTCCCATGTTTTTGGCGTTTTTGTGTGGTGTTAAGATTTGATCACTATTTGCACAATGTGATGATAATGCTGCTCATGATTTTTTTTTTTTAATATATTTTAATTTTCAATTTCAATTAATCATTAACTTTATTTTTTATTTAATTCATATTTTTCATCTTAATCTTATTTTTATTTATTTTTTTAATCAATTTGATTTAATCTCTTTTTTTCATATTAATCTCATATTAATCTCATTTTAAAATTTTATTTTTCATGTTAATCTCATTCTATTTTTCACATTAATCTCATTCTTATCAAACTATTGGAAAACTTTTTTTCCACCTAATCCTTATCTTATTTTCAAGTTTTATTTTTCACATGAATCAAAGTTCTAGTTTTTAAGAACCTCATTCTTATCTAATCATTCGGAAACTTTTTTTTCATGAATATTTTACTTTATTTTTTCTCTACCTAATCCTTATTTTATTTTAAAGTAATATAAATTTCAATCCTATTAAATTATTGAAAAACTTTTTTTTCTCATTATTTTAATTTATTTTTTCCATTAACTTAACTTAATTCTTATCTTATTTTAAAAAAATTTAAACTAAAAAAGAAAAACAATGTTTGCGAACTTTTATGAATGAATATGAATGATCGATCAATTATTAAATGTTAAATATACACAAGTAGAATATATAATTCAAATTATTAGTTAAATATAATTGTAAAATATATAATTCAAATTAGTACTTAAATATAATTGTAAAATAAATGGTATGTACATTTTTTTTCCTCAGAAAAAGTCGTAATTTTATTATCAAGAAGATACAAAATTACATTCTGCAGATATATGGAGAGCAAAAGCTGCTCCATACATTGTCACATATAAGTGTGTACAGTAAATGAGCTCGGGAACAAACCCTCATTGCAGAGATAAATGGAGAATACTGAAAATTCTACAGAAGAATGAACAGTAACCCGCTCATTTCCACCATAGCCACACAAGAACTAGAAACAGAAAGAAGAGGAAGCGCAACACTTCCATCTAGGCGACGAATCACAAACTCCGGAGAAAGGGTGCCACAAACACCCGCCGACCTCCAAGAACCCCAGGCATCACCTATGACCAGCCACAGCTCACTTTGCAGCAGGCCCTCCACAGAAAGATATAGATCCGTCAAAACCGAAACCCTCATCGGGGGAAGCAGAAGGTCCGTGTCTGTGGACAGAGCAGCAGACTCGGTAGACCTCCCAGACCGGCGAAAACAGCCAGCAAGCAAGCCCCTGATGAAGAAGCAGCCAGACAAACCCCATTTTGGACTGGAGCAAACCGTCGAAGCAAGCCGAGCGTCCCTGAAACCAAGAGCCCCAGACGCCTCCACCGAATGAAAGGGAACCGCCCCTCAGGAAACCCACCGGCCTCCAAGAACCCGAAGCAATAGAATCCTCAGCAAAAACGGTTGACTGACGGGAGTAGGCGCCATAGCTGCAACACGCAGACCTCCAAACGCCGCAGCCGACCAGCCACCAGCAAACGCAAAACCCTGCACAGACCTCGAAACTTGCCTTCGCATGTGGAGAGACTGTTTCAAAGTGCCTCTGTCGTCGGATGAGAAGCACCTGAGTAGCCACCGCAGCCGGAACAGGAAGCCTCGCCACCACGGGGTGCAGGCCAAAACTCGCGCTGCCATGGGGTGCACCTCATTAGAGAACCGCCACCGTCATCAAACGCAAAGGGCACCATCCCCATCTCCGACACCATCGCAATGTGAACAGTGCTTTTTTCCTAAGAAAAAATTCATAATAAAAAACCAGAACCCATATCCACAGCTCCCAGGATCTGCCTCCACTCCTCAGGCACCACTCCCGTACGAAACCGCCTACCTCCCAGCAGCAAAGGCAGTCCAGCCTCAATAAAGAGGGATATGACAGAGCTCCCTGCAGCGAGTAGAGAGGCAGCGACGATAAAGTGAGCAGCACCCAGAAAAGGCAGCAAACCCTGTAAACAATGAGCAGGAAACCGATCCTATCCATGAAATCCACAAACCAGGAAAACGCCATAGCAAAGATCCCCTGAAAACGATACCACGGGATGCCACCACCGGAAGAATAGCTCCAAAACCTGCAACAAACACACAGCGGCTATGTACAGAGGAGAAAGGGTGGTTGGGCCAAGCCCTGGCCGCCCAGGCTAAACGCAGAGACGACTCTCAAAACAAATGGTATGTACATATATATAGTTTAAACAAAAATAAAAAATTATAGTATATAGATCAATACAAACATGGTTTTGTTTAAATAGAAAAGCTTTGACTTGAGATCCATGAAGATGGGTTGGGCTGCAGAAGAAACTAATTTTCATATAACCGTTTTCTGCCCTTTTCTACTACAAGTATGGAAAGAATTAGAGGTGCTTCTAAAGCAAAGTTTTATTTGGACGGGTGATTCAACACAAGAGTGCTTAAAGTCATGGCTTTCGGATCAAAGAAATAATCATTACAAAATATTTCCACTAATTGTCTTCTGGTTACCAGAAATTTATCTATCTTCGAAGATATCATCATAAGCTCTCTTCTCTCTGCTAGAATAGCTACGATGACATTATCCCATTATGCACAGGATGGGAAAGTTAAAGGATTCAGAAACTTGGAATTGAAAGCAATAAATTACGAGATGCCTTGATCTTTCTTCAACGGAGCCTCTAGTCAAAATAGAGCTGGTGTAGGTGGATTACTTTTCATAGATAAGAAGATTTCTTTTAAGTTCCAGGAAGGCTTAGGAGCAGGTTCCAATAACTTTGCTAAACTAAATGCTTTAAATATTTTGCTAATACTGGCAAAAAAGGAAGAGATAAAGTCTTTTCAAGTTTTTGGTGACTCGCAGCTAGTAATAGATTGGGTAAATGAACAAAAGGTGTGTCATAATCTTGGCTTAAACCCAGTTTTAACAGAGATAAAGGTTCTTAAATCAGATATGGAATTGATCTCCTCTCAACATATATACTGGGAAAATAATACAGAAGCAGACATCCAATCAAAATTGGGCTTGGAATTGACAAGTGGACAATGGAACATTCAAAAGGAGATCGAAGGAAGTATCTTTGGCCGCCACCAGTTTAATCTTTGGGATCCGATTTAACCTTCAGTTATTCAAGGCTTAATTGACCATATGGGAATTTGAGTCCCTCATATTATTGTTGTTTTGAAACATTGATAATGCTACTGCGACATGAAGGCTTGTTATTTTGATTTTATGCTACAGTGATATATGATGGCTTGCAAGCTATGTAGATAGTTACCAGTCCACTTTGCGGCTCTTTTTTAGATATGGTTTATCCATATTTTACAGAATGTAACTTTTGTTTTTTGAATAAATAAAAGTTTTGAGTTTTTTTCCAGGGAAAAAAAAGATCAATACAATTGAATGGCAACAATTGCCATATATATTCCAAAATATTATAGATATTGACTTCTTGAATTTTTCAAACACTTACCTAATGCTTAAAAAATATCATTAAGAAAAAACCCTTGTGCATAATCTAATTAAGAAGAAGTACAAACATTAATAAGTATTTAACATGTTATACTTTTTACTCTATAACTTCAAGAGATTTAAGAGATTTATATGCTAGCAATTTAAGAATGACTTTGTAATCCAAACATCTAGTAAAGACAACAATGATATGGTTTCATAAATATACTTTAAAATATTTCACAATTAGAATTTCAACTAGATATTAATCTAGTGTTATGAAATGCATTGAAGATACTCTAATTTGAACCCATTATGAGTGTCATAATAGTCAAAGACAATATTTATGAGGTTTTGATATTCAATTTTTCATAGTATTCATAAAAAGTTATAATTGTTAAAAAAATATGAAACTACATGGTGTGGAAATATGCCATTTTTTATTATATCTATGATTAATTTTCACAATATAAGTTAGATTCATAATTTTCATGGAATGTTTCATGAGAAGTGGTTTCCAATTACACAAATAGATATAATTAAGTTTCTACTTTACCCCACATAATCTCCATAAAATATTATTTAATAAATATTTACAACTAGTTAAAACCAAGAGTCCTCAAATTAACATGTCCCAGAAATGATAAATTATAAATACCCACTTACCTAAAAATAAAAATAAAAGATGTTAAAAAAAGATTTAACCAACATATTTTTGTAAAGCTAACATCAATTATTTGGAAAACCTCTTGAATATATTTTAGAATTAATATAATGTTTTTTATATTGAAATATCATATTCAACTTTGGAATTAGTAGTCACGAGTAAAGCTAAGATAAAGTAGTTCTAAAATGAATTGACAATATTTATCAACTATTATATTCATGTATAATTAATATATCATCATTTTAAATTATATTTTTATAAAAATATCATTTAATTTAAATATAAATATATATATATATATATATCTATATATATATATATATATATACATTTAATATTTTCTATAAATAACTAAAAAATATTAAAAAAAAATCAATTTTGATTTCTCAAAACAGAAAGAGATATTGCCCATGAAAATATTATATCCCTAATACAGATATATTGTCCCATGAATAGCCTAGAACCACTAGCTTAATGAACATATTGTTTTAAATCTTTGAAATCTCAGTCATATATTGTTTTAAATCCTTCAAAATAAAAATAAAAACTCACACATCAAACACGAGCTGATTTTTACCTTTGCACAAGGTCTCTTTATTTGTCACTTTTAATTTTTAAATATATTGTGTTCGAAATTATAAAAATATACACGTAAAACATGGGCCGATTTTTAAATTTTCATGGGCATCTTAGATTTGTGACTTTTTATTTTTTAATATATTGTGTACATTATATTCTTTGTAATATGTAACTCTTATTCTAATTTTTATACATAATTACCTCCTGCTTTTCATTTTTAAATATATGGTGTACGTTAGGTTCTTTAATAATATATAATTTTTAATATATTGTGTATATGAAAGTGTGTATCTTATCTTTTTATTGTATTAAGAATAGTGGGATGCTTACAAGTTAGTGTGGCAGAGATATTATGATATGACATATTTTAATAATAATAAAATCATGTAAGCTAGAAAAAATTTACATATGTTTTAATAATGAAATTAAATATATAATATGCTAATCCAATTATTATGACTATTCCTTAAAGTTTTTTATACATTAAGAAAAAAATTACACCTAAAGAAATTGGATCCCTCTCAATACTTAATAAATCCAAATTTAAAATAAATTTATATTGGTTTTAATTTTAAAATATATTATATACATTAAATAATTTGATTATATGTAACTGTTTTTTTTAATTTATTATACATATATTAGACTATTAATATTTTTAATAATGTACTTCTACCCATCAACATGAATGCCGTGGTGTTCTCCAATTTCTATCTATTTGATGATCATTTCAAAGAGTCTTAAGCGTAAGATTTATAATCAATTGGAGATTGGGTTTTATAAAATAAAACTCAGATATTATTTTCGAATGTCACTCAACAATTAGTTGGAAAAAAAATCAAGATCAAATTTCCAATTTGTATAAATAATAATTATAATTGTAAATAATAAAAAATTATAATTATATTTTAAGTTTAAGTGTATATTCCAAATTTAAAATTATTTAATATAAGTAGAAAAGTAAAGGAGTACAATTGCGAGGAGGTGTAGGTGTATGTTATGTCACAGGGTTCGCCGAACCTAAACCTCCAGGTTCGGAATTCGGCGAATCTAAAAAATATTCAAAAATTCATTCAAGTTTGGCGAACTTGATAGCCGAACCTAGTGCCAAACTTAAAGGCCAACAGGTTCGGCTATCAGGTCCGCCGGACCTGATAAAAATGAACCATAAAGCATAGGTTCGACGCTCTTTTTCATGTTTCGGGCAGGTTTTTCATGTTTCGAGTGGGTTTTTTCTTCAGTCTGTTGCCCACTTCCTCTCGAGAGCACTCCCGACTTGCGCTTGCAACCTTGCAAACGCCTTGTTCGAGCCACAAGCAAGCTCCTGATGGACTGCATTTGCTTCCCGTGCACTCGAGAGCACTCCCGAGTGACTGCATCTGCTTCCCGTACTTTCGTAGGCCTTCATCGCATTCCTTCACAAGCCTTCATCCTGTGCAGTCGTTCCCTCGCAGTCCGCGAATCCGTAGCGAATCATCCCAATACCCAGCGTCGAACGGGTCATGACTGTGTCTGCCTGTGCCACTCCAATTGCATCTTGACTAGGCATTTTAATTTTAAGAGCATCGATGATTGGATCTTATCATAATTAAGTTACTCTTTGATCTTTAAAGGTTCATTGATATTCATTTTTTAATGTTTTATGTTATAATTCATAAAATATATATCTATATTTTAATGTTTTATGTTATAATTCATAAAATATATATCTATATATATTTTTTTTGAAAAATGTATCTAGCCGAACCTATGTCGAACCTCATCCGAGCCTCATCCAAAAATTCGAACCCGAATCGAACCCGAAGGTCGACGAACCTGAACCCGAACCCGCACCTTGTGATTATGGGTGTATGTGACACCGGCAATATTAATTAATAGTTTGGTTCAAGATGTGCTGGTTGCATTTGTGATGCAAACAATATATTTTTGAAGATGATGTCTTTTTGTGAACCGAAATCTATTTCTTTAACAACTACAGGTTTTTAAGTATTTTATATCCACAGTCATTATATGTTGAAAGATGTATTCAGATCAATTGAAGCATTTGGTATCCATACACATGATTCCAGAATAGAAAACATGGCATATTCATTTAATGTACAATATTCTATAATCATAATTTCAGCTTAGCAATTGTTGCAGTCCCTTAAGTGAAGATGACATGGCATGAGTGAAAGGCAAAGCATCTGTTTGTTCAACAATTATAGGTTTTTAAGTATTTTATATGCATAGACATGTATTGACATAATCACATACATATGCAATTAGTTTGTAGCACGCTAAAATACTAATTCAAAATTTAATTTGTAGCTCAAAGGTCTATTTCTATTTCTATTCTACATCTCTTTCACATTAAATCTCTATTGTTGTTACACATTTCTATTTTGCATATGTTTCGACATTTCTATAAAACAGTTACAATTAATTGTTTTGCCATAAATATATATTTAATTTCCATCTTTGAAATAAACTAATAAAAACTAAATGTGACATAAATAATATTTATTGATTATGTGCACACCAGTTCAAAGCATAAAATGAACTGCAAATACATTTGGAAGGCATTAATTTCCATCTTTGAAATAAACTAATAAAAACTAAATGTGACATAAATAATATTTATTGATTATGTGCACACCAGTTCAAAGCATAAAATGAACTGCAAATACATTTGGGAGGCATATACTATGCATGGGTAGATGAGCATAAATTGCAAAATATATTGATGAAGCGAACAACCTAGTAATAGATATCAAAAGAGCCTAGATTTGTGTTGTTATGTCTTTGACAAATATGAATCGGGTCGAGGAATTAGTTTGGACTTTGGTTTGAAATTTTTGAAAATAAGCAAAGGTTGGTTAATGGTTTCGTATTTTATAAATTTAAGACATTTTTAAATATTGTATTTATTTAACAGCTGATTGGATCCGTTCCAGTGACGTTTTCCTAGGGTCCTATGCCCTAGGACCCGGCGACGATTTTACGTCAGCTAGGTTGGGGAAATGTACCAGTCACGTCTTAGCTCGCAGTTGTTGCATGCCTTGTATCCCCCTTCCCTGTCAGTAAGTGTTTCAGAAGGGATGTCAAACAAATTAATGTTCCTCATCTCATAAATCTAATCCCCTGAATCATTTGTATTGGCTTTGTATATCATATTTTGTAGAGAGCTTGACCATCGCCCAATCTTAGATATGGGCAGAAAAGCTGTAGCTTGTGACAACAACATCAAAACTTGTAAGATTAATCGTATTCAGGATAGTGATGCATCAATCCCCCAGCTAGAACCTCTCGACCTGTTATAAGGGTCTTTAAAAATAAACTCAATGCATTGAATTATTTTAATCAAATCTGTTAAAGCTGATGAGTGCACTGGAAGGCTAGCCCTCATCTGGACAAGCATCGCCCATCGAGTGAATGTGAAGGGATCATCTATTTGGTCACAAAGATTTCGAATAGTTACTTTGAATAATTATTGTTGTTAAAGAATTGTAAGGATTTGGTCATAAAAGCTTATTTATAGCTCATTGTTTACTGGATTTCTGTGTTATAAAACTGTTTTCTCAAGTGAATACCAAAGGATCATACGAATAAAAATATATATATATATATATGCTGTAGATTACTTCAATTTCCATAGCGGTCGTAATGAGGTCCCAAGGGGTAGGGGTGACGACACATCTATTAGGTAGGATGGGTGGGCCACAAAGCAATTAAACGAAGCACTTATTTCTCAATGCCATTACTTCCTTCACATTCATATCTTTAAATGCATACTTTGCTTAGAATATGGCGCTTGTATCATACATGTTTTTTGGCTCAATTTGATAGTTTTTACACCATAATAGTTTAGTCTATTCCAGTTTTTGAATGATTAGTCAATTCATACTAATGCTCCTACCCTTGTTCACGAGTCTTAGACTTTTTTATCTTGAAGCCAGCCAGCATAGCATATCGCATTTGTTGATGGTGAATGGTGTGTTAAATGTAATTGTTTTCATATCTCTCTAGGACCAAGTGGGTACGCATTCTTAGTCAGGTCACGCATTCTCCTTATTAGTGTGAATTTTGTTGTGAGTTTTGTTGGTAGGTGTGTTGGTATATCGGCTGCAACAGGCAAAGCAGGAGCCATCATCAGAGCTTTCGGTTTTTTTTTACTAGGATCAAAGCACTCATGCTATCGAAGTACACCATTGGCATTGGCATTAAAAATTCTCTCATGCTCTTAGGAGTAACAACTATAGGATCTGTCTTGCGAGAACAATGAAGAGCAAGGAGTCAGAATCACACCAACTTATAAATAAGCCGCTAAGATCTCAATGTACTTATGTGAAATTATTATTATATGTTTGTTCTACGGAGTGCAATCTCATTTTAAGTTTTTTTCTTTTCCCCTTGCATTTCTTATCATGTACATTCTTTTAGAAGGTGCGGAAGTTCCACTGTGTGATTGTTTTGGGAATTTCATTTTTTAATAAGTCACAAGTATTTTCTGGTGCATGAATGACAATCTGATTTGAATGTTTCGGGTGGGTTGTTTTTGGATATACTGCAGCATAGGACTCCACAATGATATTAATGCTTGTATTCCCCACAGAGAAACAACTTAGAAGTTACTTGGGTCGCATGTTGAAAAATTTAAAACATATATTAGCATGTGTCCTATAACCAAAAACTATGTGAAATTCTATCAAGAACACTCCAACAAAGCAACTGATGTATCTCAACTGAGTGAAAAAATATATAAGGGAAAGCCATTACAGACAATAAAAAAAGATAAACTTTCGATCTCCTTGAGCAATGTGGATGACTTTCTAATAAGTCTAATCTCTGTATTTATGTGGTCAGAAACATTCTTTATGATAAAATATGCTCATAGGTGAACAAGGGGTAGAGGAGCACAATAGAATATAGTAGAGAATATGATTTGTTTGAGAATATGTTTCCAAAAGACTGAATTCTTGTACCACTTGTTATGAGTGATCAACTATAAGCAAGCGATGATAATTCTCCTTTAAATCTGAGTTAAATCTTTTGAATGGAAAACTCATATTCTATAATTACCTGTATCTTCCTTTTGGTTGGTTCCTTATTCTGAGTAATATCTCTTGTTTTATATGAATCATTTAAAATTCCCTTTCAGATTGGGGATCTCAATTCTTGCAAGAGAGTTTGAATAACAACATTTATGACAAGCACATTAATTGGCCTTAACATTCCTTTTTTGCTCAAGCAAACTTCTTCCTATTAGTGTAATGCCAAAACTAAATCATTTTTTCCCATTCGTGTCGGTACGAAGCAGGCAGTTCCAGAGTGGGAGGTATGGCGAATGGGCTAAGCCGGTATCCGTGAAGTTACTCCTAGCTCAGTTCGTGGTATGCCCCTGAGCCCAACACTTAAAATTTGAAACTGGATTAAACTCTAATATTTAGCCATTGCACTAATATTGATATCAGAGTCGCGTTCCATATTGGGAAACCCAAGAGTTTTAATATTGAAAGAGCTGAGATTTTCCATCTCAGATAAGATGAGGACATTCCTAATATGTTTGTTTCCCATGTGTGTAGAATGAGGTAAGAATACCCTTGGGATTTAGTTGAGTTTTTTTTTATGTTTAGACATACTGTTTGATATGATAGGAGTGGAATTATTGGAGAGGCTGTTATCAACTTGGCAGATGTGTTTGGACCAATTCACAAGTGTTTGGATGACTTTTGGATTTGGAACTTCGGTTTTTGGGAAGTATATAAAATATTAGGGAAAATAAATTGTAGATTATAGCAGTCATAGCAACTTGCGCTATTATTGAATCCCGAAGTTGAGGCTGAGGTGATTGTAAACATTTCTCATCACATGGCATATGCATTATAATGTTTGTTATATAAGTTCCTTGATGTTAGAAGGCAATTTTAATAACGATGAATTTTGGCATTAAACTTTGTTCATTCATTATAGGGACGTAGTTAAAGTCAAGTGGGAGTGTTGATTAAGCTCCCATTTACTGTAAGTATTGATAACATTAACGTTTTCAATAGCAATAAGTCAGGAACTAAGGTTTTTGGATGTTTGTTTACTTGGGGCCATGACTAATAATGTAGCTTGTAAGGATCCTTCTAATAGTATTTATATTTTATTGAGTTAAGATGTAGCTAAGGAAACATGGTTCTCAGATTTGTATTATTGATTAAAATAATAATAATAATAAAATCAATAAAACTTCAAATTCAATTTAAATTACATAATTTTTTAATAGAATTCCAATATATTAAACTTTTATACTAAATGTTAAACTAGTCAACATTGTTCTTACCAAATAAAAATTCTAGCAATTGCAAATCACTAGCCAACACAAGTGCAATGTCAAAGACATTGCCACCTCATGGCTCTTGTTTAAAGTATCAAGGAAATTGGATCGATAACAGGTCAATAAAAATTGCAAAATTGCGATGGACCTATTCAATGCATGCAATAGATAGCTTTGTACATAGCATATAGTAAGTATATGTGTTCTTTAATTCTTTTTGGTTTAAAGAAAACAAAGGGAGGAGAACAAATAAGCTGTAGCTAGAAGAGCAGGAAAAATTTGGATACATTTTTCCATTGCAGGTCAAAATCTATTGCAATTATTTTCATTAGTTGCACTATTTGGCAGAGGAAATTGCACGACCAATGCAATGCACATGGTCCAAGTGACTAGATTGCATTTGGGAAAAACAGGATTTGTTTTGTTTGTGTTTGTATACGAAATTGTTTCCTTCCTATGTTTCATGATCACATTTTTTGTATCCTTGCAATGGTATCTGCACATAGTGTGCAGACTATGGTTAGAACAACAACAAATATGCAAATAACATGTTTATTTCCAAATCTATAAATAAATGGGTTTTCTTTGCAATTTCCAATGTCGTTGCATATATATTTTGGTAAAATTTGCATAATCAATATGTGAATGGAAGCAAAAGATATTACAGTTACAAAATGCAGTGTCATGCCTTTTGTTTTTGGGTGTTTGCATCTAGACGTAGTGCATTATTGTCATTGCATCCTGAATTAAAATATGCATCACACCACAATGCATAATTATGATTGCAGGCTAGTTTGACATGTGCAACTTCAATGCAGGGAAAAAATGGAAAGTATTTATAGGTGCAAGAGGCAATGCAATTCTTAATTATGGTAGTTTGTCATTGTACATGTGGAAGAGTTGTGATCTATTTGCAGTGCTAGTGTCATATATATCGTATTCTGAGGTGAGAAGCACATTCTAGCAATTAAACCATAATAGATATTACAGAGATCGAAATCAATACATATCTATAGCAAGTGTGTGTAGCAATGAACATGTCTATTTTACAATTTGGATAATTAAGCGTGTGTTGCAGCGAAGACATCTTCATACACAGGTTTTAACGATATCAAATCAACTGTAATGTGCCTCTCATCCTTCCAAAAAAAGGGGGAAAAACAACTTTATGTTGCAGTATGTGTCCAGGGTGCAAGGTCGGTTTTCTATTGCATTATGTGCATTGAATTCAAATAAACATTGAAAACAAATTTATTTACAAAAATATGTGGACTATGTCTATGGGCCTATTGTCGTCAACAAGCTTACAACTTATTATATTACAATGAATAAAGCAAAGTCATTTTTTATTAAAGTGATCAATAGTAGAGAACAACAATGGCTACATGATTAGTGATATTGATAGACATGTGAACCATTCAGTGTAACTGACAAGAAGAAAATCTTGACAGAAGAGTCTAAGACGTTAACAAATTGCAAAATAACATTCTACCCAATACTAAAATGTATCATATTTAAGAAATATTCCGGGAATTTTTCGTATTTTTTGCATAACATTTTGCTCATAACTTGGAATTGGGAGGACTTTGGACTGTTGGAAAGCTCTTGCAATTCTATACAACTTTGATGTTTTGAGTTTTCTCTGATTCCTTACCGTTTGTGAGATGCGGGCATTTTAGTAAAAAAACATCTTTCAAAAGATGTTTTTAAATATTCCAAGAATATTTCATATTTTGGGAATAAATTTTCACTCGTAACTCAGAATTGGGATTACTTTGGACCGTAGGAAAGCTCTTGAAATTCTCTACAACTTTGATCTTTTGAATTTTCTCTGATTCCTTAACGTTTGTGATATGTGGACATTTTAGTAAAAAAAACATCTTTCAAAAGATGCTTTTAGAAAAGCATATTTTGAAAGATGCTTTTTTTACTTAAATGCCCGCATCTCACAAACGGTAAGGAATCAGAGAAAACTCAAAACATAAAATTTGTAGATAATTTCAAGGTATTTCCAAAGGTCCAAAGTCCGCCCAATTCTGAGTTACGAGAGAAAATTTATGCCCAAAATACGAAAGATTCCTGGAATATTTACGCTTTTTCTTATTTAGGATACATTTTGGCCTGGGTAATTCCTTAGCGGTACTAGTAGCCATTAGAAAATACTATGGCTATGTTGAAAAAAATAGGGAACTACTATGAATAGTATTTGAAGCTTGCAATAGACAGAAGCAAATCGGATGCAGCTGGAAAATTCACCAGATGTTAGGTTGCAAGTTGTTGTGCATCTTTCCATGTTGAAGTAAAACAACTGAAACCAGGAAGATAGATTTGGTTCAAACTATTGACATATTGCATAGATGCCTTGAATGCCTTGCATTCTATGGGTAGGTGAAAGAATGTATCTTAGTTGCAAGATTCTTATATTTTTGAAAATCTAGGTAGAAGGAAATTATGCCCATGCAAATTCACAAGAAAGAAGAGTTTGAAGTTATTTATTGTATCAAAGTTGAGTTTTCAGCTATAAGCATAACATGATGCATGATTTTTTTCTTTTGGTTAAAATTTCAACAAGAACAAAGCGAGAGCTATTTAGAGTTGTAAATGTAGAGAAACTCAAATTAAAAAAAATAAAATTTTATTATCATCAAATCTAAATCCATGGTCACCACATCTATTTTCAAGACAAAGGAATATGGAAGAGAGTATCAAACTAAAGATATATACCGAGGCCTCTTTTTTGCATTCATTGTACTGTTACATTGGAAAGATCAAAGGGAAAGGAGCCAAAGCCATGGAATATAATAAAAAACAAACAAAGAGGCCAAGAAATAAATATTATTGTAAATACCTCTATTTTTATATTGCCAAAATCCATATCCAAAATAGCAAAATCATCAACTACATTTGCATTTGCATAAATCAATAAATGCACTCAACGAAAAAATGTGAACAAGTCTTCTTACAACTTTAATTATGTAGAAGGCTATAGAGGGAGGGAAAAAAAAGAATGGACTAATCATTCTAGATGAATAAATTGCTAAATGTTGTGTTCTTAAATTGTTGCAATAGGTGAAAGCTACACAAAACAAGTAAGGGGAGAAAACCGCATAACACAACCAAAGTCTCAACAAGTAAAAAGGAAATGAGTCAATCTAGTACATTGTTAAATGCAAGGGCAGGAAAGTCTAAGCATTGGAACAAATGTGTTAAAAAGAGGATTGTATTTGTGTTAAAAAGAGGACTCTATTTTGATACCTGGTGTTCAAAATATTTTGATGTCAATGATTCTATTGTTTATTACCATAGTAAATAGTCCTTGACATCAGAGTTTGTGGAGATTGAAAATTGTTGAGGGGACATTGTTTAAGTATTCTTCAAAGGATACATTTACGATATCCAGGAAACATTCTTTCAGTTGTGGTGATCCACCGACAATGCATATGATCAGGTCATATTCTATTTCCAATTTGAATAGAAAATTGTGTTCATATGTGCTTGTTGTTTTGTGATTGCAAAATGCAGAGATGGTTCGTTGGCATTTTACACTCATTGCAGATGCATTGAAAAGGTGGTGCAAATGCATTTTTAGATTTGAGTGTTCTATTAGAATATCTGACCCATCTATGCCTTAGTGTAAACATTATTTTATGCTTCCTAAGTAGAGTTGAGTGTTCTATTACAATAATTGACCCATCTATGCCTTAGTGTAAACATTATTTTATGTTTCCTAAGTGTTAGACCATGGTTAGTTATGTTCCTAAGTGTTTAGACTAGGTTATTTGGCCTCTAGTGCATACTTGGCCCACATCTTTTGATGTTTATCCTCAAGTGCGCCCTCTTTCTACTTTTAAAGCAACTTTTATGGACTAGAGTGCTACTTTTTCTTTATTCCAGCTTTATCCTTCTTTACAAAGTTAAAGCCAACCTTTTACTGTGTTTCTCATGGATAAGGTGTGCTAGGATGATTTTGGCAAGTTTGCATGCTTTTGCCTCAACCCCTTCTTTCTTTTTCTCCATAAAATCCTCAAACTTGCTGCATTTTGGTCGCTCGTGGCCTACCTAAGCTTAGTTAGCCAATTCATGACCTCTTGCTATGATTTGGAGATTGATGTTGCCTAGAGGGGGGGATTTTTTCTATTCTAAGCCTACCATATGTGAGCATTTCGAATTGCCTCCAAGGCATTCGAATTTCTCCTCAGATATGTATTATATAATGTACTCATATTGTTCATTAATAAGATGGTGAGAGTTTATCAAACTGAGTTCTTTCTTTTATGTGTTTCTGCTCATTCTTCTTCTCAATTCTCTGCTAAATATCCGTTGTAATTATTAATGAAGATTACACATGGGGGAGTCAGTTGGTAGGAAATATCTTATCACGTCCATTCATATTGGGGAATATACTATGATACAGAAATGAGAAAATATATTTCTCTGTATTAAGGGGCCAAGGGGGATTAATTATGTTATATGGAAATACAAATATTTAGGGTGTATTTTATTACATTTCGTGTAGAAGCGGTGGAGGGGAGGCAAAGGGAAAATTAGAGGACAAGGGCACGAGGTATTGAGTTTGATGGACAAGGGATGCTCAATCGTCATGTAGGACGGTTGATGCTAGTGCTCTATTGAAGGGTTTTCATGTTGCTCATGTGCTTGGTTGGTTAATGGATATTCAAATTATTAATGGAATTGAGGTAATGAAGGATTAGGTTTTCTATCTTTTATGTGATTGTTATCAATTGGAAGTGTAGTATAGGTGCATATTTCGTGTCTAGAAATCATGTGTTTTTTTATGCCTTTCAATGTAGCTTTCTTCCTTGAGTGCATTTGATTTTTTTTTGCTCTAGAAATTTCCTTTTTTGTGATCTATAAAACCATCCCATTCACTAGAGAACATCTAAGTTTGTGCATTGCAACCTTGTCCCTTTCTAATCTTCCTAAAGAATTCCTTATGCAATCCTTAGTTGACCCCATTTTCCCATTGTATAAAACACTAGTCTTCAATTCCTTCATGACTCTTATATTTTACAAAAACCAAAACACTTTGTTTTTCTAAATTTACTATTCATTTTCACATTGTACTCCATTGTTAAACTCTAGTAATCCCACCCTAGGGACTACACCTTTGAGCTAGTGAAGAGATAGCCTAAAGAGACAAAAAAGGTTAGGCATGGTGACAGTGTCCTCCTTCTTAGTTGTCCATAAGATTGATTTTAGGAATTCAATCGTAAGATTCTAGTTTTTGTTCTAACATGGAAGAACAAGCATATCTAAGATGATGGATATTTTTAATGGTAGAAAATTGGTGGAGGAGGTTCAAAGATATGACTATTGGGTAGGAAACAATGGGTTATATGATTATCTACTTATTCTTATACAACGAAAAGGAGGATAGAAAACCTCCATTTCTTTTTAAATATAGTTTAATTTATTAATATTATAGACAACATGAAATCTCTATGGCTATACTTGTATTTACATGATATGAAATTGGTAGAAAGCTATGAAACATCTGCAATTCTCATATTTTCTAAGCATTGCACTGACTATTGGACTACGATTATTTTACATTCTTTGTTACTACATTGATTGCTTGAATGGGTTTCCTTTTACGCATTTTTCCTTACCCTTCACTATTTCGTTGGGTATTTTTCTATCCAATGCTACAAATCAATCAGTCGCCCCTGCAATATTGGTGGGATCATTATTAGAATTATATTATTGTTTTATTTATCATCAATTTTCTTAAACTAAAATGCATTAGGGATCTTGTTTGTTACAACTTGATAATAAGATATAAAGGGGGTATTAAAATTGGATTGATAAAAATGGATACCTACAATATCTGGTGAAACTAAGGGTTTTCTTAATTGGGAGGGGGGTTGAACAATACAATTTTAGGAGGTATTTTCCAATATTTAGTGAAATTAGGGATATTCTTTAATATCTTGTGAACGATTGTGTTATGTAACAATTTTACTGAGTGAACCCACCGTGAGATTACATTGTTCTTTTATCCTTAGCTGTGGAATTTTTTGCATGGAATCAATACCATAGAATTATGATATGGTATCATCGGAGCTTGGGAATCTTAGGGAGCATAGATTTGTTGTAGTAATATCACACCAGAAGCAGTGGAGTTACCATAGAAATCCTGAGGAAATTGCCTTGAATCATTTGGCTTGCCATTGGGGTCTACCCAGGTGTGAAGAACTCTCAAAAGTGCCTATTGTCCATATGAGAGCTCATTAGAATCAATTAATCTTCCATACAGATCTTCAGAGTGTTTGATTTGTAGGTATTGGAGAACAATAGTAGAAATTTCAACACGTGTTTGAATGGTGAAAGTATCCTTGAAGTGGCTCCTTCTCCAGTTGCAATAGAAGTTTTTGAGAAATATAATTTCTCCTCTTCATATGCAGCTGATCCAAGAGAATACATTCAAACCATATTGTGAAGAATAAATATCTCTCCATGCATCATCAATGTTCTCCTCTCATACTTCGGATATTGAGGACCCTTTACTAGTCATTGGTGTGCAAGAAGGTGATCTAATGGTTATTTGAATTAGTTGCACTCTCACTTCAATTGTCTATGCCCCTACCAGTTCCTACATGGTTGCTAACAGAATTCCTCAAGAAGTTGGAGACACCTTTTTGTTCTTTCATATGTCTTATGATTCGAATTTTGAAGATCATCAACCAGTTGTTGCAGCTCATACACACTCAGAACCTCTCATTGGATCGAATTTTGGTGTGTCATTGGATGTTATAGAGGTGGAATTATAGTATGGAATGGTTTCATTCACTCTCTCTGTCGTGCTTCTGATCCACTGCATGATTATGATTGACACCTGTTCTCAGAGTTACACAAAAGATGGAGGACATCATCAAGTCTCATTTGGACCTGATCTCAGGAAGTTCAAGTCTAGTGATCACATTCCAATGCTTCCAATGAAGAATATTCCTCCATACAGTTGACCAAGTTCACACCTACTTGGAGTTTAGAGAGCCTTATTATGGTGTATTACAAGTTGATTTTGAGGGGGGATTTTCTTCCCAAGTGGTTTTCCTTCTTTCCTCAGCTTACATGGATAAAAACTTTGTTAAGGGTGACCATAAGCCTTTGTTTCTTGGGCCCTAATTTTTCTATATTACACTCACATAAGTCAGGCTTAAGGGGGTGGTTAGAATAATTGACCCATCTATGACGTAGTGTAAACATTATTTTATGTTTCCTAAGTGTTAGACCATGGTTAGTTATGTTCCTAAGTGTTTAGACTAGGTTATTTGGCCTATAGTGCATACTTGGCCCACATATTTTGATGTTTATCCTCAAGTGCACCCTCTTTATGATTTTAAAGCAACTTTTATGGACTAGAGTGCTACTTCTGTTTATTGGACATCTTTATCCTACTTTATTAAGTTAAATTCGGCCTTTTACTGCTTTTCTCATAGATAAGGTGCATGAGGATGATTTTGGAAAGTCTACATGCTTTTGCCTCAATTCCTTCATGCTTTTTCTCTTGAAAAGCCTCCAAATTGCTTCCTTTTGCTCACTCATGGCCTACCTAAGCTTAGTTAGCCAATTTGTGACCTCTTCCTATGATTTGGAGATCGATGTTTCCTAGATGGGGGTACTTTTACTATTCTAAGCCTGCCATATGTGAGCATTTTGAATTGCCTCCAAGGCATTCGAATTTATCCTCAAATATTTATTATATAATGTGCTCATATTGTTCATTAATAATATGATGAGAGTTTATCAAATTGAGTTCTTTCTTTTATGTGCTTCTGCTCATTCTTCTTCTGAATTCTCTACTAAATCTCCATTGTAAGTCTTAGTGAAGATTACATTGTGCTTAAATCCTTAGCTGTGGAATTTCATGCATGTCATCAAGGCCATATAATTATGATATGTTCCATGTATCTATGACATTTGAAAAGAGAAAACAATAACAACAAATGTCTGGAATTTTAATATTTTTTCAACAAAGATAGTGCAGAATTCTTTTCCATGTTGAACGAGAATTTTTCATGTGCTTTGGGTGTCTCTCCTTTTCTCTATTTTTTTTTATATGTTTTGAATAGTATAACATCTCAAGTGTTGAAATAGTGATATCTAAAAGAATTCATATTCTAAACACGCTAAAGTATTTGCATGTAAGCTATTGATTGGAAGCTTCAGCAATTGACTATGGTCTCTTTTATATTGCGTTTAGATTGTGTAATCGTGCAATGAGCATAGTCTTTATAAAGAAAACTATGTAATTTCACTCCCAATGGTATAATGCGAAGCAGTATTGAGATCTCATCTATGTTTTTGAATCAATGATTGCAATGAAACTCTGAATTGTATAATCATCATTTAAAGGATCAATAAACAGGGACTGAGAGGTCTTGATCATGTGACTTCCTCTGGCACTATTCCTTACATTTTTTTTTAATAGATAAAGAGGTGGTTCATCAATTGAGAATTGTTGTTGTACCCTAAGGAAAAAAAAATTTGTAACTTTCGTTCAATTGAATCTGATATAGCAATAGGGAAGAGTGATCATATATCTATAACAAATGCAATTGCAAAAAGGCACATCTCTTTTTTTTTTCTTTTTTCACTCGACTAACAGAGAAGGAAATTAGAGGAAAAGAACTAGAAATTGCAAGCAATATCATCTATGCAATGGGGGAAGTTGAATTTACAATGGCATAGCCATTTTATATTTCACCATATTTGATATAGAAATCCAATTGTTTGTTATTGTACTAACATGCCACAAAAATTTCCACAACAAAACCAAGGACATAGAACTCGTCCAATGAAATTAGCTCATTGATTGACGTGTTTGGTGGTAGGTAGCACATTTTTCATACTTGTTCAGTTGGTGCTAGTATACTGTTTGGCAATATTGTTATGAAGAATATTGCATCCCCATGGTCATATATGTTCCTTTTTTTTATGTCAAAGATAGTGATTCTAATATTTTTCCCATGCAAGAAAAAGTTACCAAACCGATTGATTAACTTGTCATGTATGGTAGTTGTAATGGTCATCAGACCATGTTTATCAACTAGATCTACATGCATACTTTTTTACTTTACAGGAGAGTTTTGGATCTGGTTTTGTGTAGGTCCATAGACTACCAAAATATCTCCTTCGAAGGCATTGTTATGTGATTCTATGCATAATTGTATGACAATAAATGGATCTACTGCCATTTGTTTTAATATAGAGTTGCAATGGCACACGAACCAAAAACAGGAATCAACAACAAGTGACAATCAAAACCATTAATAGTCAATGTTGTTATGAAGACAGCATATTAGGAACATATTTTTCTACAATGTTTTTGAACTGAATTCAAAGAGAAGCACAAAAATTCTGATTAAATAATATTTTATCCAAAAAGATTAACAATGTAAAAGAAGGCAACCTCTTTGGGATGTCTGCTATTTGCATTGCCACTGCCATTGAACTTGTAGCTATTTTCATTGTTTATGGTACATATTGTGAAGGAGAGGGACTTTTTCCTATGTCCAGACTACCAAGTGTTGACATCATGTGCAGTGTATTTTGCAAATGAGAGTTGCTTCTTTTTTTTGGAGCTTCCTTTGGAATTCTAAATAGATTTGTTTCACTCTTCATTTGTAATGCAACACTAAAAAGGACACACAAGGTAATATAATTTTTAGGGAAATAAAGAAAAGAAAGGGAAAAACACAATTAGCAACTCAGGAAAAATATGAGATTAAGAAATGAAGAGGCACCTTATGTTTTCAACAAGCAAGTGCAATTGGAAGGATCAATGTTTGCAATAAACAGGCAACAATACTTATTTCGTTATAGGTTTCTGGGAATGTGTAGTTTTTTTAAGCCAAACAAATGAATGAGCTTTATTAAATCTATATTTCTTATGGAGTTAATTTAAACAAACATTTTTAGAGCAAATTTAACTCTAGAGATTTTTTATGTTGAATAAAAAAATCAACACAGAGTTGCAATGGTAGATCAGGGAAATAGGAAATCCTGTACAGGTAAGCACTTCTTGAAATTTTCTATTGCACTTGCTTCAAGCAGTCCAATGCAATTGTCACTGAAAGCAGCATTTGCAATTTTTCGTGCCTAGTAGTCGTTTTTTGATGGCATTGAGACTATAGGAAGAACAAAAGGTAGAAGAAAATAGTATAGTCTTCAATGTTAGATTATGTGGAAATGAAACGGATCAAGTGCATCTAAGAGGGATTGATAGGAAGGTGGCATAATGGTCAGTCCAATATGCATCTGAAATATTGAAAGTGAGATTATCATCATCCAAGTTTGTCTAGAAATGGTCAAGCATGGCACCAACATTGGTCGTAGACTTCATTGTTTCCAATTTCATATTTTTCATTTGCATAAACATTTGCGATTTATTTTTTGATGATGTTTCATTCAACATGTCAATGTTGAAGTCACCAACTATTATAACTCATATCTTCAATTTTTCTATCATGGGATACAAGTGTGAATGTCTTTGATTGTACAAGTGGTAGCATTTTTAATTGTGTTGTTGAACATCTTTATTACAGTGGTAGAGGTAGGGAAATGTTCCATCTATTGATGGTTGTATATAGTAATGTTGGTTCAAGTAATAAATATCATATATTGTTTGGTTGCATGTTTGAAGTTGATTCAATATTGATATGAATGTTCGGTTTTTTTTACTTACCACTATTTTTAGCTCATAGCATTGTATAGCATTATGCCAAAAGTTATAAGGAAATGTTTGTTGTTGGAATCTTGTTTTTTCAAAAATCCAACAGCCATGAATAGGCTGTGCTTGACAGAGGTCACTATTATCACACCATAGTAGCTGGTCTACTATTCTTCCTGAGCAGATATCTACACTTTTCAGAGCTGTGCTTTTATAGAGATCAGTTATGATGAGCAGAGTTATTTGAGATCACTCACAAATCAGAGTAGTATATATATATCATATATTGAGTAGACCTTGTGCCAAGGCTCAGCCTTGAGAGCTTAGATTTGATGACCGATGTGACCTTTTGTTTCATATAGTTTCAGTTCAATGCCTAGAGTTACAGATGTTATTATTGCAACAGTGTTTCAGTTGGTTATGGATGATGATTATTGATATGATATGATGTGACCTATGGACTTGTGATTGTTATCATGGATTATTATCTTGTTGTTTTATTCATATTCATAGCATTGAATTGGTATATGACTCATGATCTGGCAGTACTATCTAAATAATAAAATGAAGTACCTTGGATGATTTTATAAAATATAAAACTGGATGTATTACTTGCACTCTAAGGTTTTCTGAAAATACTCATTGGTTTCATTACCCTCCTTTGAGCATGGGTATGGTCTTTCATGACATCTTTGTTTGCTAGCCTAGGCACCACATTCACTTGACTCCATCCATCCATGACCTTCCTTATTCTGGCTTTCACCTTGACTTGCCTTCTTGACTGCTTGATATGGAGGAATTCCCCATTTCTACCTCTGTGTTGCACCGCATCAACGTTTGTTTTGTGTCTTGGCGTTGAGTTGGTGACAGAACTTACCTTTGGTGAGTTGGATTTTATGCCTAGATCACTATAGTCGATTTCCCTGATGTTTGGCTTAGCGCGGAATTCCCTCTAGTCACATGAGTTGTTGTTGGCTAAAACTGAAAGCACATGTACTACTTATATTGGAAATCTATTATCAAAGCATGTGAACTTAAAATTCTAGAATGTGTTTTTCAACACACGTGAATAAAGGCTAAAGCAATGAACTGCTAAAATACCCCGTGAAGGGTATAGAAAGGTCTAAAAAGAAATGGTTAAACAAATGCTATATGTAAATATTGTTGACCTCATAAATGTAAATATGCCTCGGATGCAAGCTATGATTAGTTGTGCTTTTTAGCGCATGTGAAATCCCAGAGGGGTTATATAGGCCGAGAAGGACATGGAAATGAAATGAATGATCCTAATGAACCTGGATCAACTTGATGTAGACACGATTCCTAAGTTGAATAAACAATAACAACTTATCCATTTGTGAGGCACTGCCATTCCTTTTGTTATTTTGTCCAATACAAAATGTAGCTTCCCCTCTCCCAGTCCAAAGTGTCACTTAGTTGAGTTGAGCAAGCCATCCCTTTCTACCTAGCCTTATTCTTAGCCTTCACCCTTTGCTAACAGTTAGGCCATGTCAGTTGAATGAGTATGTTTTTAAATATTTTGTGCAAGTAAATTATAAATAACAATGAAATATATATGTATTAACTTCCACCACTGAATGATGTTTATGCTTTAAGTTAAGATGTGAATATGATTAAAGGAACATGTATTGATATTTTTTTATAATCTAGTCCTTGGTTGCATTTTGACCTAGTCAAACATAGTTTGACCATGGTCATTCTTGGGATCCGTGATGAGATGGACCACTTGTGCTTATAGATGTTGATATATGGTCCCACATACACCTATTTGATGATTCCATATGTTGGACATATGCTTCTGATGATGATTGATGCAGTTGGTCACTTTTATTATTATTTCCAGATCATCATATTTTACACTATCCAGGTATGGTGGACCCTACAAATGACCCCACAGGTCATCATAAGGTGTATGAGTACTCGTCTCTAGTATATTTGGGTCTTCTGGATCCATTGAGACACTTATATTTCAGTAACATGCACTCTCGAGCATGATAGAAACAGTTATCCACCTGTTGACCAGTTATCCACCTGGGGTCCACAGTGGCTACAGGAGGTCTTTTACTGCATGTCTCTCTCAGATTATGGAGACAGAATTTGATCATTTGTGTTACTTGGACATGTCATAGACTTATATTTTATATTACTGTGCCATGGGGACATGCTAGTGAAGGATATTAATGCCTCCTATCCCACCATGTGATCCTAGTGTATTGTCCATGTCATATGTTGTGGCTCCATGTCATATAGCCACCCTTTAGGTGTGATGTCACCCTCCTTAGAGACATTTTAGGCATGACTTCACCATCCTTTTGAGTGATACATGTGATATTATGCATTGCCTCATCTTAGCCGTTACGGGAGGAAAAACCTTTACACAGAAGGAAATCAAAGTGCTCACCTCTATACGGGAAAATCAAGCTTGGCTACACAAGATTGGTTTGGATAATGTCTCCTGGTGTTGTATATTTAAATCTCCTCTCTCTCTCTCTCTCTCTCTCTCTCTCTCTCTCTCTCTCACACACACACACACACACACACACACACACACATACATATATATATATATATATATATATATATATATCCTTCTTCCCCATACCCCACCAACTCACTCTCTCTCTTTCGATCTCTCACTTAGTCCTACCACTAACCATCACCTCATGGTATCTCTCTCTCTCACTCACTCTATAGAAAATCCTAACTTGCGATCTCTCTCTCTCTCTCTCCCTCTCTCTAAACCCCTAGCCCCTAATATCTCTCTATATATCTCCTCCACTAAACCCCCACAGTGACCCAAGGATAATTTTAGGGGCGAAATTTAGCCCATGGGCTATTTTTCCATGTTTTTTTCCAAAAAAAGATTCGCCATTTTGCATATTTTGAAGCCCCATTTCGCCCAATTTTGATAGGGTAAACTTTTTTCACTCTAAAAATCGCCAAATTATTATATAAACTATATAAAATACTTAGAAATTGAAATAATTTTAGAAAAATATCGACAAATATTTGATATTTGACATTTTAAGAATTGGTAAGATTCGCCAAGTTTTATACACTTTTAAATAAGTATGGGTCCTTAAAATTATCCCTTCCCCACACACCCCCTCCCCCCTCTCTCTCTTTCTCCCCTACCACTAACCATCTCTCCATCCCTATCATTTTCTCTATATTCCTCTTCCCCTACCCCCGTAACCTTAACCACCCACTCTCTCTCTTTCTATTAGTATCTCATCTACTCCTACCACTAACCACCTCCCCTCTCTCTCTCTCTCTCTATAAACCCATAACTCCTAATTTTTTTCTCAAAACAACTGACCACCTCCCCATTTCTCTCTCTATATATACATATATACCTCTCCCCCTTACTCCCCCCTACCCTTAGACACCCACTCACGGTCTCTCTTTTGATCTATATCTCTCTCATTCTAAACCCGCAACCCCCAATATCTCTCTCTCTCAACCCATAACCCACAATATCTCTCTCTCTCTATGTATACATATATTCGGGGAATCCAATACTTCATAGTAGATATTGGTCACCTTAAGAATCTTTTCCTTCAATACTTCACTCTTTAGACATTTGATACTCTCTCTCTCTTTCTCTCTCTCTCTAAACACATAACCTCCAGTCTCTCTCTCTCTCTCTCAACCCCTAAACCACAATCTCTCTCTCTCTCTAAACTCTTAACCCCCAATATCTATCTCTCTAAACCCCTAACTCCCAATATATCTTTTTATCTCTCTCTAAACCTCTAACCCCGATATCTCTCTCGCTCTAAACCAATAACCCTAAATATATCTCTCTCTAAATCCCTAACCCCAATCTCTCTCTCTCTCTAACCCCTAACCCTCTCTCTCTTTTTATCAATCTCTCTCTCTCTCTCTAACCCCTAACCCTCTCTCTATTTCTCAATCTCTCTCTCTCTAACCCATAATATCCCTCTCACTCTCTAAACCCCTAACCCCCAATATCTCTCTCTCTCTCTCTCTCAACCCCTAACCCCCTTCTCTCTCTCTCTCTCTAAACCCCTTTAAGACTTCACAATATTTCACGTCTAATACTCTCTCTCTCTCCCTCTTCAGGGCATCCGAAACTTAATAGTAGATATTGGTCAACTTCTACATCTTTTCCTTCAAGAATTCATGCTCTTCACGCATGATATTGTCTCGTCTCTCTCACTCTAAACCCGTAACCCCAATATCTCTCTCTCTTAACCCCTAACCCACAATATTTCTCTCTCTCCCTGTATTCAGGGCATCCAAAACTTAATAGTAGATATTGGTCACCTTCTCCATCTTTTCCTTCAAAAGAAGTTATATAACTTGACGAGAACTTTATCCTCAAAACAAGAACTCTAGCCATAAAAACCCATATTTTTGCATAAAAAACACCAAAGAACAATCCCAAATCAAAAAGTGGTGCTATCGATAAAACCATTTTTTTATTTGGGGTCAAAAATATAGAAATGAACCAGAACATTTGTTACTATTGTTTGCAAAAACCCTAAAATCAAGCTCTAAATTGAAAACTAATTCTACCAGTAGCACACTTTTTCAAAAAATGTCATTATTATATGATTTTATCATAATTGAAAATTGTGCTTATTCAATCTCTTAGTAACACTATATAAAACATGCACTGAATTAAACACAAATTATTCAAGAAATAATTTGACCACTCTTTTCATATAAAATATAAAATTTATGATATTCATTATAAAATCATATATTAAACCATAAGATGTAAAATTAATTCATATCAAAATTCAAGAACTCCTTTAGAGTTTCCATACAAACAATGGCATATTAATAAAAAAGACAAAATGTTTCATGTGCAAATATTCAAATCAACACATGGACTCTAACACACCATCAGAAGCTACATTTTCTTTAGATGAATGATTGGATGAAGATGTAGATGACCCATATTATTCTCTACTATCAATGAGTGCACCATCTGAATCTTCATGTATGCCCAACATTTCATATGCCATATTCCTTCTAGATCTATGCATTGGTTTAGCAGACTCCCATGTTGCAACTATTTATGGTGCCAAGAATCTTTTGATAATCTCTATAGTCTTGGAGCGAAGAGTGCCTTTCTTTTCCGACTGGAAGTCATAAACTAGTATGTCAACATCCTCTAATTTCAAAATGTATATGAGACAATGATTTACATTTTGACCCTTTCTTTTTCTCTTTTTGCAAACATTTTTCTCAATCACCATCTCCGGCTTGTACACACCATCAAATGGGTGTGTGTTTGTTTCATACCAATGTACTTCAACATATATAACTTCTTCATTTTCTTTATTGACCTTCATGACTTTTGCAATCCAGAATGGATAACCACATGGATCTTCTGTGGCTAAAATTGCAATCATGAAACCCTCCTTAATATCTTGTACTGGGCCTCTGTAAAGGTCTTCCGTCGCCTCACGTCGTCCAGATGATCTTCTAGACCCAATGCACATTTCCCTTTATTCTAGTTGAGAATACTTGACACCTTCAGGCTCAACATTTCTCTCCTCATTTTCATTTGACACACTTTGTGGACAACTAAATGGAGTCTTCAAAAACATATCTCCATTTGTAGAGTTTGAAATTATGTCATTTTTCTCCATGAAAAATGACTCCCACCAAATAGAATCGACAACATCAAAATAGTCATATGTATCTTTGATAGACTTTTTGATTTCTTCCGAGCATTGAGAAGAATCAACATATCTATTGTGTCAACATGCATTTTGAATCTCAACAGCTGATTGCAACAATAATAACTTTGAAGCATACATTTGATGACTTGGGATGAATTTCATAAATGCTAAACCTGATGTAGGTCCCCATTCTGCACTTGTTGAGTACTTCTTACCCCATAGTAGTGTTTTCCCATCAATCATTTTTATACAGAATTGAAGTTGAAAGCTAATGTCATTAAGTTTCTCAATGCACCTTTCTTCACCATGCGATCCCAAAATAAATCTTCACATGTCAATAGTTTCATCCAATGTTAGTACAACGGGATCTAGACTATATTTTTTTCTAATAATTTCAGTTAATGATGGAAAGCTCCCAACATTCTTCCTCCCTAATGTCACTCCAAAACGACTAAATTTTTTATCAATATGGTCATGTGTAGCCCAACAAGAAGGAAACCAACTTTAACCTTCTGAAAAAATCCCAATTCAACAATCATGTTCAGATAACCAAACACAATCTAATTTTTGTTTTCTTGGCTAGTGTTGTCCAATTGCAGATATAGAAATCGAGGAATATTATCAAACCAATGAGTCAACACATGGTGAATTATGGTAATGGTCATATTTGCATCATTATGAATATTGGGAGCTGTAAAGCCTTGGATACATTTGACCATTAAAAACCATACAACCAACCAAGTGAAACTGAATAAAATTTTCCTCCTTTAAATTCTTTGGTACATGAACAAAATGTGGCAAAAGTGTTTTTTTCTGATCCATGCCATCAATTATCAAACCCATATACTTATGTGGTTCACCATAACACTTCTTTCGATGTTTGTATAAATTTTACCATTCAATTGAATGTTGATTGCAATGTTCTTGAAGTTCTTTAACAACAAAATCTACAAATAAAAACAAAACAAAACATTGATGAGATTTCGTAATAGATATTTATTCCAAAAAATTAAAGTTGTTAGAAGCATACCTCTCTCTATCCCTTCTGATTTATCCCTTTTTTGTTTACGAGAAGCACATATACTGCAAACCCCCATCCTTGACCTCTTAGGAATACAGACATTGTTGAACTATGTATTCCATAGTCCTATAAAATATGCATATCTATTGAAATTGTTATTTCCTTCAGCATCTTGAACAAATGCCTTGTACAAGTTGTATATTTCCTTCATTGAGAAATTATCTGGAATGTGTATGGTTTCTCTATCTGGCATACTCTCTCCATTCTTAGAAAAGAAGTCACACATCCATGACATTGCAATGTTTGTTATCGGCGCACTAGCTCGTGCATGATATTATTTAGAATAAAATGTAGGATCATTTTCTAGCCTTGTATGGATTCTTGATAGTCTAAGATTACCAATTGAGTGTATTTTTTGAATGTCCTTTTGCAAAGAAAAATACTTCCAATGTGATAATCATAACCTTCCTTTGTATAAATCATGCACCCTACCAAATATGAATTTTGCATATTTTTGCTCATTGACAGATATGCTCGCCTTTTCTCTAAGGCATAATTGTAGTGTATTTGTTTCAGACAATTTTTTTGACAACACTCACTTGAAATCTAATCAGTAATAGAACTGGGACTTGTGAACAAATGTTTCCTAGACCTTGTATAACTATAATGCTTTGGATTGATATAAAATGGCCTAGTTCTACACTTAATCTTCCTCATTGATACAATTTTCCTTTGTCTTTCATGAACCATTAAATAATCCTCATTAAAATGAATATCCTCATCGCTATGAAGAATATTACCCCTCTCATTGAGATTATCATCACCAAAATTAATAGGAGAATGATTATCCTCATCAGTATCAAGTTTATCACTTGAGGTTAAATCAACATCATTAGTGGGTTCATCATCACCAAAATCATCATTTGTCCCATTAAAATCCTGGCTTAGAGGAAAATAATCATCAATGCCATCAAAATCCTTGCTTGGAGGAAAATCACCTTCACCATTATTGGTGCCTTCATCCTCACCATAATCATCATTTGTCCCTTTAAAATCCTCGCTTGGAGGAAATTCATCATTAGTTCCATCAAAATCCTCACTTGGAGGAAAATCATCATCAGTGCCATCAAAATCCTCGCTTGAAGGAAATTAATCTTCACCATTATTGGTGCCCTCATCCTCACCAAAATCATTGTCTGTCCCATTAAAATCCTCACTTGGAGGAATATCATCATTGCTGCCATTAAAATCCTTGCTTGGAGGAAAATCATCATTGCTACCATCATAATCCTCTCTTGGAGGAAAATCATCTTCACCGTTATTGGTGCTTTCATCCTCACCAAAATCATCATTTGTCCCATGAAAATCCTCACTTGGAGGAAAATCATCATTAGAGCCATCAAAATCCTGGCTAGGAGGAAAACCACCATTAGAGCCATCAAAATCCTAGCTAGGAGGAAAACCATATTCAACATTGTTTTTACCTAAATATCCTCACCAAAATCATCGTTTGTCCCATTAAAATCCTCATTTGGAGTAAAATCATCATCTGTGCCATCAAAATCCTTGCTTGGAGAAGAAACATTATTAGTCCCATTAAAATCCTCGCTTGGAGTAAAATCATCATCAATGCCATCAAAATCCTTGCTTGAAGGAGAAACATTATCAGTCCCATTAAAATCCTCGCTTGAAGGAAAATCACCGTCGGTGCCATCAAAATCCTTGCTTGGGGGAGGAACATTATTAGTCCCATTAAAATCCTCACTTGGAGGAAAATAATCATTGGTGCCATTAAAATCCTCACTTAGAGGAAAATCATCTACACCATAATTGGCGCCTTCATCCTCACCAAAATTATTATCGATACCATGAAAATCCTCGCTTGGAGGAAAATCAAGTTTGTTGTCTTGTAAAACCTCGCTTGGAGGAAAATATTGGCTTGGAGGGAAATCATCGTTTGTGCCTTGAAAATCCTCGATTGGAGGAAAATCATCACTTGGAGGAAAATCTTGGCTTGAAGAAAAATCATTGCTAGTGCCTTGAAAATCATCACTTGGAGGAAAATCATCGGTGGTTCCTTGAGAATCATTTCCTTGAGCAAAATCATCATTGGTGCTTTGAAAATCATCACTTGGAGGAAAATTGTCATCATCTTCTTCAGTGTCTTTAAAATCTCCACATGGAGGAAGGTCTTCATCATCATCATTAATGCCTTTGAAATCCTCACTTCGAGGAAAATCATCATTGGTGCCTTTGAAATCCCCACTTAAATGAAAATTTCCATCATCTTCATGTACATCTTCAGACATTGAGATTGATTCAAATGATTCCATGACTTTTCACTAAAAAGTATAAGAGAATGAAATTTTCTCACACTTCTCACCAAAAAGTACAATGGTGCAACTGTAAACCCCCAACAATCTTATATCTAAAAGAATGAAATTTTCCCTCCCAACTATTCCCTCCAAAATTTCCCCTCCCAAGCATTCCCTCCAAAATTTCCCTTTAAAATTTTCCCTCCAAAATTTCTCTAATCACACATTCCTAACGCAATCTTAACACCATTAAAAATAATTTAATTTATCGCATAAAAATTGTAATAATACTAATTAAATGACATGTAAACAATGCTATATAAACTTTTTAATACAATATTAGTTATTTACATTAATTTTTTAAACCAACAGTCATAACACTAGTCAAATATCATTTAATTCATTCTTCTCTAAATTTAGAAATAATGCATTAGCTAATTACACATTTTTTAATCATGCATTCATAAAATGAATAATGTTAAACTTAATATTAGCCATATAAACTATTTTGGTTTTCTATTCTTCACGTTTGAAATTTCGAGCAATTTAATAGTGCTTTGAAGGTTAGTTCTATTTTTTTTAAATAAATCTTTCTATTTTATATTTCCTTTGGCAATGTTTTCTCTATGCTTTTCTCATTTTTTTTAATTCCAAATTTATAAAGCGGTAAAACAAAAACTCATTTTATACTATATTAACACAGTTTGGTTTTCTGCAGTTACCCTTTGCAAACAATGATCCACAAACCTTTGAATACCATTGAAGAGCTTTAAACATTGTTAAGGTTAGTTAAATTATTTTTGGAATGTAAATGTTTTTTCTAACCCTAAACCTTTGAATACCCTAAACCTTTGAATATCATTGAAGAGCTTTTAATTTCTAATGTTTTAATATAATTTTTTTTCCTTTTGGCTTCGACATGCATGTTATCACACAACTTGTAGTTGTCCCTAAAGGTATCCCATCGAGGATGGTAGAGGTGTTGGACAACTAAAGAGGTGACCCAAGAGATGCCACAGTTCCCAATGCAAGCTGGGAGTCACATCAACCGAGACACTCTTTACTTTAGATCAAGACTAATCAAGATCAAGGGAGAGACCCTATCCAGTCAATGAAGACTAGCTAACCCAAAGTTTCCTAGTGAAAAGTGTAAAGTAAATCAAGGAGACCAATGGTGAGTTAGATCTATGAAAGTTAAGTGGACCCAAGGGTTTAAGTGTGGTTGAAGAGGCTTAAGGGGTGACAAATTTTTCAACCAATGAATGATTAGGGCCACTTATTAGGTTTAGATAGATCTAATGAGATCTAGTACCATGAAAATTATACAAGTGGGGCCCACTCCTTAAAAAGTGGAAAATGGTTGAAATGGGGCCCACTAGGTCAAGTTAGGGGTAAAAATGGTACTAATGGGTATGAAAAGGATGGATCTATGATTTCAAGGTGAAAGAGGCATTACCCACTTATGGGATCTAGCAAAAGACCACTATCCCAAGGACTGCAATTTACCCAAGGGAGACTAGTGCCTTAAATTGAGGGGGGAAATGGAGTCCAAATTCCACCAAATTATAGATAGGTATAGTTAAGGCAAACAACAAGGTGGTTTTAAATTATCAAATCCAAATGCTTGCTAGATCTCCATAGATCTGAGATTGAAAATGCATCACCAAGTGACCCAAGTGGGGCTCAACCCTCAAAATGAGAAATGGGGCCCACAAGGTGAAAGTCAACAAGGTGAAGCACTAAGGGTAAGTTATCAAGGTTGATCTATCCGAATCAAGTGGGACCTCACCTACCCATGTCAAGGAACTAACCAAACTAGCCTTCCTCAAGGAGTGCAAATTGCCTCAAGGAGGGCTAGGTGCCTTGGGAAGTGGGTCAAATGGAGGCCAATCACTACCAAACTATAGATCCGAATTGTCATGGATTCTATAGAGATGGGTTTTAAATGGTATCCCCAAAGCCAATCTATATCCAAGCAGATCTAGAAAAAAGTAAATTGAGGGTTTTGATTATGAGGGTTTGATGACCAATGAAGAAGAATGAATGGATCTAGGTGCATACCTTGTAGAACATACCTCAATTGCTTGTGGCCACTTTTCAAATTGATAGCATTCCCCCTATGTGTATATTCAAGAGTGAGATATAGTGCTCCAAGCCAAAACGTCCTCCTCCGAGGATAGTCAAATCATCCTTCTCGTACAAGACAAGATCAAGTTAGAAACAAGCCAAGTAAAAGAATTATGAAAATGATGAAGAGATGTAATAGAAAGCATCAACTATGTCACAAATATACAATAATGATACTCCTTGTCACAAAGGTCAACCCAAGAGAATAGATGTGGGTCGCCCCAACAACAACCTCCTCAAATCGTCCTCCTCCTCATCAATTCGGCCTCCCTGTAGAAAAAAAAACTAGTAGACCATGATCCACAAATGATACATAGAGAAAATACTGTATATTCAACTTGCAAGAGAATCCATCAAGACAAGAGAAGTAGATCCACAAAGTAGTATTCTATTCCAATATTCAAGGGCTCCAAAGGTGCCTTTACAATAGGGGGTTCTCCTCCTTTTATAGGATAATAAAGACCAAAACCCTAAACCACAAAACCACTTTTTAAAACTAGTGGTTGAGATCAAAAGATATAACAATCTAATCAATGGCTAAGATGAGCCAATACATAATATCACATGGATCACTCAAAAGGAGGGTGATGTCATGCCTAAAATGTGTCTAAGGAGGGTGACGTCACACCTAAAAAGTGGCTATATGACATGGAGCCACAACATATGACATGGACAAGACACTAGGAGCACATGGTGGGGCTAGGAGGCATTAATCTCCTTCACTAGCATGTCCCCATGGCACAATAATATAAAATATAAGTCTATGACATGTCCAAGTAACACAAATGATCAAATCATGTCTCCATAATCTGAGGGAGACATGCAGCGAAAAACCTCCTGTAGCCACTGTGGACCCCATTGACTGATGCCAACTGATCTGTAAGAAGGGGGATTCACCATGGATGACCAATGAGAATACCAAGTGCCAAAACCTTGCTTCAATTACTCAAATCGAATTCCTTAGTGACCTTTTTATTCTATTTTGTAATCCTCCTGAAAACCCTGAAAGTGCCCCAAAATGCCATCCAGGATTCCTGCGCTATCAAACTGAGTGTACCAGGATGTCTGGAAGGGGGGTATAATGGAAAAAAAGTGGTTGGACCATCCCTTCCTCTGCAGCTCCCTAGGAAACGAATGGCCTCTAATGCTTCTACTCGACAGGCTGGAACAACGTGCCCAAACTGGTTGACAGGTGGATAACTACTGTTATCATGCCCGGGAGTGCCCGGTTCTGAAAGAGAAGTGTCTCAATGGATCCAGAAGACCCATATATACTATAGATGAGTACTCATACACCATATGATGACCTGTGGGGTCATCTGAAGGGTCCACCATACCTTGACAGTGTAAAATATGATGATCTGGAAATAATAATAAAAGTAACCAACTGCATTGAATCATCATCAGAAGCATATGTCCAACATATGGAATCATCAAATAGGTGTATGTGGGACCATAGATCAACATCTAAAAGCACAAGTGGTCCATCTCATCATGGATCCCAAGAATGACCATGGTCAAACTATGTTTGACTAGGTCAAAATGAAACCAAGGACTAGATTATAACAAAAGATCAAGACATGTTCCTTTAATCATATTCACAGCTTAACTTAAAGTATAAACATCATTCAGTGGCAGTTAATACAGATATATTTCATTGTTATTTATAATTTACTTGCACAAAATCTTTAAAGACATACTCATTCAACTGACATGGCCTAACTGCTAGCAAAGGGTGAAGGTTAGGAAAAAAGGGATGACTTGCTCAACTCAACTAAGTGACACCTTGGACGGGGAGAGGGGAAGCTACACTCTGTGTTGGAAAAAATAACAAAGGGAATGGCAGTGACTCACAAATGGATAAGTTGTTTAGAGAGTGTTTATTCAACTTAGGCATCATGTCTTCGTCAAGTTGATCCAAGTTCATTAGGATCATTCATTTCATTTCCATGACCTTTTTGGCCTATATGACCCCTCTGGGATTTCACATGCGCTAAAAAGCACAACTAATCATAGCTTGCATCTGGCACATATTTACATTTATGAGGTCAGCAATATTTAGATATAACATTTGTTTAACCATTGCTTTTCAGACCTTTCTATACCCTTCACGGGGTATTTTAGCAATTCATTGTTTTGGCCTTTATTCACATGTGTTGAAAAACACATTCTAGAATTTTAAGTTCATAGGCTTTCATAATAGATTTCCAATATAAGTACTACATGTGCTTTCAGTTTTATCCAACAACAACTCATGTGACTAGAGGGACTTCTGCTCTAAGCCAAACATCAGGGCAACCGACTAGAGTGATCTAGGCATAAAATCCAACTCACCAAAGGTAAGTTTTGTCACCAACTCAGAGCCAAGACACAAAACAAATGTGGATGCGGTCCAACACAGAGGTAGAAATGGGGAAGTCCTCCATATCAAGCAGTAAAGAAGGCAAGTCAAGGTGAAATCCAAAATAAGGAAGGTCATGGATGGATGGAGTCAAGTGAATGTGGTGCCTAGGCTAGCAAACAAAGATGTCATGAAAGACCATATCCATGCTCACAGGAGGGTAATGAAACCAATGAGTATTGTCAAAAAACCTTAGAGTGCAAGTAATACATCCAGTTTTATATTTTATAAAATCATCCAAGGTACTTCATTTTATTATTTAGATAGTACTACCACATCATGAGTCATATACCAAGTCAATGTTATGAAGATGACTAGAAAAACAAGATAATAATCCATGATAACAATCACAAGTCCATAGGTCACATCATATCATATCAATAATCATCATCCATAACCAACTGAAACACTGCTACAATAATAACATCGGGAACTCTAGGCACTGAATTGAAACTGTATGAAACAAAAGGTCACATCGGTCATCAAATCTAAGCTCTCAAGGCTCAACCTTGGCACAAGGTCTACTCAATATCTGATATATATACTTCTCTGATTTGTGAGTGATCTCAAATAACTTTGTTCATCATAACTGATCTCTATAAAAGCACAACTCTGAAAAGTGCAGATATCTGCACAGCAAGAATAGTAGCCCAGCTACAATGGTGTGATAACAATGCCCTCTGTAAAAACCTGGGTAAATTTTTTTTTTCTTCGGGCCCGAGGACTCGTGCACCCAAAGGATGGCCCTGGGACACGCCCCTTTGGGCGCATGAGGGAGGAGCTAATCTCCTACCCTCGAGCTTCTTTGAATGGGCATTGGGTTCCCAAAGGAGCATCCCAAAGCATAGCCCATGGGCTATGCATATCCCTTGGGTTATGCATTGGTCGCCCAAAGGGGCGGCCCTATGCATAACCCATGGGCTATGCATAGGGTCGCCCCTTTGGGCGCCCAATGAATAGCCCGCAAACTATGAATTGGGTGCCAAAAGGGCACCCGAGGGGACAAGCGAAGCTCCTCCCCACTTCCAAATGGGTGGGCTCGGCCCACCCCTTTGGAAGCAGGGAGGAGCTCTAATCCTCCTCCCCACCTGCCCTCTTTGGGCGCCCATAGCACCCGCCCAATGGGTCAGCGTTGTGGGTGCCCAAAGGGGACCGGGGGGATTGGAGCTCCGCCCCCGAGCCACCTTTAGGCACCCACAACACCCACTTGATGGGTGCTACGAGCGCCCAAAGGGCGCCCAGGGGATGAACAGAGCTCCTCCCCTCTACCCAAAGCAGCGGGAAAAATAGGGAGGAGCTCCCTCCTCCTTTCCCCCTACCCTCTTTGGGCACCCAGAGTGCCAACCTGACGGGCGGGTGCTGTGAGTTCCCAAAGGGGGCCAGGGGGGATTGGAGCTCCACCCCCGGGCCCCCTTTGGGTGCCCACAGCACCCGCTTGACGGGTTCTATGGGCGCCTGGGGGAGGAGTGGAGCTCCTCCCTATTGCCCAAAGCGACAGGACTATCTCGTCACTTTGGGCCGTGGGGAGGAGCTCCACTCCTCCTCCGGGCGCCCTTTGGGAACCCATAGCATAGCCCAAGGGCTATTCATTTAAAAAAAAAATTTCTTGATCCCCCTCTACAATTAAAAAAAATCTTGAGCCCCCTCTACTTTGTATTTTGGAATGTTTTCCACTTTTTTGAATTATTGATAGGTTATTTGTAGTATTAGAAATATTCATAACTTTTTGGTGTAGTTTTTGTACTGTGTGTGTAGTATTTACAAGTTGGAAGTAGCTGGTTTATATATATATATATATATATATATAATTTGTGTTTAAAAGGTCACAAACTTTGTACATTGGGCTCTATATTATTAATATAATCAAGTTCAAAGCCAGTGGCTAGAGCTGTTAGAAATATATCCAATAAACCTACTAAAATAAAATCCACGAGACAAATGTTGAGTATAATTATTTATTGCATTACAAATTTGAATATCTTCACAAAACGTTTTGAGCACTTCTTTGAACAATTTTGCATCTCATTGTTGAATCACATTGACGATCCATAAAAGTGCAGAATAAGAACCATTCTCAAACCTACAAAGGTTGATATTCACATAAAATTATTTTTGAAATGTAGAATTGCAAATTCTTGCAAAGGATGCATTTGTATCATAGTGGGATACTATATATTCTTCAATATATTCACCATGATCAGATGAACCACTCCACATCTTAAACATTTTCAGGAGCGACTGCTCCAACAACTTTAAACCACCATTAAAAGACGTCTTGCATTGGCTCATTCCAAGTCTAGTAGCTAAATCGGGTATTATATCTATCTCCATAGAGATGATCAGTGCTCTAAGTTTGACTTCTTGCTTAGTGCTTCAACGAGCCACATTCAAATATCTCATACATTCATGCAAGCAATTATAAAATCAGATCTCAAGCAATTGGTAGAATCAAGCACACAGTGCCCTCCATTAATTCATAAGATTTCAGTGCTTAAACTATTATGCTCCTCTATCTTGGATATTAACTTGTTATCCTTCATTGATTAAGTTGTTATGCTCCACTGCTTCAGTTGTTATGCTCTGTTATCTCAGATCCTAACCTGTTATCCCGGCTTCTTAAGATGTTATGCTTCGCTGCTTAAGTTGTTATGCAACAGTTAACTTGTTATCCTCCTCTAGTTACTTATTATCCTATGCTTTATTGGGATTTAACGAAACCCTATTGGAAACGTATTAGCTACATTACAACTTTATTTTGTTAAAATCACTTTAAAAACTTGATATTTTATCACTTTTCATTTTCAAAATCATAATCCAATTAAAAATGAAAAGACAAAAAAATGCTATACACAAATAGATGATTGATTTTTTTCCTATTAATAATAAATACAAGTACAAGATTCTAGTCCAATAATATTTCAAAGCATATCAATATACTTCATTAAAAAAATACAACAAAATAAAAAATTTAGTTAAAATAAAAAAAAATACAGCAACATAAAAATTTTAATTAAAATAAAATTGAAGAAACCAACTAAAAGGCCAAACATATAATTTTTGCTTATGACATGGACTAAAAGCAAGATTCATAGCTGGGAGGCAGCTTAGTCCCTGCCATACGTGAAAGCATCGTTGGAAACATAAGACTTTTAGTGCCGATGGAAAGAAAATCCTCCGACATGATCTCGGAATTTAATATTTTAATTAGTGGAAAGATCCCAACTTTGTCAATTAATCCCCAAAGAGTTGAATTCATATGTTGTCCATGCGTATTGGATGGTTTTTGTTTTAATTGCATGACAGGCTTGCTCAGAGGTTTAACAAATAAGAGTGTGATTGCTCATACAAATGCGATTCTTTGTCGTCTTATCAGCTCTGAAGTCCAAATATACACTATATGCAAAGGATGCATTTGCCCTGAAGTCAGCTAAGATATATTCTTCAAGATATTTGGCATCAACATATGAGCCACTCTAGATCGTGGAGAACTTTTTATGAAGATACTATTCCATCCTCTGTAAACCTCCATTATCTGACTTGCGTTGGCTTATGCCAAGTCCAGTAGCTAAATATGGCAAGATATATATCTCCAGAGATAGTAGCAAGGATCTGAGTTTGATCTCTCCTTTAGTGCTCCAACGAACAACATTCAAATATCTCATACATTGCTTTTACATACAAGCTCTTTCCAGGTCAACATTTTATTATGAGCATGGGGCTTTAACTAAATGCAACCCGCACTATATAATAAGCACACCCCAGCACTATATCATAATGATTTAGATTGGGTTTTAGTTGACGTTATTCTTCTTGCTACAAGGCTGTCGCCATCTCCCCCCTCTACAGATTGAATGTTAGTTTACGTTTATCCTCTAAAGTGTATCGCCGAAACAAAGCAACAATTCTTATAAAAAGGGGCCTATGGTAGAATAAAGAAATATATTGCAGAAGCAACAGCTTTAACGAGCCCATACTTTGGTAAGCAATTCATCCTTTCCAATTTTGCTCCTGATTCATCTCTTGTTGCTTTTCTTACTCAAAAGAATGATGAAGGAGATTAAGTTCCATCCTCTTTTATGAGTAAGCATTCATGAAACAACAGTTCCGAAGTGCTACAAGTAGAATAGCGATGGATTTGTACACATTTGAGAAACAAAAGGGATTGTCTATGAATAATACATGAGTTGAATACATTTAATATAATTATCACCACTATAATGGCTTGTTATCTTGATTTAAAAAGTGAAGGTTGGAGGCAGAAATAAACAAAGATAATGCAGAATGAGCTACGGCTCTTCAATCTTTATTCATAAACGGAGATCAACTGATGTAATACAAACATAATGTAATGTGTATTTAAACACTTATGGAAAACCCTAAAATCCCTAACCTAGCTTTTGCATGCATGCAAAGCATGTTGTTGCATTTATTAACTGAACTTCTAAATAGTAACTCAAGTAAAATCTAAAGCTAACTGAAGTAATTACTATTTCTAACACTCCCTCTTAATTACTACTGTTGACTACTGCAGCTTTTACAATGTCTAAATTATTTCTATGAATTTAGAAAATATCTTTTGCCAATGGCTTTGTGAATATGTCAGCCAATTGGTCATTCGATTTACAATGCTCAACACGAACTTCACCATTGTTCACAAGATTTCTTATGAAGTGATATCTAGTATCAATGTGCTTGTTTTTTTGGTGAAAAACAAGGTTCTTGGATAGAGTTATTGCTGAGTTGTTGTCACAATAAACTGTGGTTGGTCCTTGTCGTGCCCACTATATGTCAGTTAATTAAAACTTAACATGCAGAGTGCTAAACATAAATTATCAACCCGAGAAAGTCTTTTATTTCAAAGCTATCGTGCAAAATATATGCAAGTACAATTTCTACCTGACATTGTTATCTATTGGTATGCACTCGAAACTATTTGTAAACTAAGTCACAACTGCTTGAAAATAAATCAATACTCAAACCTATTCATAAATAAAACTGTAAATCGAATATACTTCAAACAAGATCTATTCATATGAAACAAGATCTGATTACGTACATCTAAGGAATTGTTATGTTGGCCAACGATTTACCAAATGAATTTTCAACACAACGATTATGACAGATCTAATGAATGAAAGCATACAACTATCATAAGCTTAATGAATGAAAGCATAAACAAAATAATAAGCAGATCTAAACAATAACACACTTACAATTAACACTACCAGCATCTGCTCAGGGAAGAGGGCCCTTCCTCCACTGAGCAGATCTGGATCTCCACAATGAAAGTCTACAACTCCAGAATTAAGAAACTGCCAGCATGTATTATCATAATGGAAGAATTACAACAGATCTGGATCAAATCCTACATCATAACATTGTGTTTTCTCCTATCTTGCATCTCCTATCCTGCCTAATCTATCATGCTTAATCTCTATCAATCTATCCCCCTTTCTCAATGAGATGGATTACATATTTATACATAAAATTATCTCATGAAAATGAAGAACTGAACCCCCAGCCTGTGATCTGCAACAGCTGGAACACGGCCGTAACTGTTGGCAACTTTGGAGCCGGCCGCAACACCAAATCTGGAAAATACCCTCTCGAAGAACCACCTGCATAGAACAAACCGTAGCTTGTTTGGGCGATTTCCTCGCGAGTCAGGTAAATGAGGATGTTACGCACAAAACCCATGTCTCAGATTTTTGAGATTCGTTTCCATCTGTCCGCAAATCAAGATGCGAATCAAGGTGTTCTTATGTGGCATGCGTTTTTGGTTAAGGCTGTAACAGCTGGCTATGAGCGTCCTGTACGTGACAACTCACTCCACAAACCATCATTAGTAAAATTATGCATAATAGTCTTTTAATTCATCAAAGATAAAAGAAAATAATCACTATTAACCACTTAAAACATCAATGGAAGTAGCAGGCTGTTCAACGCGCAGCTACAACAAATGAATGAAAAATGGAATGATAAATGAGAAATAATGGTAAGAAAATGGATGAAAGGTATGCCGGTAAGTGATGAAAAATGGACAATTCCAGGGCCCAACATCTCCCCCAAACTGAACTTGTTGCATGTCCTCATGCAACCCAATACCTGTGTAGCATCCAACTTGAAAAAAAAACTCATTCACTTGTTCTTTTATTTTACCATTTGCACAGCTGCAGCTAGAAGAAATAGAGAGTTTAACACAAATTGGCAGAGTCACTTAGCGGAGGATTTAGCAGAAAATTTGGCGGATTCGCAGCTCTTTAGTAGAAAATTGGCAAAGTCACAGCTTATTTTAGCAGAGAATTTGGCGAAGGTTTTAGCGAAGATTTTGGCGGAACAGCGCTAAATGTAGCGGCAAATTTGGCGGAGTTGCAGCTGTCGGAAAAGATGTCGCAGCCACCGGAAAGATGTCGCAGCTGCCGGAAAATAGGCAGCTGCCGGAAAGCGGTCGCCGGAAAATGAGGTGGCGGCTGCGGGAAAAAGATGTTGCAGCTTCCGATGTTGCAGCCGCCGAAGTCGCAGCCACCGATGTTGCAGCCGCTAATGTTGCAGCCGCTAATGTTGCAGCCACCTATGTTGCAGCCGCCGATGTCGCAGCCGCTAATGTCGCAGCCACCGATGTTGCAGCCGCTAATGTCACAGCCACCTATGTTGCAGCCGCCGATGTCGCAGCCGCTAATGTCGCAACCACCGATGTTGCAGCCGCTAATGTCGCAGCCACCTATGTTGCAGCCGCCGATGTCGCAGCCGCTAATGTCGCAGCCACCGATGTTGCAGCCGCTAATGTCGCAGCCACCTATGTTGCAGCCGCCGATGTCGCAGCCGCTAATGTCGCAGCCACCGATGTTGCAGCCGCTAATGTCGCAGCCACCTATGTTGCAGCCGCCGATGTCGCAGCCGCTAATGTCGCAGCTGCCGAAAAATGGGCAGCTAATTTTAGCAGAGAAATTGGCGAAGGTTTTAGCGGCAAATTTGGCGGAATAGCGCTAAATTTAGCGGCAAATTTGGTGGACTTGCAGCTGTCGGAAAACGGGAAACGACAATATTTTACGGCGTTTTAGTCTTTTTGAACGGGAAACTTCTAAAGCCATTTTCTCCCAAACGACGAACTGGGTTGGGCTGAAATTTTGCAGGCAAGTAGCTACCACTCTAATGCATCTCCACGCCAAAAATTAGACAAACCCACATCACGGATCTCGAGAAAAATGTGAATTAGCTGTAGGTGATGATGGCCATTTTCTCAAAAACCATGCACTGGATTGAGCTGAAACTTGCCACGGTTGTTCTTCATGATGTTATGCATCCCCTGTCCAAATTTCATGAGTATCCAACTTACCAATTGAAAGATATGCCCAAATCAAATTCTGCACTTTTGAACATGAATAAAAATGTATTGCAGCTGATCTTCCAGAGCCAATATTTCAAAAACTACAAACTGGGTTGGGCTGAAAATTTTCAAGCAGGTAAATACCATTATAGTGCATCTTCTCACCAAAACTTAGATGAACCCACATCACAGATTTCGAGAAAAATGTGAATTGGCTGTAGGTGATAATGGTCATTTTCTCGAAACCCGTGCACTGGATTGAGCTGAAACTTGCCACAGTTGTTCATCATGCTGTTATGCATTCCCTGTCCAAATTTCATGAGGATCCAATTCGTGGTTTGTGAGATATGCTCAATTCAAATTAGGCATTTTATGTGAAGAACAATATGCATCCAAATTATGAATGTGAATGAAAAAGCAACAAACATAGTAGCTCCTCCCCCAAACTGAATAATTTTTCATGTCCTCATGGAAAGTAGGAGTTTGTTTCTTAGTTGGAAAGTAGCCATCTCCCCCAAACTTAACATATGCAGCATTCAATGATTCTCAAATTCTCACAAACATTTCACTTGTAACAGCGGCCCATTGCTCCATGGAGAAGAATAAATGCATATATCAAATTTTTATGGCTCTCAATCACTCAACAATACTCATGCATATAACTTTGTGATAGCACCAAACATAATTCAAATCAGCTCATGGTATCCAAATGCCAATTTTACCATGTAATTAAGATGAAGTAACAAAGATGTGGCTGCCCCAAGACAAAATATGGAAATTCCACTGAGTTTTGTAGCCCTCCAACCTTCATGTGGACAAATGAATGTCATAAAATTGTCTCATCTTTTACCTACAACACAATACTGTTAAAGATGTGCTGTAATTACTGATTTTGAAATATGCCCATAAAAGATTAGAACCAGTCATAAATGCTATCATTCCTCTGCCTTGAATGTACAAGATAACGCTGGTATCCACTGCTACAGGAATGTTGTGATTTCCATCCCTCACAATTACAGTAATAAGACTTGATATTATTACTTTCAAACTTTCCTTCTATCTTGTATATACTGAAAATGATGATATGTGGATTTTGATAGAAGAGCCATTCATGTAACTTGCAACTAAGTCCCCTATATTCTTCTTCAGCCACAACATCCATGCGTTTGAACCGATTTATGTATTAGGTGAACCAAGAAACACATACCTTTGAAATGCATCCTCTGTTGTAGGTTCTTGTGTCCAACCTATCCTTCTCCTTCAAGATGTGTATCAGCTACTTTATTTCTCCTCATTATTTTTTTTTATATGGCAACAGAGCACCGTTTCTTACTGCTGGTTCTTGTGTGGCAACAGCAAGACTTATTTTCTTACTGCCGGTTCTTGTGTGACAGCAGCAAGACTTCTTATTGTTGCTTCTTGTGTGACAACAATAAGGTATCCCTTTTTTTCATGCTTGGTCAGTTGGGTTGGTGAGATGTTGGATTGGAATTTGAAGTGGATGTGCATGGATAATGAAGTGTTAGAACTGAGTGGGAAATGATGGGAATGGATGGACATAAAAGGCTATTTAGAAAATGGAAATGGCTAATGCTTAGTGGTTCTTCATGACATTTCCCCAAATCTTTAATAAATCAAAAACTCATGCTATTTTACCTCAAGTTTTACCTCCATAGAAGCCTTGGTTGACATGAATGGACTGGTGTATGCTGGAGCTATGTAGGCTGATCTGATGCTGAGACATATGTATATGAGAGCTGGAACTGGATGATACTGAATTTGATCCATGATGTTGTGCTGGTTGCATGTAAAACTAACTGCTGAGACAATTGATGAGTAGAAATTCTACCATAGAAGCAGAAATTCCTTTCTCTTATTCTGCAAATCAACTGCAAAACTACTGAACAAATGATGCTGCAAGTCATTGTTGAAACCATTAGATCACATAATCTTCAGCTGCTACAAACCCGAGGTACAATTCTTACCATGCGAATGAATGTGCTGAAGTCGAGCATGGAAAGAAATCATTGGATTACCGGCCATTAATGTATGTCGTTAACCAATGTGAAGAAACTCACCTTTGATGACAATGAGCTCTAAAGTACCTTAGTGCATCTTGACAGGTACGAATGGATGTGCTGGAGTCGAGTCACCTGCAAGATTTGTCAATCAAGAGGCATTGATGAATCCCCATGATTAACAACAAGGAAATCTGCCATTGATTCATGCAGATACCAGGGCACTATAAAAACTCTAATCTTGATCCCAGATGATGTGTCGGAGTCGATGGGACAAGACCATTGGAAGGTGGACCTTAATGCATTCCACATCATCCAATACGAGTACAAAATAAATGATTGTGAAGAATCATAGTGAAAAATAGGACCAACATGAAACTCAGAAACGGAAAGTATATGTGAAGTCATGATGTAGTAGTGATGGGAAATAAAATGGTTATGGTGACTACATAAGCAGTGGAAAATGAGACTTCGACATGAATGGATTTTTAGGGTTTTGAAATGAGGAGGGTGAATGAATCTACCATAGGGCAATTAGCTTCTTGAGGGGTTTCTTTCAGCAACAAGTGGGATGACAGGTGTCTAAAAAAACAAATCTTGGGATGTTGCAATGAGACTTGACTTTCGGAAACATTGGACTCTGTATGGTTTGCACATCAATCTCTCCAATTTTTTTATGTGCTCAATCCATTTGCAAATTGATAAAAAGTCTTCAAGACTCACTCGTGCATGCATTGACCTTCTTCCAAGGACCTGCAAAACCTAGCATTTGCCTGCAATAAAACATGAGATGATGGAAGAAGAGAGATGATTGGTCTCTCTTCACCCAAAACTTATGAAAAAAACAACAAGCAATTACTTATAAAACAAATCCAAAGAAAAATGAACAAAGCAAAATCCATTTTATACCTGCAGGAGAGCAATGTCCATCTAGACTCACCAACGGTATTCTGATCATAGCTTCTTCGTTCCTTGTCCAAATTGAGTGATTCCAAATCCAAATGAAAGTAAATTCATAGGTCTATTTCCATTAGAAACAGGTTTTTAAAATTCTATGCAATGATCTTCCAAATCACTCATTAACAGCCTGCATGACAAGGTGTCTTTTCAAATTCTGGACTAGACCAACTGTCACGGTTTTAGGCTTAACTTTTTCAATTGATAACAGATTGATGTGATTCCAATTGGAGATGAAAGTAGATTCATGTAGGTATCTCCATTAGAAACAGGTTTTGAATCCAACAAAAATTGATGGGTCAAATAAGCCAATGAACAGTCTAGAAAATATACTTTTAGGAATGCAGATTTGGGACAGACAGTCGGTATTTTGGTCATAAAATTTGCATACGACATCGGAATGGAGTGATTCAAATTGCATTGTAAACTAGATTCATAGGGGAATATACCAATAAAACAGGTTTACAAAATATGTCCAATAAGGCATCCAAAAATTGACTGTCCCATCTCTGTTCCTAAGCTGCCAGCTTGACACCCTGTTAGTATTTTGGCCATAAAATTTTCGTTTGACACCCAATCGTAAAAATTCAAATTGTTTTGGAAACTAGATTCAAATTTCTACTTGGGATATAAACAGGTTTTAAAAATAAGTTCATTTGGTGTCCCAAAAATGGACTGTCCCGTCTATGTTTCAGTAAAATTTTCAAGCCAAAATGTCACAAAAATCCAATAAATTAAATTTAACCCCCAAAAATTGATCAAAAGAGGTGTGAATGATTTTAATGATGTAAATTTAAATATAATACACATCCATACCAAAAATTTCAAGCATTGAGCACCTAGATTGACTTACACAGTTTGTTGCAGCCACAGCTGCAACTCTTAAAAAATGACATAATGTTGAAATAAAGCATGTGAATTTTTATGGAAAATAAAAAACTAAAGACATATCATGATGTGCAACACCCACGTATCTCAAACTCATTAATTTTTACCTGTAGCACAGTCATAGTTGGGTGTTGCATCTCCTTGTCACAGCCAATGTTGCAGCTCACTGTTGTAGCTGCGAGTAATCACAGCTGAGAGTAATCACTCACAGTTGGGTTGTTGCAGCTAACAACTTTATGTCAAATTTCAAGCTTGAAGGGTTCCATAATCATGGGCTCATTTTCCTGTGGATCCTTCATTCACTTTCTCGAATTACTGTAATTTTGTTTTCATGATATTTTTATTTTTATTTGTAACAAATAGAAACAAATTGAAATTGGGAAATTGATGACAAAAAGGACTTGAGCATTTTTGTTCAAATAGTCAACAATTCCAAAGCATTCATGAAAACATCTCATACCCATTCCTCATACTTCTACTTTCTGATCTTCCAGATCGCAACAAGGCGCAGGAAGAGAGCATACTTATTCAAAAATAAAAACTTAAAAAAACAAAAGCATGGTTTTATTATGTTATTCTACCCTACCCTATTCTACTTGGAAAAAGAAAAAAAAAATTATTCAAGTGTATGCATATTTCCAATGGAGCCATTTTCGAAAAAGTGACTCAAGTATGCTCATACTCCTAATAGAAAAATATAACTTTATGAATTCTAGGATATGAGAGATCAACTTCCCTTCAAATGATGGTGCCAAGAATTGGTGAAGTATGAAATGATGCTGCAGACCGATTACAGATTGAAACCAAGCTTCAATATAGTCTTTGTTCCCTTGATTGCTCATGGATGTTACACCATGAAGATCCTTATTAAACTGATCTTCCTCAATGCATAAGATTTCTGGATCTAATGATGTGAATGATGCTTTTGGTTCCAATGGCTGTTCTCCATCAAATATTACGTGTGTATTGTTGATCTTGTCTGCTTGCTTATGAGGACTAGAAGAAACTCCATCTGCAAAACTTGGATCTAAAACATGTTCAGGCCTCGTATGGATTTGCTGCAACAACGCACAACCTTTTTGCAGCGGTGTAGATGAGGTAGAATAAGAGGGAAGTGTAAGAACATTTTGCAGTTCAGCACTGTAAGCATACTGTACTGCTTTATTATGGTTAGGGTGGAGGGTGGATTGGACAGGAAATTGTGTTGGATACCAAGGAGTTTGATGAGAAGATAGATGTGGCTGATGTAGATGATTAATTTGTGAGGTTGATATTGAAGGACCAACTTGTGTTGCAGCATGAGGGAGAGTGGCCATATGATCATAGGATGGGGCATTCCAACCTTGTGGATAAGGTAAGTAAGAGTTAAATTGAGGCTGCAACAACTGCCATGGTGGAAGAGTATTCAATGATTGAGTATGAGAGTAAGAAAATGGAGGGATAGAATTTCAAACCATAGATGTAGGCCATGGTTGACATGACTGTTGCAACAAGTTGGCTGCGACTCCCAGATCTCTATGATATGTTTCTTTCATCTTTGGTAAGGAGGGACAATGATCTGTGGAGTGATTCAAGTCACATATACCACAACTTTCAAGACTATCCAAAGGGAAATCCCTTGCTTCTCTTATCTCCTCTTGCTTTTCTTTATCCTGCAAAACACCCAATTGTAAATTAGCTTTAGAAATGTCAAATAAATTGCTAATTTCAGCTTGTAAACCTCTTGTTTTTGCAGCAGATTCCAAAAATAAAGATAAAAGTTCCTTAGAATTCTTACCAGTCTTGAAGTTTCCTCTTGAATACCTTCTGCATAACTCACAAATATCATCATATGCTAATTGAAATACATTACCTGTTCCGATCAGATTCAATATTTCTAAACATTCAGCTTGGATTCCCTTGAGTAGAAGTGTTTTTAAGATCTCCTTCCCTAGTTTCCTCTGTTTGGATCTTTGGAGATTATATTGAAATCGTTCTATGTATTCCTCCAGACTCTCTTCTTCTCCTTGTGTCATTTCGAAGATGTCTTCATTGACCCTGCAATAATCTTGGTACCTTTTCAAGAACACATGTTTCATGTCTTCCCAAGTTTGTATACAATTCCCACCGAGGCTCATGAACCATCGGAGGGCTGTTCCTTTTAGAGTAAGGGGAAATACATTCAACTTTTGATCATTAGCACAATAACCATATCCTCTACAAAGTACTTCAAATTGAAATAAAAATACATCAGGGTCTTCGTTTTCCAAACCGTGAAAATTTGGTAGAACATGTGGGGGAATTCTTTTTGTTGGTGCCACTTCGCTCGAATCTCTGATGGGAAATTCGAAGGTAACAACTTCTCCATCTTTTTCACCTGCCATCTCTTCATTAGATTCTTTGTGTGCTATCTTGAGGATCCTCCTTCGAATGTTCCTGTCAACTTGTTAGTAGAATGGGTGGTGCTCACAACACCACTAAGGAGAATGATAAGATTTATGAATCAAAGATTGCAAATGAAATAAAACTGAATGTAAAGACAAAAAAAAATTAACACTCAAAATAAATTCAATAAACTGAAATGTAATCATGCAACCTACATGCCCTATTTTAACAATGCATCTACAAAAAAAATGTCAGATGTACTATTGCACAATTGATAACTTCCCCGGCAGCGGCGCCAAAATGTCGTGCCCACTATATGTCAGTTAATTAAAACTTAACATGCAGAGTGCTAAACATAAATTATCAACCCGAGAAAGTCTTTTATTTCAAAGCTATCGTGCAAAATATATGCAAGTACAATTTCTACCTGACATTGTTATCTATTGGTATGCACTCGAAACTATTTGTAAACTAAGTCACAACTGCTTGAAAATAAATCAATACTCAAACCTATTCATAAATAAAACTGTAAATCGAATATACTTCAAACAAGATCTATTCATATGAAACAAGATCTGATTACGTACATCTAAGGAATTGTTATGTTGGCCAACGATTTACCAAATGAATTATCAACACAACGATTATGACAGATCTAATGAATGAAAGCATACAACTATCATAAGCTTAATGAATGAAAGCATAAACAAAATAATAAGCAGATCTAAACAATAACACACTTACAATTAACACTACCAGCATCTGCTCAGGGAAGAGGGCCCTTCCTCCACTGAGCAGATCTGGATCTCCACAATGAAAGTCTACAACTCCAGAATTAAGAAACTGCCAGCATGTATTATCATAATGGAAGAATTACAACAGATCTGGATCAAATCCTACATCATAACATTGTGTTTTCTCCTATCTTGCATCTCCTATCCTGCCTAATCTATCATGCTTAATCTCTATCAATCTATCCCCCTTTCTCAATGAGATGGATTACATATTTATACATAAAATTATCTCATGAAAATGAAAAACTGAACCCCCAGCCTGTGATCTGCAACAGCTGGAACACGATCGTAACTGTTGGCAACTTTGGAGCCGGCCGCAACACCAAATCTGGAAAATACCCTCTCGAAGAACCACCTGCATAGAACAAACCGTAGCTTGTTTGGGCGATTTCCTCGCGAGTCAGGTAAATGAGGATGTTACGCACAAAACCCATGTCTCAGATTTTTGAGATTCGTTTCCATCTGTCCGCAAATCAAGATGCGAATCAAGGTGTTCTTATGTGGCATGCGTTTTTGGTTAAGGCTGTAACAGCTGGCTATGAGCGTCCTGTACGTGACAACTCACTCCACAAACCATCATTAGTAAAATTATGCATAATAGTCTTTTAATTCATCAAAGATAAAAGAAAATAATCACTATTAACCACTTAAAACATCAATGGAAGTAGCAGGCTGTTCAACGTGCAGCTACAACAAATGAATGAAAAATGGAATGATAAATGAGAAATAATGGTAAGAAAATGGATGAAAGGTATGCCGGTAAGTGATGAAAAATGGACAATTCCAGGGCCCAACAGTCCTTCTTGTTTCTGTTGAGGACCTTCTAAAACTCTGCGTAACCAGACTGCTTGACATGCTGTTGATGTCGCTGCTACATACTCTGCTTCTGCCGATGAAAGTGTCACAATGGGATGCTTCTTGGATGCCCATGAAATCACCCCTGATCCAAGATGAAAAACATGACCGGAAGTGTTCTTCCTGTCATCCAAACTTCCTGCAAAATCACTATCAGTGAAACCTATCAAAACATCATACTCCGTGCTTAAGTATAAAATTCCATAGCTTGAAGTCCCTGCAGCATATAGTAAGATCCTTTTTCCAACTTGCCAATGCGAGTCTTTGGGAGACTCCATGAACCTTGAAATCAAGCTAACAACAAACATAATATCAGGTCTCGTAGCTATGAGGTACATGAGACTTCCTACAAGTCTCTTATACAATGTTGGATCTACATTGGGACTGCAATCTTCTTTGCTCAACTTAGTACATGTTTCCACTGGTGTAGGTGTTGTTTTGCAATTAAGCATTCTGAATCGCTTAAGAACTTCATTAGCATATTTATTTTGAGAGATAAATATACCCTTTTCTGACTGTTCTACTTCTAGGCCAAGAAAGAACCTCATCAATCCAAGGTCTGTCATCTCAAACTCTTTCTTCATAGCTTCCTTGAACTCATCTACTAAGAGGTCACCTGTAAAAATCATATCATCAACATACAAACAAACTATTAAAATATGTCCTTGTTGATTTACCTTTGTGTAAAGTGTTGGTTCACTGCTGCTTCTGCTAAAACCATTTTTTATCAGATAAGAATCAATTATGCTATACCAAGATCTTGGAGCTTGCTTGAGCCCATATAGAGCTTTCTTCAACTTGTAAACTTTGTCTTCATGTTCTTTTATTTCATATCCATGTGGCTGCTCCACATAAATTTCTTCTTCAAGAATTCCATTCAAGAATGCCGACTTGAAATCCATCTGATACACTTTCCATTTATTCTGTGCTGCAATTGCTAGGACTGCTCTTACTGTGTCCAATCTTTCCACTGGTGCAAAAGTTTCTCCAAAATCAATTCCTGGTTGTTGCGAGAAACCCTTTTCTACTAACCTTGCCTTGTACCTATCAATCTCACCTTTTTCATTGTTTGGTTTTATAAACCCACTTCACACCAATGGGTTTCTTATTCTTTGGCAGGTCAACTAGATCCCATGTATCATTTCTCTCAATCGAATCTATCTCTTCGTCCATAGCATTTACCCAATGCTCTTGTTTTACAGGCTCTTCATAAAACACAAGTTCACTAGCAATAAAAACATAATTGGTATTTGCATCCAATTCATCATAAATATTTGTCAATCTTCTAGTCTTTTTATTACTGTGATCAGATTCATTACCTAACTGCGGACTTGATGCTTCACCTCGAACTGAGTTTCTAGGTGTTCTTTCTGGAGTATTTGCTACTGGTGAAGATGCTACTAGATCTTGTTGTCCAATCAGCTCCTCATCTTCTCCATCTTTTGGTTGGGGTATTGCAGCTCCCATACCCTTGTCTATGGTTCCATTCCATGACTCTTCCTCCTTGAACAAAACATCTCTGCTGAGAATAACCTTTTTGGTAATAGGGTTATACAGCTTGTAGGCTTTAGTTTGTTCACCATATTCAAGAAATATACATTTCTCACTCCTGTCGTCTAGCTTTTTTCTTAGTTGTTTAGGAACATGAGCATAAGCAACACAACCAAATACTCTGAAATGAGAAACATTACAAGTCATACCTGACCATGCTTTCTCTGGTACTCTGTTCTTCACAATTTTGGTGGGAATTCTGTTCATCACATGAACAACACAAGCCACTACGTCTCCCCAAAATCCATGGGACACATTTCTTCCTTTCAGCATGCTCCTTGCCATATTCATGATGGTTATGTTCTTGCGTTCTGCAATACCATTCTGCTGAGGAGTATATCTTGTAATGAATTGCCTCTTAATTCCATGATGCTTGCAGTAATCATGTAATTCCTTTAATTCATACTCTCCCCCTCCATCAGATCTCAATACTTTGAGTTGATAAACACTCTGTTTTTCAACCAAAGCCCTAAATTCCTGGAACTTGCCAAAAGTTTCAGACTTCTGACGAAGGAAATACACCCATGTTTTTCTACTGAAATCATCAATAAATGTAAGGAAATAATAGCTTCCACCAATCGATTGAGTTTGCATTGGTCCAACTAGATCAGTATGAATAAGTTCTAAAGGTGCATGTGCCCTTCGAGACATATATTTAGGAAAGCTATCCCTGTGCTGCTTTGCAATGATGCAACACTCACAACTGCTTTCTGGCTCCTTCATAGGGGGCAATCCCTTTACCATCTCTTTCTGCTGTAAAAACTTGAGACCACCAAAGTGAAGATGTCCATATCTAAAATGCCATAACCAATAATCATCCATGCAAGTGGCTTTTTGAGCAAAAGAGGTTACCTTGCTGCTGCAATTCATGACTAGTGGATACATCCTGTTCCTAGTCACTTGTATTTTGATGATCAAATGTCGATTTGGGTCATAAATTTCACAGTATGATCCATCAAAGACAAGTTTGTACTTCTTTTCAGTGAGTTGCCCAATGCTAAGCAGATTATGCTTCAATCCTGGAGCATAATAGACATCTGAGATTGTCTTTTGTTGGCCTTGTTTGGTCAAAATGTTGACCACTCCTTTTCCAAGAACTGGAACTACCTCATCCGTGCCAACTTTGATCTCTTTCCTCACTGATTCATCTAGGTCTGCAATTAGACCTCTGTCACCTGTCATATGGTTACTGCAACCACTATCTAAAAGCCAAAGTCCCTTTGGGATTTCGTGTGCAGCATGACATGTAAGAAATAACATATCATCTTTATCCTCAGAGGTATTAGTCACATTAGCATTATGATTTGCTTGATCAACATTTTTCTTTTTGCATTCATGAGCATAATGCCCAAATTTATTGCAATAATAACATTGAATATTAGATTTATCTGACCTTTTTTTGTCGCAGTTTCCGCTTTCATGGTTATGATGGTGATCTTGATCTCCATTGCCATTACTTCGGCCACTTCTGTCTCATCCTCTTGATCCTCCTCTGCCTCTGCCTCTTCCTCTACCTCTTGAGAATGAGACATGTGCTTTGAAAGCATTCTCTTGAGAGGATTCTTCATTCCTGTTGAGTCTGGATTCGAATGAAAGTAAAGATCCGATCAACTCGTCTATAGAGACAGTACTCAGATCTTTTGCTTCTTCAATCACTGAAACTTTCAACTCAAATTTGTGGGGTAGGGATCTCAGAACCCTTTCAACCACCCTTTGATATCCAATCTTTTCACCATAGATATTTAGCTGATTAACAATCCCCATGACTTTGGTCATGAAAGAGTCTACAGATTCTGATTCTTTCATCTTCAGATCTTCAAAGTCTCTTCTTAGGTTTTGGAGTGTTGCTGTTTGAACCTTACCAGCACCTTGATAACTAGTCGCCAAGGTATCCCATGCTGCTTTGGCATGTAAAGATGGTGATATCTTTGGAAATACGTTGTTATCCAAAGCGTTCATTATGAGATGCAGTGCCTTTGCATCCTTCTTCCTGTGCGCTCGCAGGACATCCTTCTCTGCGTTTGAAAGGGCTTGAAAAACTGTATCATCTGTAGGTTCGGAATAGCCATACATGACATATTCCCATGCATCTTTTGACCTGAGATAAACCGCCATCCTCGTGGCCCAGACATGATAGTCCTTTGTCCCTGTAAGAGGAGAAATCTGAGATTGATTGCTTCTAGAAGCCATAGATGCTACGGTGTCTTTCACTGGCTATATTCAAAATAATCTCCCTTCCCTTTTTTTTTAAAAACAAATAATAATTCTCCCTCTTAAACAAGATTTGAAAAATATCTTCAAATATCTTCTTCTCTTGTAAAAAGAAAAAATTATTACTCAATAACTACGTGAAAGTCAAAAAACAATCACATAAAGTAAAAACCTTTTTGCACTTGTCCAAAAATGCTGCCTTGTTCCAATTACCAATTACCGCTCTTTGTCCTAGGGAGAGGCTACGATGAAATCTCAATTTTTTACCTCGCATTATCCCAAACTATCGCGCTTTAGACTATACTGTGGTCGTGATAGTTCCTAAAGTACCACTCTATGGACTATAGGGAGGGCGTGGTACTCCAAAAATTTTTTTTTTTAATAATTTCTCCAAAAAACTTCTATGAAAATTCTTCAAAAAAAAACTTACAAATTCTTCAAAGCTACGGCTTTGGCTTCTCCGGAAATTGATGCTACCAATTTGATCTTCTCCTATGCTCTGATACCAAACTGAAGGTTGGAGGCAGAAATAAAACAAAGATAATGCGGAATGAGATACGACTCTTCCATCTTTATTCATAAACGGAGATCAACTGATATAATACAAACAATAATGTAATGTGTATTTAAACACTTATGGAAAACCCTAAAAACTCTAACCTAGCTTTTGCATGCATGCAAAGCATGCTGTTGCATTTATTAACTGAACTTCTAAATAGTAAATCAAGTAAAAGCTAAAGCTAACTAAAGTAATTATTATTTCTAACACTCCAGTTAAAACTTCCTTTCCTTTCAATATGGAAACAATCCATGCATCCATCCATCGTTTCATTATCGAAACGATACATCCAAGCGTTGGCTTTCTCAGCCATTTCAATATGGAAATGATCCATCCCGTAATTGGCTTTCTCAGGCATTTCATGGGGCCGCATTCTCCATTTACCAAGTTTAAGGACAAACAGTGAATTAGATGGATAAAGCGAACTCCTGCTCTCGGCTGAGACAAAATCGATACACAGATAGGGCATCTGAATTTTGTCTGCGATCTAGGTAGCCATTGAATTCACGCAGTCTCTCATATCGTTCTCGTGCAAATGGATTGGGTAGTCTGGTATTACTAGCTAATTTACTAATGTCGAGTCGTCTTCACCTGCAAAGTACTCTTCTTCTTGGCTTTGCAGGGTGTTTAGCAGCTGCGATCTCAGTTTGGCCTTGGGCTGAATATTGTTTATGTCGAATGGTCTGCCATTGTCTGGATTTTGGCAATCGCCGTGCTCACTGTCCCATAGTTTTAAGTTTTACATTTCATACACTCATTTCATTTTAATGTTTGGAATTTGTTTTAGTAGAAGGACTTTGTGCTTATGTTTGGAAATTAAGTTTTCAGCATTCTGGTAAGCATCGAAATGCTTTTTTATTCATCATTTGAATATTGATTTATAACAAGATTGATAAGTCCATTTTTAAGGAACTTCATTAATTTCATGAATGCAATTCAATTGACGCATCCATTCCTTGGTTTTGGAAAAACAAAACTGCAGTAGAATGTCTAAGAGCGAATCTTGAATCTTGTATGTATGAGCCTAAAGCTTGTTTATTTTGCATTGATTTTTAAAATTCAGTGTTTAAGAATTCATGTTGAATGCATAATTGTTTTGAAAAGATAAAAGAAGATCTTAGACAATAATGATGATTTAGGGAAAGGAAAGGACTTTCTTTTATTGGAATTAAGATTTATATTAAACCAGAATTTATTAAATACTTGGAAAGATTCAATTTTTTAAGATTTAATTTTTTAATATGTAAAAAATTTAAGATAAAATAAATTATTGTCATCAATTGGCGCACCTGCACATGTTGTTGCAATTAACTAATGGCAGATATTGATAAAGATCCATAGTGAGAAGGAAGACTTATAGAGAGAGATTATAACACCCCGCCCGGAGTGACTGCTTTTGTCCACTGAAAGATATTGATATATTGCATTTTATATTGTGTTTTCCAATTTTTTTTATCAAATTTTATATACGCCTGTGGGCTTAATAAAACAAATCCAGACAACAATATTAATTAAGATGTAGAATTTGAAAATTCGATATAAAATTGGAAAACACAAAATTTACTATAATACTAATTTATTTGTTATTAACGAGCTTCTTAACAAAATAGATTCGACGAGTTTTTAAGCCACCATGTTTTAGAAGGATCTAAAATATTAGAATTTTGAAAATTCAATATAAAATTGGAAAACACAAAATTTACTATAATACTAATTTATTTGTTATTAACAAGCTTCTTAACAAAATAGATTCTACGAGTTTTTAAGCCACCATGTTTTAGAAGGATCTAAAATATTAGAATTTAAAGCTGTGCAAACCTGTTCCAGAAAATAAAGTTCGAATTTAGAGTGCATGAAACTATTTTGATTTGAATTTTGAAATTTTATTTATCATGTAGTCCGAGTGAACTTCATGCATTCTTTATTTGTTGAGTTTTAAATAGTTTAGCAAGAAACTATTTAAAACAGTTTTCATGTTTACAGAAAATAATATTATGCTACCATGTCCTTGAAAAGTTGAATTCACCATTTGATTGGTTAATTGTTTTCTACTAACACTTTCAGTTTAAGATATATATGGAGGAATCTTTACATTTTGAAATAAAACCGATCGGAGTAAACCACACATAAGAATTGAATTTGTGGATTTTATTGGGTAAGTTTGATTTCAATCTCATGGAATTATAGTAAAATGTGGTTTTCACATTTATTGGATTATAATTCTTAAAATCTCATTATAATTTAACTTTTTAGTCATCATTATTGTTTAAATAGAATTATAATAATATATTAAAAATAGTTATAATTTCAAAACATTAATTATTTAGAAAGTGTTTAATTTGTCGTTTCTAATACATATTGGATAATTGATACATGTTGAGCTTTACCAATTTACACATAAGAATTCAATTTGTGATTTTAATTTTTTAGTTGTCATTATTGTATTTTAAATAGAATTATAATAATATATTAAAAACAATTTTAATTTCGAAACATTGAAAATTTAGGAAGTGTTTAATTTGTCGTTTCTAATACATATTGGATAATTGATACATGTTAAGCTTTGTGTACATATCATTTTTTTAATCTGTATATCATTTTTTCCTCATTTGTCAAAATTATTACGAGTGTTTTTGGTATTATGATAAATGATCACAAATTAATGTATTCGATGTATTAGTGATATAAAATTTATACTTAAATATATAAGTTTATATTTCTACATGAGAAATGATCACATTTAAAATAACACTATATATTATAATATGTTTATTCTATGAAATATGTTTATATGTATATAAATTTATATTTATATATATGAGAAATTATAATATTTGAAATAAAACTGTATAGAAAATATGCTTTAATTTACATTGTAAAATGTTGTACTTATTAAATGGTAACATTTATCAAAATATATTTTATCAATATCATATTGAACTGTGAAATGTTATATTAAACAATGAAGTGTTTTATTGAACTCTTGACTTGAAAGAATATTGTATATTAAAGTATGTAGAGTATTAATATTATATTAAATTTATAGATAAATTTATATTTATATATGTTTATATATAAGTCATTCTAAATGCATTTTAGATTGATAATATATATAATTTTAATTAAATATAAAGTAATTTATATTTAATAATGTTTATTTAAATAAATAACAATGATAATAATGTTGTATATTATAATGATAAAAAGATTTTATAAAAAAGATTTATAATATTGATATATCTTTTTTGATGCATGATATAATATTGTAGAGGATAAAATACTAAATAGTATATTAAATAATTGTATTTTTCTATTTTTAAACTAGTAAATGAAAGTATATAATTTATTATATTTACTTATATATAATATAAATAAATAATATAGTTGTTAAAAAAAAAAATTGTATTGATTGATGTAATTTAAAATTAAATTTGATGAAAGTATAAATTGTTGTAATTTAAAAAAATACAAAAACAAAAATAAAACATTTTTTAATAATGTTTAAGTAATTGAAATTTGAAATTCCATTTTAATATTGTCCAATTGAATTGTTTCCAATTGAAATATGTTCAATATAGTCCATATTGAAATGTGACATATTATAGCTTTACTAAGTATCAATTGTAAAAATTGGAAGTAACCATTTACCATTGTTCCAATTTAACAAAACCCACTCATGATCAATGTCATGTTATGATATAACTCTAATGAACATAAAAATGAGATAGAATCCTTAACAAACATAAGAATTCGACATCATATTGAAACATAACAGTTGTGGTTGAAGACTTAAATCTCAAGAAATTCCACAATGTCTGATAACTAATGAGGAAAGTAGCAATTTGAAAAAATCCAACAAATCTTAACATCATAATGTGATATAGCCATAGGTGGAAATAAGAATCAAACATACATTTTTAAAAACATTGCAATTTGACCTAACCCTTGATGTATGTCCTAACCATTTTCCACCATATCCAACCATGGTCAATCATAGTCTAACACGGTTAGTTATGCTAACCATAGTCAACCAACAACATACATGGTGAACCCTGAAAAACCAAACGAAACCACCTTCAACATAAGTCAACCATAAAGTAACCATGGTCAACATAAATCACTGTAAGGAAAGCATGAAATACCATGGTTGACCATAGTCAACCATAGTCAACCATTGTAAACCATGGTTAACCATAGTTAACCATAGCCAACCATTGTCAACTATGGTCAACCATAGTCAACCATAGACAACCTTAGTCAACCATATAGGCGACTACAATGAACAAATGCACATATGGAGGGCAATCGCAACGTTTTAATCACTAATTAGTGATGGATGACCCGGATTTAATATCAAGCAGATATTCCTTGATTAGATTTGTTGAGCACATCAATTGGAAGGCTTTGATTGAATTGGCGTTTGGATATGAATTTCTTAATCAAACGTTACTTTGATTAGTGTGATAACTTGTCGCGCTAGAACTCGATCCGTTGGCTAACGTTTGGGATCCAAGAAGTATGTCGCGTTGGAGAAGAGAGCTCGATCGATTGTATCTTTCTTTGTCTAGAGAAGGTGAGCTCGATCGATTGTATTGAAGCTTGATCTTCTGAGCGGAGCGGCTGCTGCTGATAGTCCATCCCCGAGTCCTCAAGATGGTGGTGTGGCCTCCTCTTATTCTCTGCCATCTTTTGTCGTACTGTATATATTGATCACAAGTTCCTGTAGATGGGATTGGTTTCAGGTTTTCTATGTACGATTAGGGTTCGGGTTTCAGGTTTTCTATGTACAATTAGGGTTCGGGTTTTATTTCTGTTTCGTATTGGATTCAACTTACTTGAAAGACAACTATGGATTCACGTCAACCTTGGCTTCAACGCAACCTTGGATTAAAGTCAACCTTGGATTGAATCCAATGATGGATTGAAGTCACCTTACTTAAAATTCAACTTTGCATTAATGTCACCCATGGATTCAAGTCAACCATGGTTTGAAGCCAATATTGCGTAAAATTCAACTATGAATGAAGTCAATCATGCTTGAATGTTGAAACTGTGGCTTGAAGTCACCCTTAGATTGAAGTCAACCTTGCTCAAATGTCTACCTTTGATTGTAGTCAACCTTGGATTGAATTCAATTATGGATTGAAGCCAACCATGGATAAAAACCAACTATGGATTGAGTTCGACCTTGGATTGAATTCAATCTTGGATTGACATCAACTATGGATTGAATTCAACCATGGAATGAAGTAAACCATAGATTTAAATCAACAATGAATTGAAGTCTACATTGCTTAAAAGTCAACTATAGATTAAAGTCAAATATGGATTGAAGTCGATTATGGATTGAAATCAACCACGGATAGAAATCAACCATGGATTGAAATCAACCTTGGATTCAAGTCTACCTTACATAAAATTCAACTATGGATTGAAGTCAACCTTGGATTGAAGTCAACCATTGTTTGAAGTCAACCTTGGATTGAATTCATCCTTGAATTGAAGTCAACAATGGATTGAAGTCACCTTTCAATTAATTCAACCTTGTTTTAAAGTCAACTATGGCTTCAAGTCACCCTTAAATTGAAGTCAACCTTGTTCAAATGCCCCAACAACCAAACTCAACCATGTCCATAGTCAACCACATTCAACCATGCCCAAACAACAAAATTTAATCAAATTCAACCAAAGGAAGTAGAGTCAACCAAACAACTAAGATTTACCAAAGTCAAGCATGGTTAACCAAACATTGTAAACCAAAGTCAACCATTCTTAATGAAATAAAGTAAACAATGTAAACATGGTCAACCTTGCAATGAAAACCATAGTCAACCATAGTCACGGGGGCTTCAATCAATAAATCGCTATCATAGCACGTTCGTTTGTGGCATATGAAACAATACCCCTAATTTCACTAAATATTGGAAAATACCTTCCAAAATCATTTTTTAACCCCCTCCCAATATGCCTTCCCAATTTAAAAAAACCCCTATTTTCACTAGATATTGTATGTATCAATTTTTTTATTAATATTTTTTATACCTCTTTATATTTCTACCTAGTATATTGATATGATACCCCTCTTATGACCCCACATGTATTCTACAATGCACCTTGCTTCTTTCGATGTATATTGTGGATGCACATTACTTCACCCAAAATGTAATTACTCAACCACATATCATTATGATTTGCAACATCTAATGGTCTAATGAATAGATAGGAGATCACTTCTTGTATGTCACTAGAGCCAATGCACATAGTACAACATTTAGATTGCATGTTACAGTTCCCCAATCGCTGACTAAGCCTTTTGTGGGTTAGGTATCCAAGCCCCTAGGGCCTATAACAAGCTCTAGGAGGCTGAATAAACCTCCCAAGGCCTGTAATAGGCACAAGTGGTTGGGTATTCAATCCCTTGAGGCTTATTGAAGGCCTATAACAGGTCCTGGAGGCTTAGAGCCTCCCAAGGCTATTGGTAACAATTGGTTGTCAATGACCATTGTCTCTCGAGGGTCAGTGCAAGCTAATGAGGGTCACTTTTGGCACGTTAGATGCAATAGAAAACTGAAAAAGCAGGCATCCCTCAACTTACTTGGATTTTTTGATTTACTTACGGAAAATATCTTGCATTGAGTAAAAAAGATGAAATGTAGGAAATTGAATCACGTTTCTGAATATATAACTTTTATGTATTGAAAATTTGCATAGCTATGTCAAGTTTCAGTTTTCCTAACAGACACTTTTTATTTTTCAGGCAAATGATAAGGTATATGTTTTTGTGGGTAGAGCCTTTGAGGGGCTAAATGATGGAATCAAGCTACAAAAATCGGCATGCATGTAGAGAACACATAGCACTTGTGCGCCATTATTTTTCGAAAATTAAATTAGTAATTTTATAATTTTTTTATAATTGTCTAAGTGATCAAACCTCAAAAATAGTACATCTTTTGTGGGTAGAGCCTTTGAAGGTCTTAATGCAAAATTCTTGAAATGGGTTTTTCATAGAACGTGGAGGTTAGTGTCCTCTTGTGCACCATACAATTTTTTTTTGAAATGATTGAGAATTGAAAAAGTTATGGAAGAAACACTAACAATGTGTTTCACGAGTTAAGGAGGTAGGACAGAAAAGAAATTGAAAGAAAATAGGAAAAATTAATATTTCAAAATAAAAGTTACATATTTGGAATCTGCAGAAAAAATGCTATTTGTGTCTAAGATTTCGTCAAAAATGACTCTGTGTAGCATATTGTAACGAGTGGCTAAGCACAGGCTTCTCCAGAAACTGGAAGAAATACCCAATTAGCTTTGGTTTTTCATTAACATAGCACAGGTTTGGAATTACCGAAGCAAACTCCAAAGCATACACATAGGATTATTGTTGACATGTGAGCATGTGACTCGGCCTGTTTAAATTCAAAAATATTGCCGCGCTTTTAGATTTAAATAACGCGTACGCGTTATATAACTAAATAACGCGTGCGCGTTATATCAATAATTAACGCGTACGCGTTATATAACTACATAACACGTACGCGTTATATAGTTACAAAACGCGCTCGCGTTATTCAAATCATAAAATACATGTTTAATACTTGAGAAAGAGGGGGTGTAGAAGTCAAGGGAAATTTTGTTTAATATTTGAGAAGGGGTGGGGAAGGGTCAAGGGAATCTATGGTTAATATTTAATAGGGGTGGGAAAGGGTCAAGGGCTTAGAAGGATGTTGGAAGCTTGAGTGGGGAGAGATGAAGGGAATGAGAACATGATGGGCTACAGGGGGTGAAGGGAAGTGGAGCTTGAGAGCACTATTAGGAGTAGAATAGGTTCTGAAGAGGTATAGGGTTAGAAATTGAAAGTGAGACTTGAGTGACAAGGGGGAATGGATGGAGGCAAGGGGGATGTGAGAGAGAAATAAAGAATACAAGGGGGGGAGAGACATAGAGCGAGGGAGGGAGAGGGACAATGGGGAGGAATGGATTTGGAGGGAGTGAGAGATAGATGGGGATAGAACGAAATAAGAGATAGGAAGGGAGGGACAGAAAGTGTTGGTAGGAGACATGCAGAGAGTGGTGGCGATGGAGAGAGAGGGAGTGATGGAGAGATTGGGATAGGTTGAGGGAAAGATGAGGGAGGGATAGAAGGTGAGAGACAGGCGATGAGAGAGGGAGGGAGAGAAGGTAGGGTGAGGGATGGAGGGAGAAAGTTGGAGATAGATATGGATGGAGGGGGTATGGGTTTGAGAATGGAAAGTGACATAATGTGTGTGTATGTGTGTGTGTTTGAGAGAGAGAGAGAGACAGAGAGAGAGAGAGAGAGAGATTGATGGTTGGGGAGAGAGAGACTAGAGGGAGTTGTGAGCATCATATTCTCCATCAGCATCATATTCTTCATCATCATCATCTTCATGACCATCATCGTCATCATCAACATCTTCATCATCATCACCATCATCATCATCATCATCATCATATTCCTCATCAAATCAAAATCTCCATCATCATTATCATCATCATGATCATCATCTAAACATCACCATCACCATCATCATCAACATCTTCATCATCATCACCATCACCATCATCATCAAAATCTTCATCGTCATCACCATCACCATCACCATCACCATATTCATCATCATTGTCATCTCTAGGTTCCCCATCAACATCAACATCTCCATCATCATCATCTTCTTCATCATCATCATCTTCATCACCATCATCATCATCATCAACATCTTCATCATCATCACCATCATCATCATCATCATTATCTTCCTTGAATCAGATCAACATATCCATCATGTCACCATCATCTTCTGAACATCATCATCTAAACATCACCATCACCATCACCATCATCATCATCATCTTCATCATCATTACCATCACCATCATCATCAACATCTTCATTGTCATCACCATCATCATCATCATCATCATTGGCATTTGTAGGTTCCTCATCAACATCTCCATCATTATCATCTTCTCCATCATCATCATCTTCATCACCATCATCATCAGCATCAACATCTTCATCATCATCACCATAATCATCATCTTCATCGTCATCAGGTCAACATCTCCATCATCATCATCTTCTTCATCATCTTCACCATCATCATCATCATCATCATCTTCATCGCCATCTCCATCATCTCCATCATCTCCATCATCATCACCATCACCATCATGATCATCTTCATGACCATAAACATCTTCATCATCATTGTCATCTCCCCCTTCCTCATCAACATCTCCATCATCATCATCATCATCATCATCATCACCATCTGAACATCACCATCACCATCATCGTCAACATCTTCATCATCATCATCATCAGCAGCAGCATCATCATCAGCATCAGCATCATCATCAAAATCTTCATCGTCATCACCATCACCATCTTCATCATCATTGTCATCTCTAGGTTCCCCATCAACACATCTCCATCATCGTCATCTTCTTCATCATCATCATCTTCATCACCATCATCATCGTCATCTTCTTCATCTTCATCACCATCATCATCGTCATCAACATCTTCATCATCATCACCACCATCATCATCATCATCTTCCTCATCAGATCAACATCTCCATCATGTCACCATCATCTTCATCTTCATCATCATCATCATCATCATCATCATCATTACCAACACCATCATCATCAACATCTTCATCGTCATCACCATCATCATTGGCATCTGTAGGTTCCTCATCAACATCTCCATCATCGTCATCATTGGCATCTGCAGGTTCCTCATCAACATATCCATCATCGTCATTTTCTCCATCATCATCACCATCATCACCATCATGATCTTCTGAACATCATCATGATCATCATCTAAACATCACCATCACCATCATCGTCAACATCTTCATCATCATCGCCATCAGCATCATCATCAAAATCTTCATCGTCATCACCGTCACCATCTTCATCATCATTGTCATCTCTAGGTTCCCCATCAACACATCTCCATCATCATCATCTTCTTCATCATCATCATCTTCATCACCATCATCATCGTCATCAACATCTTCATCATCATCACCATCATCATCATCATCATCTTCCTCATCAGATCAACATCTCCATCATGTCACCATCATCTTTGTCATCATCATCATCATCATCATTACCAGCACCATCATCATCAACATCTTCATCGTCATCACCATCATCATTGGCATCTGTAGGTTCCTCATCAACATCTCCATCATCATCATCATTGGCATCTGCAGGTTCCTCATCAACATATCCATCATTGTCATTTTCTCCATCATCATCACCATCATCACCATCATCACCATCATGATCTTCTGAACATCATCATGATCATCAACTCAACATCACCATCACCATCATCGTCAACATCTTCATCATCATCGCCATCAGCATCATCATCAAAATCTTCATCGTCATCACCATCACCATCACCATCACCATCACCATCTTCATCATCATTGTCATCTCTAGGTTCCCCATCAACACAACATCTCCATCATCATCATCTTCTTCATCATCATCATCTTCATCTCCATCATCGTCCTCATCAACATCTTCATCATCATCACCATCATCACCATCATCATCATCATCTTCCTCATCAGATCAACATCTCCATCATGTCACCATCATCTTCATCACCATCATCATCACCATCATCATCAACATCTTCATCACCATCATCATCAACATCTTCATCATCATCACCATCATCTTCATCAACATTATCATCTTTATCATCTTCATCTGCATCATGATCATCTTCATTGTCATCACCCTCCTCCTCCTCATCATCTTTATCATCTTCATCTACATCATGATCATCTTCATTGTCATCACCCTCCTCCTCCTCATCATCTTGTGCACTTATGCACTTAGGGATTAATATTTAGAAGAGGGTCTAAAGGCCTTTATGGGGGAGGGGCTCTAGGAACAAGGTAAGACAGAGAGGGCAGGGGGGAGGGATAAAGGCGTAGAGGGTTAGTGATTAAGGGAGAAGAAGGGAGAGAGTGCTATAGGGAGGGATAATGACGAAGATAAAGAGAAGGTGGAGAGATGGACAGTGGGGTGGTAGAGACATGGCTGAAGGGAGAGAAAGAAACATGAAAGAAACATGTAGGGAGAATGAGGGACAGATATTTAGAAAGAGATAGGGGGTATCTAGGGATTATTGGGAGAGAGCTAGGGGGTATTAAACCATACAAAACATTTGTTTTGTATGCAATCATATAAATTATTAGTTTTCTTTGATTTTGTTCGTTGCCCTAGCCGTGCACCTAACCTATTTATTGTGCTTGACTATATCGCGTTCGCGTTTTTTCACTACATATCGCGCACGCGTTTTATATTTATATAACGCGTACGCGTTTTGGAACTCCAGAAATAATGGACTGTTGCTGTCCGAGAGCAACTTCACTCTGTCCGAACGAAAGCAACAATCCCGCGATTTTTCGAACAGCACGAGCCCGCGTCTGAAAATTTTCACATTCTACACCAACTCCATCATTTTTTTTTATGCAGGTGCAGCATTGAGGACATCTTTCATGGTTGCTCACTGTGGTGTTGGGTTATATGGCCATATTTGAAGAAAATAATTAGCAAGCTTGAAGAATCTCCAATTGAAGAACACCAAAGATAAGGCCTTTGAAAGATTCATTTTGCCTATATTTGAGGAGCACACAAGGTAAGATATCAAGCTTCAAGACCAACAAGGAAGAACTTCCATTTGCTTATTATTGAAGAGCTTGTAATTGAGGAGCAACAAAAACAAACTATATTGAATTGATCATTGTGGTGATGGGGAATGCACGTAACCGAGTAAACAAATCAACAAGGAAGAAGAGACCTCAAGAAGTCATTGAAGAAGAGAAAGAAAAGAAAAGAATATACATGATGAATCGGAGGCTTTTTTTGGAAACTAATCCAAATCCAATTGTAGAGGATACCATGGTTCATCCTATTAATCCACGACAAGAGGGACCTTCAATTTCCACAATAGTTGTTGAACAAGCACCCCATGGAAGTAATCAAGAAGCAAAACGTAGGTGCTCATTAGGGGATGTTTCAATTCCCACTTCAAGTCAAAGTGATAAGTTACCATCTCAAGATGAAGCTCACGAAGAAACACTCAATTTGCTATCCGGATGTGGTTATACAAGCGATGAAGTCAGAGAGGCGTTGGACATTTTGCCTACTGTTGAAGAAGAGAATGTTATCCACACCATCGATGAGGATGTTGGACTTCCACAAGGGGATGTTGGACTTCCACAGACCATGGATGAGGATGTTGGACTTCCACCATCCAACTACTAGGAAGAGAATGAAGGACACCAAGCTACTACTGAAACGCCAGAGCGTCTTGGTGATGCGCTACATGGTACAATTCCAACCCCCTTACCTCCATTAGCAAGCACACGTCGAAGAACTCCGAAGCGTATACAAGTTGATGAAAGACTTATGAATTCCATTGAAGGTACGCTATCTAAACGTAGTATTGCTTATCAAACTCAACAGATACTTGATAAATATTTTGTTTCTAAATGTGATGGAGATAAATGTAGATTATTTTTATCATTGTTAAAATCTAGGAGCATGAATGTTGTTAGGAAAAAGTTAGGGATAAAGATGATAAAGAATTCTGAACCAAGTTCTCATATAGTTAAAAGCCTAGTAGATGCATTTGGTAAAATTGGTAAGAACACATGTTCAAAGGACCGCAATGCTGCTCGTCGTGTGTTGTCACAATCAATTGCAAATAAGAACACCAGGGCCCTTCGTATTCTCAGGCCTACATCGAAACTAGTTAATTTGAATGTAAAAACCCTCCGTAGGTATTCTATTAGAAGAGAACATCTTGACACAACCGATCAGACAGATTTTTGGGCCTTTGTTGGTCGGTTGCCACGTCGTGACATGAAGCTAGTTGATGCAGTAAAGGGACTAGTGCATAGTTTTTGGCATGATCACACAAGGCCTTCTTCAAACCGAAAGGATGTACTAAAACTAAGAAGGGGTTCAAAGGATCGTGAGCCACATACTAAGCATCTTCTTGATATAACACAGACAGAGCTTTACGAAAAATTTAAGATTGAGCATAGACAATTGAACTTGGGGCAAAGATCTTTTGAGAAATGTAATCCATGGTATGTTAGAATAAATACTCTTCGTAACACTTGTTGTTGTAGATACCATGTAGAATATGAATATTACTATGAAACATTTTTGTACATTCGTCGTGTGTTGCATACTAACATTGTGCAGGATTGCTCCATGACAATACCACCGACTTCATCAAGAGAATTCATTCATAGCATCATGTGCAATAGGCCCGAGGGGCAAACATACTATGCAAAATCTTGTTTGGATGGAACATGCTCCAACTGTGCTGGAATGGCATTATTGAGTCAATGTATGCACGAGAATGGAGACAATGAATTTGGGAAAATGGTTACAGACATGAAAAGTTTCAAATATATCAACTATGAAATAGTCCCAGGGAAGGAAAGCAAAAAAATACAATTGGTGACATCTCAGGTATGCATTTATATCTATAAAATTATGTTGTAACAGTTACATTTCAATCCTTACTTACAACAAAAAACTGACATTGAGATCATTTTGTGTCACCAGGTACAAGTTAGTGACTTCATCAAGGAATTTATTGAAAAGACACATCAATATGTTCAGCATGTCCACGTGGCACGATGGCAGGATGAGAAGTTTAGAATATGCAGAGATACATTTCCCCTTGGTACTATACTTTCAGTTGTTGATTTTGCCGAGAACTACACTCTGCAACCTCAAAATGAGATCCAAAGTCAGTATTATCACTCTGAGCAGGTTTCCTTGATGGTCCATATCACATACAGGCATGGCCCAAATAGCACTGAAGAGCAAAGAGAAATTCTGAAGGAATATCACTTCTACATAAGTGATGATAGGTGCCATGACTTCCACTATGTACGTCATTGCTTCATCATGTTCTATGATCACTTGAAGGGAAGGAACATACAGATGGACCGACACTGGATTTGGTCTGATGGGTGTGCTGGTCAGTTCAAAAATGCACGCATATTTCAGTGGTTGTGTTCATTGCATAAAAATTACAAAGTGCCACATATGTGGAACTATTTTGAGACTGGGCATGGTAAAGGAGAGCATGATGGAGCCGGAGCATGTGTCAAAACAGCCCTACGAATAGAGGAATTGAAAGTATCTACAGAATCTACTATTCTAAATGCTCAATCTATAGTCAGGTGGTGCACGTCAGTAATGGGAGAGGAATCAACTATGCGAGTAGAATCCACAAGAAAGAGACATGTGGAGAGATTTTTTTGGGAGGTGGTAGACATAGATCGTTCACATGCATGGGAATGCAAGACTGTGCCTGGGACTCGTGGCTTTCATTCGGTTCGAAGCTCTGATAACCCAGTATTTGAAATTTGGACCAGAAAACTTGCTTGTTTTTGCCCGCCTTGTTGTGATGGTGACTGGGATGGGTGTGAATCATTGGATTGGGTTGATGGATGGGATCGCATATCAATTCCACTTGATCAGCGTGCAATTGTTGAGTTAACTCCGTTGGAAGAAGACCAATCATCTATTTCTGCAGATTTTGATCATGTCTTAGACCTTGTACAACCCGGTATGATGCATTTCCTTAACATTTTTTGTTTGTTTACGTAGTCTTCAAATGCACATTAATGGCCTTGTATCGCACGAAAAATATTTTGATCATATACCTACAATCATATAATGCAGGGCACATATACGCAGTGGTTGCCTCAAAAGATACTGAATGGGGTGATGAATACTGGTTGGCACGCTGTATAGATGGAAAGCAAACCCTCATTGTGTCCATGACTGACGATGAAAACAACCACTTTCCAACTGGTTCTATGGTTGTTAAAGGTGAATACTTGACACGGGACAACAATGGAAGAAAGAAGGGTGGATATGTTTACAGGGATTACAAACCAGGTGCAAGTGTATATCACTTTACCAACTTAATCATTGGCACAAACCTTCAGGTACGAACAATGCCTAGTCGAAATACATCGAAGGTACGCTACTTCTTACCGGATACAGAGCACGAGAGACTAATGGAGACCATCAGTATAAGAGATGATCCGGAGGGCTTGGTTGTATGATAATAGGTGGGATCTAGCATGATGAGGTACGTTACATACTTTTAATACTATACTATTTTCACTATTTGTAATTGAATATTGATATATGCTCAATTTTCACATGTATGTTTCATATGAATATGTCAATTTTGCGTTCTTGATATGCCAAATTTACAAGAGATGGATTAAAATTATATTATGTTCATATGATCAGTAAACCATATATTAATCATGTTTGAGAGGTTGCTTAGCTAACTTTAAGGGCATTTAAGCTCTATGTTAAGCCCAACTAAATCCTTATGAATCACTAGACAATCGAATTGGTTCCTTGAGTAATTCAAATTTCTTTATGTAAAACCATTTTTCATTCATTTTAGTATGAAATCAAGTTTTTAGTATTTTTTTCTCTTTACTGGCTCTATTCTAGTTTCCTTTGAAAAATTGCTCAAAGTATTGTTGTTCTTAGTTTTATGAACCTATTTGTGATCTCTTTCATGTGATCATAAGATTTTACACATCACTGCCATAACCACTAGACAATTGTACACTATACAACTATGAAAGTCTCTCTTAATCTAGCGACAACCACCTTTTACCCATTTCTATAGAATTTATTTTCTTTAATAATTTTCTAATCCAAATTTTAATAGCTATTACATTTTCACTATACAACTATGAAAGTCTCTAGTGACAACCACCTTTTACCCATTTTTATTATACATCTCTAAGTTATCCACACAAAAACACACACATATATATATAATAATTATTGTGTATTCATAGTCAAAACTAAAAAATATATGGATTAAAGTGGATAAACATTAAACTAAAATTATAATAATTGTGTTTTTTAATCCATTTTTTACATATGATCAGTAAACCCTAAAATTATATTATGTTCATCATGTTGGTTATTGGCTTCACCCAACAAAATTAATTCAATTCATGCTCACTATATTAAACAATACACTTATATTAAATTTAATTCATGTCTTGTTAAATATTTCATAATGAATTAGCTAGTTGAGAGCACCACCTTAGACCAAGCCATCATCATCAACATCTTCATCATCATCATGGACCTGCAAAACCCTAGTTTCCAAAGTGTCTAGGCAGGTTCGGGCTAGGAACACTAGCCATACCCGCCCGGTGGATGATTTTCCAAAGTTGACCCCCGTGTGCAAAAATTGCACACTCCCACACTGAGCAAAACCCTAGTTTCAAAGATGGACCTGCAAGGTGACACATGGGCCACCGGGTAGGAGGGGAGGGGCACCCCTGGCACTATCCCAGTGTGCTGAATCCAACGGAGTCGACGGTTCGTCGATCCGAGCCACGGTCTTCATTCTATGGCTCGTCCCGTCTCACTACCAGAAGGCCTTCAGGGACACCTGCTGGATACCTACCGGGGGCATAGAACTCCAACCATGCAACAAAACCGGGTTCCGGGGAGACCTGCAGGTGTGTCTAGACAGGTTCGGGCTAGGAACACTAGCCATACTTGCCCGGTGGATGATTTTCCAAAGTTGACCCCCGTGTGCAAAAATTGCACACTCCCACACTGAGCAAAACCCTAGTTTCCAAGATGGACCTGCAAGGTGACACATGGGCCACCGGGTAGGAGGGGAGGGGCATCCCTGGCACTATCCCGGTGTGCTGAATCCAACAGAGTCGACGGTTCATCGATCCGAGCCACGGTCTTCATTCTATGGCTCGTCCCGTCTCACTACCAGAAGGCCTTCAGGGACACCTGCTGGATACCTACCGGGGGCATAGAACTCCAACCATGCAAAAAAACTGGGTTCCGGGGAGTCCTGCAGGTGTGTCTAGATAGGTTCGGGCTAGGAACACTAGCCATACTTGCCCGGTGGATGATTTTCCAAAGTTGACCCCTGTGTGCAAAAATTGCACACTCCCACACTGAGCAAACCCCTAGTTTACGAAATGAATGCACAATGAAGCCACTGGGCCATGGGGAGACGAGGGAGAGGGCCCCCTCGAGGTAATCGCACGCCAGGAGACCAATGGAGTCGACGGTTCGTCGGTCCGACGTCCGGTTTCCGAGTTATGTCGAGTTGCAAGTCGCATGAAAATGCCGTTCAGGGACACTTGGTGAATTTCCGTCCGGGAGCCAAAAAGCAAACGGAGCAGGAAAATTGCGTGCCGTTGGATCCTGCAAGTGTGTGTGGGCAATGCCGACGTGGGAACACTGCCGGGAGCCATAAATCCATGATAGTAAATTAATTCATGACAAAAAAAACTGAATTATTCCTTTCAATGGATGTGGTTTTCAATTTCCTATGTTGTTAGGTCAATTCGGCACATTCATTGAAAGAAATTGTAGACTTTAATGATGATCACAACAAGTGTGTTTGTTAAAACCTTGTGAAATAGAGCATCAAAAGACCTACATTGTAGGCCATATAATTGTGTTTGTTTACCTTTTGTTTGATGGACCATGCACAATAAGTAATAAAATAATTTTTGAAGTAGGTCATTTCATTTTTCTGATTTTTTCTTTGGTGGTGTTGAAAAAGACCATTGTTCTTATTGATGGGATTTCATGTGCTTATGATTCTTTGGATAATCTGGACACATACAAGGACACCATTATTAGACTAATTCATTATAAACAATTCAATATGAGTAATCTACATAAATGAATTGAAAAATTAACAAAAATAACAAACAACCCATATACCTTGGAATATAACACAAGAGTGACCATGTTAGGCAATCTTACTTATCTACTTACCTATGGTCATCTAAGTAGACCATTTGGATAATGTCTATTACTAATGATCTCCATTAACTTTTCATGTTCACAATGAGGCTTGAAGTATCATACCTTTGATGGGTGCTTCCTTGGCATTGTTTGTAGTTTGAGGTTTGTATCGAAAACTAAGTTTGTAAAGTGGTATATAGATTCACCTAGTCTAATCTTGAAATACATAACCAACCTTCTTCCATGTTTGGTCATCCAGTGTTAGATATTATCCTTTAATAACCATCAAACTGATTACAAGTTGATCACCATTGTCATCTATTAGTGAGACATGAGGGTTTGGTTCGCCTTTAAGGAACATGCCAACAAATAGTGAGTGCCCCATTAATTATCTTTCAGGGAAACCATTGCATATATGTTCATTTTAAAAAACATCAGTTCCAACGTGTGAGTCCACTAAATAGACAAAATGTAATGTATTCATGCTAGTTGATAAGATTTAATCTCATATTCAGAAAACTTGGTTGTACAAGATTTGAGACATGATCATAATGTGGTGAAATGGTTGATTAGTCCTCATCCAACTAGGATAATTCAATATTTATACCTAGAATAATGGCGAGTGATAGAATTTTCTTGTTCATATTTCTACTATAACATTGTTTGAGTTTCAAACTAAATGAAATCCACAAATTCCATGCATTATTCTATGTGATTGATCTACATCAACCACCTCCCAAAAATATCTCGTCTTCTTGTTCCATCTACAATTATTGAAGAACACCATTCAACAATAGATTTTGTGTAACTAATGAGAGAATTTCTTGTAAACTTCCATTTTTACCTGCAGAATATAATGTTTACCTACACAACATCTCGATCATGATCCCCTTTCCCACACTCAGTTTCAAAAGTGCTGTAAAGGCAACCTTTACATTTACATTTGCATTAACATGACAACCAAGTCTCAAAAATGAGATTGATGGTGTTTATTCTCATGCCATGTATACAGTTAGGATTAAGACAATTGTATAAATCTATGGAATTATAAATGGAGATATTAATCAAAAAGGAAGCCAATGTTGGCCTTGCCAATATTTTCTTCCGAATGCAAACGAAATATTAGATTCCATTTTGCTATGTTTCCATGTAAAATATATTTGAAAAAAAACATATATTTGGATTATATGGAAATCCTTCTTACCTTTGACATTGTTTGGGATCTGCAGGATGGGAATGAAGTATTTTTTAGGGATTAAGAGGAGTATTCAATTACGCAAACTTATGAATTCCTATTGTGACAAGCAATCCATTGATTTCAACTCCATCAAATTTCTGTTTGATGGATGATGTTTGCAAGGTGAGCAAGTTTAACCCACCAATGCGAGATTGCATGCAATTACACTGAGCAAAACCCTAGTTTACGAAATGAATGCACAATGAAGCCACTGGGCCATGGGGAGACGAGGGAGAGGGCCCCCTAGAGGTAATCACATGCCAGGAGACCAACGGAGTCGACGGTTCGTCGGTTCGACGTCCGGTTTCCGAGTTATGTCGAGTTGCAAGTCGCATCAAAATGCCGTTCACGGACACTTGGTGAATTTCCGTCCGGGAGCCAAAAAGCAAACGGAGCAGGAAGATTGCGTGCCGTTGGCTCCCGCAAGTGTGTGTGGGAAATGCCGACGTGGGAACACTGCCAACACTGGCTCGGGGGAGGTTTTTGCAGAGTTGACCTACCAATGCGAGATTGCATGCAATTACACTGAGCAAAACCCTAGTTTACGAAATGAATGCACAATGAAGCCACTGGGCCATGGGGAGACGAGGGAGAGGGCCCCCTAGAGGTAATCGCACGCCAGGAGACCAACGGAGTCGACGGTTCGTCGGTCCGACGTCCGGTTTCCGAGTTATGTCGAGTTGCAAGTCGCATGAAAATGCCGTTCAGGGACACTTGGTGAATTTCCGTCCGGGAGCCAAAAAGCAAACGGAGCAAGAAGATTGCGTGCCGTTGGCTCCCGCAAGTTTGTGTGGGAAATGCCGACGTGGGAACACTGCCAACACTGGCTCGGGGGAGGTTTTTGCAGAGTTGACCCACCAATGCGAGATTGCATGCAATTACACTGAGCAAAACCCTAGTTTACGAAATGAATGCACAATGAAGCCACTGGTCCATGGGGAGACGAGGGAGAGGGCCCCCTAGAGGTAATCGCATGCCAGGAGACCAACGGAGTCGACGGTTCGTCGTTCCGACGTCCGGTTTCCGAGTTATGTCGAGTTGCAAGTCGCATGAAAATGTCGTTCAGGGACACTTGGTGAATTTCCATCCGGGAGCCAAAAAGCAAACGGAGCAAGAAGATTGCGTGCCGTTGGCTCCCGCAAGTGTGTGTGGGAAATGCCGACGTGGGAACACTGCCAACACTGGCTCGGGGGAGGTTTTTGCAGAGTTGACCCACCAATGCGAGATTGCATGCAATTAAACTGAGCAAAACCCTAGTTTACGAAATGAATGCACAATGAAGCCACTGGGCCATGGGGAGACGAGGGAGAGGCCCCCCTAGAGGTAATCGCACGCCAGGAGACCAACGGAGTCGACGGTTCGTCGGTCCGACGTCCAGTTTCCGAGTTATGTCGAGTTGCAAGTCGCATGAAAATGCCGTTCAGGGACACTTGGTGAATTTCCGCCCATTTTATAATTTAAGCCACTTTTAAATATTTGAACTTCCATATTATTTTTGAAAGAGTATAATATTTCAAAACTCCTAAAGAGACAAAAACACATGATCAAAAATCCTAAGGCTGTAATTTAGAGTAGTAATAATGGGGGGTGATGGAGTTGAATTTGATCCTATGGAAGATAATGATACTAATATTATTGAGAATAAAGGGATAATAGGTTGATCCATGACACCTTTGTTTGCATGGATGAGGATGCACCTATGTATGAGACCTATGATAATATTCATGATGTACATCTTATTGATAAGGCACACAAAGGCCTATACAAGAGATCAAAGATGGGTCACTTTGTCTACTAATTTGATGTTGATAAAATTGAAGGTATTGAATGACATTTCAAACAATGGTATGACAAAGATCCTAATGTATACACAAGGTTAATATATAAGGTGCCCCATAAGGTTCTTTGTCATATCCCTATAATTCTAGGTTTTTGATGATTGTTTAGGTTAAAAAACATAGCACATTATATGGATTATCATGTACAAAGATAAGTGAAGATGGTATTATATGAGTGGCTACAAATGGTTCTCAATTTACGATCATCAAGGAAATATTACCCATTTTTTAAGAAGAACCTCATAATGTTAGACTTTCATTGGTAGTTGATGGCAATGGGTGTGCATGAGTGAGTTCGTTGAAACCTTGAAAACATTGTATTGCATTTAGTTTGATTAAATTACACGAGCAAGAACTTTGACATAACTTGTAATGATCATCCAAAATCACAAATTTTAATTAGATACCAATTAGTGCATGCATGTAGTGAATTCGTTGAAACCTTTGAATATAATAGTTTGTTCTTTTGACATAGTGCATTCATGAGTAATAGATAATCCACACAAATCAACACATTAGAATTACACAAGTACATGTATCCAAAAGTACATATATATCCAAAAGTGCATGTCTCCAAAAGTACATGTATATCCAAAAGTCTCCAAAAGTGCATGTCTCCAAAAGTACATGTATATCCAAAAATATCGAAAAGTACATGTATCCAATGAAGTCAATGTACATGTCTCCAAAAGTACATGCACAATAAAGTCAATGTACATGTCTCCAAAACTGAATGTATCGAAAAGTACATATATATACAAAAGTATCCAAAAGCACATGTGTCCAAAACTATCCAAAACTATCAAAACTCAAGCTTTCTCTTGTTCTTTCCCGACGTTGATCCTCTAGGCACATCCCTAGGATCAATGTGCATCCCTGGATCCTGCAAATTAAATATCAATTGTTAAATTCAACTAACTATGTACACTAATACATTATCTCAACAATTATCAACTGGTGCATGGAAAGTGCATGAAACACTTGGTCACTGAAGGACATCTCACCTCAACTGACAAAGGAGATTGTGTTGCTTGTGTAGCAGATGGAGCCATCGGTTGAACATCCAGGATGGTTGAACCAGGGGGGCCAGGCACTGCTCCTGCTGGTGGTGGCTACAATGAAAAAATGTTGAAATAGTTAGAAATGCATGAATAAACAATAGGTCCAACAATAATAAACTATGTAAAGATAATGTTGAAATAGTTACATACCTGTGTGTGATCAGTCGCCACTGCAGATGCGGCACTAACTGCTGCATCAACCATCGATGCAAGGTTCTCAGCAGACAACTCGGGTTCCTGTTGCAGTAAACATGCAATTCAAACATTAACAAAAATGATTTATGCACTGGATTTCAAGTTAAACAACAAATATCATCGAAGGATATACATTACCGTGGTGTGAGTAAGCCCATGGTCATGGGCAGCTGGAGTCTTTCTCGGAGTAGAATGCCTCACATACACACGACCCTTGTTCACGAATGGCCTGGAGGGAGATGCAAATCCAGGCAATGGGACAGATGTGTCGGATGGTGCCTACAGTCAGCAAGTGTTCATGTAGTTAGACATGCATGATTCAACAAACAAACATGTATTTAAAAAATGTCATTTTTAATTGTTTACCTGGAGCCCAGACGTTTCAGGGGACGGTATGACCATGGGAACTACCTCCACATTACCTTGCCCCTGTGAAGGATCTGCCATCTGCAAGTTTAATAATTGTAAATATTAGACCGTATATAGCATTAATGAACTAAAATGTAAAGTATGTGGAAATTAACAAATTAACAAGTATTAAAAAACTGAAATTTTAAAATGTTTACCTCGATGTGAGATACGGCAATAGGTGGTATATAAGATGGGCCTGCCGAATGGGTAGCATCATGCCCCCCTGTCGAGTCTGGAACATCCGGCTCTGGGGCGTCACTGCCGGTAATCATCATCAACTGCAAGTTCACAAAATTAATATATTAGCTCAAACTATATATATGTGTACAAAGACGAAAATAAATGAAGAATTTATTACAATTAACCATCAAGATACCTCTCTCAAAAAGCCACTGAAGGCAACATCTGATGCAATACCATAGCAGGGACGACCACATGACGTGCACTCGTGAGGATCAGTACTAGGATGGGGAATAGCTGATGGTCCTCCACTAGTGGATGGTCCTGATGGTCCTGCAGTAGTGGATGGTCCTGATGGTCCTGCACTAGCTGATGGTCCTGCATGGTGACGAGCTGGTGTATGTACCACACCAGGGACAGATGTCCCTTCCTCACCCATATGTTGAACCATCCTGCCATGGCGAACAACCGTCCGTGCCAAACTCAAAAATGCATCCCGTGTCTGCGGAATAATGCGATGTGCTGGTGGGACATCTGGCCCAGGCAACTGCCTGCGAGGTGCAGGGATAGGGCGATCCTGGTCTCGAAGCCTGGCATTGGGTCGGTTTTGGGGCATCCCCCCACCGATCCCCTGGAACTGTAAGATGTCAAAATAGTTAACGTGTTTATGCAACACGAACTCTGCATACATCTTTCGAAGGAAATATAAGGGAATTTCCCTGTTGTTGTGTGGTGGCATATCAAAAACCATGTACCATCTGTCCATCCAGTTATCAACAAATGGTTGAAACGTGCACCACTCAATGGAGATATGCGGCTTGCTTGCATTAGGGATTTCCCCCGTCCGAGGGTCCCTAAACAATGCAAATATAACCTCTTTGGATATTTTTAGCTTTTTTACTGCATTGTAATCTAGTCCATCAGCATATTGTTGTCTTTTTCTTTCTCTGTAAGATGCAATATCATACAGGACATTCGTAGATTGTGAAATTGTGTCCACAATTGCATCCAAGGTTGATGCAAGTGAACGGCGAATCCTGTCGCCACCACTAAAAGCTTCACTTATGCCCCTCAATTGGGCAAGCTCAATCAATATTTCGGCATTGGCATCCATAGCCGCAACTGCAATAAAGACATTAATACGAAAATCATTAGAAACATATACATGGTATATAATGACGTCTCTTCAAAATTGAACATGTATTAAATCAAACTCACATAAGCAATTTAATGGCATTTACTTAAACATACATTTAAAACTTAAAATTAAACATTTGACAATTAAAAAGTAAGTTAGTCAGATTGGCAGAGAGGAGGAGGAGGAGGATCAAGGCAGTGATGAGTTTGTTGATTCAGGCATGGAGGAGGAGGATCAAGGCAGTGATGAGTTTGCATCTATGTGTCTCAATGTCTCATTGTGTTTTGTGATTGTGAATGACAAATGTGTTGTGATTTGTGAATGATCTAATTTCTATTGAATATTTCATATTTGTAATTGTAAATGTAATTTCTATTGAATATTTGTAATTGTAAATGTTAAATTTTATTGGATGATCTATATGTCTATATTTTTAAATTTTAATATATTTTAAAAATATATTAATTCCGGGGGTCACCGTGTCCTACGTGTCATAATTCCGGGGGTCACCGTGTCTAGTGGGGACCAGGGATCAAATTTGAAGGGTGGGGTCCCATTTCACTATGAAGGGCTATGAGATATTGAACACTATTGAAGGGCTATGAGAAATTTATTAATATTTATTCTATGTGTATATATGGATGTATTCATGTTGTATGGATTGGATTCTAGGTTAACCGAGGCCTTTTTAGAGCAAAGAATGGGGTAATTACTATTTGGGAACAAGTTTTTTATCAAATGTAAATTGCGGTGATGGAAGATATTGAGGGTGCCACATGTTGTGGAGAAAGTAGTATTGATTCCTATGACGTAATAGGGAGTTCAAAAAGTCTGGTTTCAAGTATTGTCATGCGTAGCTCGATTGATTTTTCTCGCGCTAGGGTTGTAGCAACTGTTATGGCCATTACTGTTAAAAGGATTGATGGGGTGGAATCCCGTGAAACGATGAGTTCTTTTGTTAAGACGTAGATTCAGTGAAATTTGGTGGGAGTCTTATGTTCATTTTATGCACAAAATTCGATTACTTGATTTTGTTGCATTGTTAACTCTCCTCCTAGTCATAGCTACAATCTCTTATATAATTGTGAAGGTTATCAATCCACTCAATATATTAAAGTTGTAGTAGGCCAAAATCATCCACATATTTATTGTACTCACAAATGTTGACATTCCAATTTCTATGTAGAGCGCCCATTAACATTAGATTGTATGGGACATGTTTTTGAGGCATGATGTCATTATCTCATAACAACAAGCTTTTTATCCATAAATATGTCATCTACAAGCCAATGGAATTGTTCCTAATCCTTTATAAAACTTTGTCATAATTATATCAATACCAACATCCATACCTATTGACTTAGCTTAGAAGATATTACACCTTCGGATAACCAAACCTGATTCCAAGGTTGGTAATCATAAACGTAAAAGCATCATCATAAGGAAATAGCATGTTGTGTTGAGGAAATTCCTTTTTTTCCATTTCCTTCTCAGTATAATATTTGGTTGTGGATCATTTAAAATGTATAATTTATTTTAATATAATTGGGAAGCTAAATTCAAATTCATTAATATATTAATATGATTTGATTTTTTTATTAATAATAAGTTATTCTTTTCATTTGAAAATGTAATAGTACATCAAAATTTCAATGTTTACTAACGTAGTAAAGTTGAGAGGCTTTATTTTTCAGTGGATATAGCAGACCTGTAAATTCATAGGATGTCAAAAATCTAGTCAGCCTTGAAGTTGAGCTCCTCAAAGAAAACGAATTTCTTTAAATATGTTTATGGCAGGCTGGCATTGCCATCTTCGCTCCGCAAACTATCCTGGAGGACTGGAGGAGATAGGGTAGGTGGAACTTGGAAGTAGCTCAACCACAGTGGAATAGGGGTATAAGAAAAATCTTGTTTCTATTCATGCAATATGGTCGGAGCCATGGAAGCATGGAATTCCAGCATTGACTTGATACAACAAAGAAAACAAAAGGTGGAACTTGGGAGCTGCAGGATTGACTTGATACAACAAAGAAAACACAGGGTGTGAGGCTGGGAGCCGTAGATGGTAGGATTAACTTGATACAAAAAAGAAAACACAGGTCTATAGGTAGGGGCCACGGGCAGGAGCAACAACCTGCAACATTACAAGAAGTTTATGGATTGTGGATTTTGTCTGAAATGCCAAATTCGCGTGGGCATATTAACATAATATATTATACATTGAATACTCAATTAACTCACGGAGTCAGCATTCACGAATTGGTATGTGATAACTTGTAACTTGGTAAGCCCGCTAGCAACAACACGTATGAGCCACCTTCCAGGTTTAATAATTTTGTTGATGCCATTAAATGTGTTAAACACGTAAGCGCTCGCTACAAACACGAGAACTTCGAAGCGTTCAAGCCATGGGCTACTCAGTGTAAGCCCGTCCACGTAAGTTGCTCAATGATATTATTAGAGGCCCAATGGTCCATGATCCATGGATGATCGAACACGTGGATATTGGAGAGTAAGCGAGTCCCACTCCCAAGTCACCTAGCTAGTAGCTGCATTCCCAATTTCCCACTAAAAATTGTTGATGGGTGAAATTTGAAGCTACCCTTCTGTTGCAATTTTAAACAGTAGTGGTTAATTTAATTATTGAAGGGCTTACCATGAAATTAAATTTTTTTTGCATGGTAAAATTTGAAGTGGCCTTCTATGACGTGTGGATATAATTTGAAGTGGCCTGAAGGCTTCAAATTTGAAGCCTGGTGGGGACACTTGTGTCCCGTGTCCTCGTGTCGGGTGACTTAGATGAATACATTGTAGAAAGGGGGGAGTTTTAATTTTTTCAATTTTTGGTTTGATTATGAAGTTTTGAGTTTTTTGAAAAGGGTTTCATTTTGAGGTGTGAATTTAATTACAAATTGGGTTATTCCCGATTTGATCAATATTACAAAACTAGGTTAAACAATAAAAAAATAGTAATTTGGATTAAAAAATCACAAAAAAATGATTTGGGTGAATAAATTACCTGACTAGATGAGAATGCACCGGTGAATTTGTCTCCTCTCTAGCTAAATCGAGCAACACGGATAGTTGAGTGGGCCACAAAGCGTCCTCGTCCAGGGTCAATTTCGCCTCTATTCGCGTTTCTGATGCGTGAGTGTCGCGGGTGGTCGGCAATCGACCGACTGTGTTTTTAAATTCATTTTTAGTTTTACATATTGCGTACGCGATTTGTAAATACATAACGCGTACGCGTTTTTTAACTACATAACGCGTACGCGTTATTGTTACCTAGCCTACATGTCCAATGACATGTTAGGCTCGGGTCTTACCATGGCAGGTGGTAAATATCATAAACGCGTTATGTTTTAGGTATCAGGAACGAGATTTGAAAAAAGTAGCATTGCATCTAAAGTGACCCTCATCTTCTTGCACACACCCTCGACTATGATCGACTGGAAACCCACTTCACCACAAAAACCCCTAGACTCAAGAATGCCTCAAGACACGATTTCCCTACGTACTAGTAAGCCCGAGCCTTGCCTCAACCTGATTTCTCATCCGGCCGTGATCCCGCCATCTCCATTTGGAGGATATTTGTCAGCCCACCCATATAAAAAAGACCCCAAAGTATTTTTGTATTGTTACATTGAATAAAAAAACCCTTTGCCCCTTAATATATAAGCAATATAATTTTTAGGTTTTCATGAATATTTAATACCGCAATATGAATGAACGTGGTATTATATTGCCTTCTAGTGAAGCCCCCGTGACCATAGTCAACCAACTAAATTCAACCATGCCTAAACAATGGTCAACAATGGATTAAGATAGTCTATCTTAGTAAAACAAACTCAACCATGCCCAAACAATGTCAAACACAACCAACCATGCCTAGACAACCAAAGCTAACCAAAACAACCATGCCTAGATAGTCAAAGTCAACCAAAGTCGTTCAAACTAAACCGAATTCAACCATGCCCAAAAAATGTAAGCCATAGTTAAAGATAATAAACTATGGCCAACTAAACAATGTAAGCCAAATTCATACAAATAAGGTAAATTAAAGTCAGCCAAAGTCATCCATGCCTAAACAACCAAAGTCATCTAAAAGAAACCATGCCGAGATAACCAAAGTCAACTAAAACAACCAAATTCAACAATGCCAAAACCACTACAATTAACCAAAATCAACACATTCAACCATGCCCAAAGAACCAAAATTAATCAAAGTCAACGATAACAACCAAATTTATCCAAAAACCATGGTCAACCCTATCGAATAAAAAATTTTCAACCATGCTGAAATAATGTTAACCAAAGTCAACAATAGACAAGCATACAATGTAAACATGGTCAACAAAACAATGTAAATTATGTAAACAATTCAAGCAAAGTCAACCATTCTCAAACAACCAAAGTCAACCAAAATAACCAAATTCAATCATGCCCAAACAATCCAAGTCAACCAAATTCGATCACATTCAACCATGCCTAAACAACCAAAGTTAATCAAAGTCAACCAAAACAACCAAACTCAACCAAACAACCAAGTGGACCAAAGTGAACCATGGAAAACCAAACAATGTAAACCAAAGTCAACCATGGTTAACCAAACAAATCAAACAATGTTAAAATCGCCAACCAACCAATGTAAACCAAGGTCAACCATGGTCAACCAAACAATGCAAAGTCCAAAGTCAACCAAATTAAATAATATAAACATGGTCAACCAAACATTGTAAATGTTCAAGACAGCCATAATCAATTAGTCAACCAAATTCAACCACATCCACTCATAGTTAACCATGATACAGTGTCCACCATGGATTGAATTCAACCAAGGATTATAGTCAAGCTTGGTTGAAGTCAACCATTATATTGATGTCAACTATATATTGAGTTCAATCTTCGATTGAAGTCAACCTTGCTTAAAATTCAACCATGGATCGGATTCAACCTTATGAACAATCAACTATGAATTGAAGTCAAACATGGATTGAAGTCAACCACGGATTGAAATAATTAATGTTGGTATTATTAATGACCTAAAATCAACCATTGGAACATAGTCAACCTTTCGGACAACCTTTGATTGAAGTCAACCTTCGATTCAAATCACCCACATATTCAAGTCAACCTTAAATTGAATTAAAATATGGATTGAAGTCAAACTTGGATTGAAGTCACCCATTGGATTGAAGTCAACTTTTCTTACAAGTCAACCTTGGATTGAAGGAAACTTTGGAGTGAATTCAACCATGGATTGAAGCCATCTTTGGAGTGAATTCAACCATGGATTGAATTCACCTATGTTTAAACGAAAACTATGGGTTGAAGTCAACTATGAATTGAATCCAACCAAGTACTGAAGTCAACCATGGATTCGAGTGGAATTCAACCATGGATTGAAGTCACCTTTGGATTGAAGTCAACTTTGGATTAAATCCAACCTTAAATTGAATTCAACAAAGGATTCAAGGTAACCATGGATTGAAGTCAACATTGTTTTGAGGTCAACCTTGCTTAAAATTCAACCATGGATTGAAGTAAAAAAATTCAACCATGTTGAAATAATGTAAACCAAAGTCAACAATAAACAAGCATACGATTTACCATGGTTGACATGTAGCCAACCTTGGTCAACCATTATCAACCATAGGGAAGAGTTAAAGAATGTCAACCACTGACCAACCACAATTAACTATGGTAAACCAAAGTCGATTATGGCCAACCAAAAGCAACCAAATTTAACTAAAGTCATCCACAGTCACATGTGGTTACCCATACTCTTCCATGATCATCCAAAGTCAACCATACTAAATGGAAGTCAACATAGTGAACCAAGCTTAATGAAAGTCAACCTAAGTAAACAAAATTTAGTCATGGTCACCCTAAGTCAACCATGGTCTACTAGGTCAACCATGGTAAACAATACTTAATCATGGTCAATTAGCCTAGCAAACTCAATGATAGTCAAACAAAGTTATCTATTATCAATTACAGCAAAACAAAGTCAACTATAGTTGACAATAGTCAACCATATTCAATTAGTAAACCAAAGTCCACCAAAGTCAGCCAAAGTCAAACAAAGTTAACCATAGTGAATCATGCTCAACCATAGTAAACCAACGTCAACTATGGCCAACTAAAGTCAAACATAGTCGAACATGGTCAACCAACGTAACCCAAAGTCAATTATGGAAACCCAAATTCAACCATAGTTGAACATGGTTAGCCATGGTCAACCATTTTCAGCCATAGTCAACCATGGTCAACCACAAATAACTGTATCCAACCTTGGTCAACCATATGGAAAATTCAAACAAGGTCACCCAATCGTCAATCATGGAAAACCAAGATTAACCATGGTCAACCAAAGTTAATTGTGGCCAACCAAAGTCAACCACATCTAACCATGGTCGCAAAAGTCAACCATGGTAAATTAATAAACCAAGTTCTACCATGTTCAAGCAAAATTCAACCATGGTAAACCTAATTTAATGAAATTCAATCATAGTTTACCAAATTCAACCATGGTCAATTACAGTCATTTTTAGTTAATGATGATGAACAATTGTTAACCAAATTCAACCAGTAAACAACCATCGTTAACTATGTTCAACTGAATTTATCCATAGTCCAACAAAGTCAACCATATAGAACCAAATTCAACAATAGTAAACCAATAATGGAATTATAATCAACCAAAGTCAACCATATCCAATGAAAGTCAACATAGTGAATCATCATCTACGAAAGTCAACCATCAAAATGTGCTATAAGCATGTTTGAGAACTTAATATTCCAACACTTACAAATGTTTTTTACCTCATTCAAACTATTTCGCTCTTACTGGTTTATCCTAATATGGATTCAATTGATGAAATTTCTATGCAGTGTTTAACAATGTTTTTGTATTGTACATTTCCTTCCAAATCAAAGTTATTCTTATATATTGTTTTTGTACATGTGTTCAATAGAAAATCCAATTTCAAAATATTTAACTTTTACAAATGTCATTTCACATCTTACATTCATAGATAGCTTCCTCATATTTTTCATAAATATTATTTTTTTATTATTAATTATTTCATAATTATAATTATTTTCTTTTCGAGATTCATTTAATTTACATTTATTTTACTTTTTCTAATAAGCAAATTTGAAATATAAATGCAATTTTATTTTATTTAAATCTTTAAATATAAATTTAATTTTTCTTTAATATAAATTTAAGTTGATTTTATTTAAAAAATATTCTTATAAGTAAATTTAATTACTAATATTAATATAATAATAAGGTATTATTAATATTAATAACAATTATTTTACTTTTCTTTAAATTAAATGAATTATTTTACTGTGAATTTACCTTTAATATTAATTATGTTACTTATCTTTAATTTTTTATATTTATTTAATTTAATTTAATTTTAATTTAATTTAATTTAATTTATTTTTTTACCTATCTTTAATTTAGTATTACTTTTTTTTGTTTAATTTAATTTAGTTTATTTTAATATAATTTAATATATATATTTTAACTTAGTATGCATTTCTTTTCATTTTTATTTCCAAATAAAATTTTTATTTATATTTTAATTATTTTGTAACTTATCTTTATTTATTTTACATTTATTTTATTTTTAATTTAATTTAATTTAATGTATTTTTTTACTTATTTTTAATTTAATATTATTTTATTTCTTATTTTTAATTTATTTTATTTTATTTTAATATATATATATATATTAACTTAGTATGTATTTATTTTCATTTTTATTTTCAAATAACATTTTTATTAATATTTTAATTTAGTTATTTCTTTGTGCGTCGATCAACGAATATCAACCACATTAAAAAATGTGGTTGTTGCTAATCTATTTATTATCAGTTTATGTCAAAAGGTAGCAATCAATTGACATCAAACAAAAACATGGCCACTGCCCAAGAAAAAATAAACTTTATATAACACCACTTTCGACTTGTTTCTTAATCGTTAACTCTTTGTTTTTGATTAAATAAATTGTTAAAGAAACCAGCAACCTCCTATGGATTGTTTCCATACATTGCAATTAAAGCCCATCAATAGACAATAGCTTTTGGTGAGTGGAAGAACGATGCCCCCTGTACTATGACAGCCAGGCGGTCGCTCAGACTCCACAGTATCCAACGTGAACAGTGGCCATCTCATGGATAAAATTTAACCCCTAATTCCATGGTTCGCAATAATTATGATTAATTTTTTACCTCGCCCTAAACGATAAAGGAAATTTATTACGGTTAGTTTCGACCATCATGAGGAAAAACAAAGGGACAGGTTTCTAAATTTCAAAAGAACAATGCAATGGAGCATTGCAGAGCAAAGGATGAGGAATAGCGGAAGAAGAAGTATAACATCGATGTAACTTTATCGGAGAGATCCGTTGGATCGAGCAAGGTAGCCGAAAGTTTGAGGGCGGTGGGATTCGACCTTAGTTGAAATCCGGCTGAGAGGTATTTACAGACCAAATCTTGATCTTTGGGCCCATTCGTGCTGTAAAAATACATTTGAAATTAAACTAATGAATCCAAATAAGAGTTTTAGAATTACCACTAAAGAAGCGCTTAATATATTGAGCAAATGTCCGAGCTTTAGAATTATCACTGAAAAAGCGCTTAATATATTGAGCAAAAGTCCGACAAAGGTGCAATGAAGATCGTAGAGTGTTTTGCTGTTATCATGGTCGATCTGAATGCCATGACATTGTTCATGTCATATCACGGAATGTTGGTGTAATTCGACAGTACCTTTATTTTAAACCACAAGAAATGAGGCCAATAATCTAATTTTGTTTTTAAATTAATTTAATATTAATTTTGCAATTAATATTGCTCTGGGAGGGATTTATGTCCCCTCCATAGTGTACTTTACCAATCACAAAATTACTTTATTGAAATTTAAAAATTGATTAATTTATTTTTAATTTTCAAAAAAATCATTAAATTAATAAATATATTTTTTGAAACATTGTAAAACATTTATGTTAACAAACAAACTCATGCAAAGTCAACCTTTGTTGACTTCCCATGGAAAAATATATAAGTCAGGGACTAATAATATAATAGTGATTTTAAAGGAAATATAATACTATTCATATAAAAGCAATCCAGTTTCTACAAGTTGCGAAATTGTATTCAACTACAGCAATAAAAAAATAAAAAATAAAGTTATTATTTAAAAATAAAAATAAAAAATAAAGTTATTATTTTAAAAAAAAATAAAGTCATCAGTTGTAATAATTAGCACTGCTATAGAAGGTTGCAAGATTGTATAATATGTCTTGTAAAATGTGTTTTTTAATGGCATTTGTTGAACTAGAACTTCTTATATCCACTGGACAACACGGTCCATCTTCCTCAAAAATGATGGATTTCGTTCCACATCATTTCAGGAAGACATTATTACAAGCATCGTCCTCCGCTAAAAGGGGAAGATTAATTTACTGAAATAAATGTAACTAATGAATATGGTGTAAAATCCAATCAATTGCTAGTAAAAATAGCGTCAGATTTGAAGGAGGTTCTGTTGGATGCCTTAGTATTAAATAAAACCAGACCACACATCACAATAAAAAAAATACGAGACAATTAGGTGTACATATCACAACAAAAACATCAGATCTACATTTCTGGCTACCAGCTACGAACCTATTGACCATATTCCATCGCATTTCCTATTGAGCAAAACACAAACCGTGAATTTCATGGTGAAAATTTGACTTCCTATTAAAAAAGTTAAGCAAGAGATGTGGGACTTAAAAATGTATTTACCTCCTGTATAGCTATACAGGAGGGGGAGAGCAAGCTGGCTATACTATAGCACGAGACTGTACATCTTCAACATTTTTAAGTTCAGAACCCATGGTACAACACCTACACTCAATCATTTATTTAACATCACCATTATCATTTATTTATTTAAGATGTGAATTTTACTAGCATTAGAGCCACTATACAACTGCTTATTGTGGAAGGTTGAAGAAACAACAACTAATTGAAAGATAAACCATTAAAAGCGAATCAAACAAAACCATATCCACTGCACAATCAAAACAATCAAAATCCTTAGTTCAACATTATAAAATGATAGGGGCAGTGAAGAAGAAGTTGGCTGGTCCCAGACGAAGGGCCCCTTCGAGTAACAAGAACATGAACATGAACAGAAGCGAAAAAAATTTAGCTAGTGCCAGACGAAATAGCAACATGCATCAATTCATTTTATTTTCCGGGCGGTCCTCAATTTGTCAATCAATCATTTAAAATGCGCTCATGGTATGCCACCTTGAGCACATAGAACCACTTCTTTGAAACATAGTTCAATGAAATATACTCACGGCAGAGTACCACCTTCTAGCGATGTTGGAATGAAATCACTTTCTGAAATGATAATGCAAATACTCAGATGAAAGACACAGTTAGAAGAAGACTCCTTCACATTCCTTAAATTGATTCACCACGGGGTCAAAAGAACAATAAAGCTGGGAGAAAAGAAACAAAACCCTCACTCTCATTTTCTCCATTAACTGGCCAAGGCAAATAGCTACATTATTTTGCACCGATGTGGAATACAAAATTCATCAACCCCTAAAATTGAAATAAGAGGCCTAATCAACATACAACGAACAGATGACATTGCTTTGCAATTGAAACCGAGCAACCTGAATTTATCTCGATTCCTGATTCCCTCCATCCAACTAGCATAGTCCACCCAACACACCCAACACGAAGAGGAAAACTGAAGTCGGAACCAGGCACACAGGAAAAAAACTAGCGCCACAAACACGGGCGAAACAACGGAACTAGCAAAATACAAGAGCACCCGCAGATTGCCGTAAGAAAAACCCTCCACTCTCGCTCCTTGAATGTCCTAAACAAAGGCCAAGTCATAATAAATCCACCGCATGAATTCGCCCACAGCCGAGTGGCTGGCACGGATATAATTGCCCACTATAAACAACATCAACAAATAAAGGAATCCCCGGAATAAATAACAGTAAATGGTGACCAAGAAATTCCGCAAACAACAGGAACCAACAACAAAGGTCGCGCGAACATCAACCAACGAAGCCGAAGCACAAACCCTAGGCTCATGCAAAGGAGAATGTATATACGCCAAGGAGATAAATGAATGTGTACACGAAGGAGAATGAATGTACCAGGACAAAAGACGAAGGGTAGCTGGTTGCCGAAGGACGGAGGACCAGGGCCTCAGTGACAATAGCTCGCTGTCGAACAATAACAAGATTCAAGATACTTTATCCTCAAACATCCATTAAACGACTTTTCAAAAATATTAAAAACTCTAAAATATTTATCCAACGTGGAGACTCGGAGAGATCAGTCATGCATAAGTAAACCTTTATATATAAAAGCAGCCCATTAAAAGCAAAGGAAAAGCCAAACTTACTATTTTTACTCACCTAGTAGGCTATACAATCGCAACACTTCGACAGACCTTAGACACTCTACAGCTAAGAGCCACCCTTCAGCATTCGTGCCATTTAAAATGGTCGATACGCAGATCTGGTGTCTCTGGAAGGTGGCGTTAATGCCCACATGCCTTTATTACAATAACTTTTAACTCAACAAGCTCGATCAACAAGATCAGCATGAAAACAACTGATTCTAAGTACATATATATAGTTTCAAAGGTTTGCTTGCAGCCTTAGAATGGGAACAGCAAACAGATTAAAGCGTGGTGGCATTGTCACGCCAAATGCTTCACTCATGTTCACCTCCTCTTGGATTCCATTTCTGCATTCCAAACTCCAATTGAAGTAATGCAACAGCTGGGCGAGTGCAAGGCCGACTCCTTCAAGAGCCAAAGCCATCCCCGGGCAGCCTCTCCTGCCCGATCCGAAGGGGATGAGTTCAAAGTCCTGACCTTTCAGATCTATATTTCTATGTCTGCCACCCGGCATAAACCTCTCCGGCTTGAACGCCAAAGCGTCCTGTCCCCACACAGCTGGATTTCTCCCTATCGCCCACGCGTTCACCAGAAGCCTCGTTTTAGCAGGAATGCGGTATCCCGCTACAGTGCACGCCTCCATTGACTCGCGGGGAACCAACAATGGCACAGGGGAATGCAATCTCAGTGTTTCCTTGACGACACAATGCAAGTACTCCAAACTTGGTAGATCACACGGTTTTACCCGTCTATCTTTGCCAACGGCCAGCTCGAGCTCTTCCTGCACCCTCTTCATGACAACAGGATTCCTTAACATCTCTGACATCGCCCATTCTAATGTAGATCCCGACGTATCCGATCCAGCATTCATCGTGTCGAGAAGAATGCCCTTCATGTCGTTCCTGCTGATTACGTTCGTGCTGTTGGGACACTCCCAGATGTCGAGCAGCACGTCTACAAAATCGTTATTTGTAGATCCGTTTTGCTTCCTCGTCTCAATGCGTTCATCGATTATCTTGTCAGCCAAAGCGTTGAATTCTCTGTGCATTTTCTTCATGCGCTTCCTAATGCCCTGCAAATCCAACCATTCGAGACAGGGGATGAAATCTCCAATATAAAAAGCACCGATTAAAGGTCACATCTCCCGCATCAGTTCGGTCAATCCGGCCAATCCTTTATTACCCGCGGGCCCCTCGGTGGAACATTTTGTGCCCATCAACGTTCTGCATATTATATTTGCCGTGACGGACAAGAGCGCCTTGCTCACATTAACGGGCTTGGACCCGTTCTCGCTTTCCTGCCAAATGGAACGAATCATCTCAGACACCTCTTCCTCTCGCACGGATTGGAAGGACTCGATTCTTTTGGCAGTGAGCAGTTCTAAGACGCATATTTTTCTCATTTGCCTCCAATATTCTCCATACGGAGCAAACGCTACGTCTCTGAAATTGTAGAACAAGTACTTCCCTGCCGCTAATGCGGGTCGGCTGGCAAAGAGCAGATCGTTAGTTTTCAGAAATTCCTTGGCCATCTCAGGAGAAGAAACCACAACGGTGGGGACGGAGCCTAATCGTAGAGACATAATGGGACCATATGTGTCCGCAAGGTCTTTCAGAGCTCGGTGAGGAAGCTCTCCCAGCACATGCAGATACCCGATGATGGGCCATGGAGAAGGCCCTGGGGGCAGTTCTGGCCGATTGCTTGATCTCTTCGCTTTCAAAAGATATTTGCAAAAGAAAATGACGATCAAAATGAGTATCGTTGGTCCTGCTTTGGTAGCAGATAGCCATCTGCCTTGTGCAGCAGCTGGACTCGTAAGCAACTTCTCTTCTAAATCCATTTTTTCTCTAAGTCTCCCTGCATCTACGACTTCGGGAATACCCTAAGCATTTATGGATTTACAACGACGAAGACAAACAGTGGAGCACAATAATTGGCATGACTGTACAGCAGCATACGTATGGTGGAGTGCACTAATTGGCATGAGGGTACAGCAGCATACGTATGGTGGAGTGCACTAATAGGCATGCGCAGCAGCATCCATAGCTCGCCTTAGTATGATGTCATTTGAGTTTCGAACACATCGAAAACAACATAACACATAAACCAATACACCACAACCAAACTTGCTGCCTATCAATTTAAAATTTAATTTGTTCGATGTACTTATCGGTGAATAAAACTTTACCGGCATACTTTGGGATTATTTTGTCAAAACTCGCTATGCACCACACCTGGTTGCAAAGCCTTCATGATTACATCAAAGCCCACTCAGAGGAGAGGGTGCATTGCAAAGCCTTCATGATTACACCAAAGCCCACTCAGAGGAGAGGGTGCATTTAAAGGCTCATTTATCGTAAAGTGTTTTTGAGTGTTGTCTCACAACTAAGTTATCTTTAAAATGAATTGAATTGAAGTTGCTTTACTTGTAAGTTCATAGTACCTACAACATAAGCTGTTTTATTTCACTATGCTTATAATCACAATGAACAAGAATACTTGGCTTATGTATTCCATTATAATTAATCTCTATACAGGAGTTAAACTTGTTTCACATATAAAAGTAAACAGAACACTAATCAAGATATGGTAATCATACTAGTTAAGCTTGATTGAATCAGTACCCTGTATAAGCTTGTTCAAACATGTCTCTATAAGTTAATATCAAGCATGTAAGCTGGTGTTCAAGCTTTCAAACTAATACATACTTATGGTAAAACATGACCATGACCGTCATCAGGGAAGCTTTTTATGTAGAAGCTAATATGTACAAGTTGGTTATAACATCTTCATTATTGTGATTAAGTGATAGTACACACCTTTTATTACGTAATACTCATATGTAAGGATTTTATGGATTGTGTATCATCACCATTGCTCTTAGAGGCTGTAATGGTATAAAAGTTCATATAGGGTCTTGCTTTAGTGGAGAGACAAGCTACCAAGAATTAACCTTCTCTTTTTTACTTCTCATCAGTTTATTTATATTACTTTATTTATTTATATCTTAACTAATCACTAACTTAACTTTTTCTTTGACTTCAATCTGAATCTTATCAAATTATTAAAAAAAAATTTCCTTCTTATTTTAATTTATCTTTTCTCAACATCCCACCTAATCCTTGTCTTATTTATTTTTATATGTATACCTAATCTTTGTCTCTTATATATATAAATACAAGATTAAGATAAAAATAAAATAAAATTTATAAGAATTCAAATATATATAAAGTTTTAAAAATAAGATGAAGATGAGGTAGGTTGATGAGAAAAAATAAATTAAAATAAAATAGAAAAAAGTTTCATATATTTTTTTTTAGAAAAAATATACATATACAATTTTAATTTATCTTTTCTCAACATCCCACCTAATCCTTGTCTTATTTATTTTTATATGTATACTTAATCTTTGTCTCTTATATATATAAATACAAGATTAAGATAAAAATAAAATAAAATTGATAAGAATTCAAATATATATAAAGTTATAAAAATAAGATAAAGATTAGGTAGGTTGATGAGAAAAAATAAATTAAAATAAAATAGAAAAAAGTTTCATATATTTTTTTTTAGAAAAAATATACACAAGAAGAACATAAAATTCAATCATAAGTCAAAAACATACTTATCAACATCCCAAAAAGTAAGAAAGGAGGTAAACTCCAATTACATCCAAAAGTAATTCAAAGATCCTCTACCTTCTAGCTTGTTTTCAATATATTCTTCCCAGCAAAAAAAGCCTACATCTCCAATTAAGTTTCATGATTGATTTCGAGGTATATATGATTAATGTCAATGTGGTCAAATGAAGAAATGAGCTTCTTAGTTCTCTAACACCAATTAGATAGAACCATCACATATAAAACTATCTAACTATCACACATAGAACTATCAGCTACAAACTACAATGTTCATTTACTCAATTTACTATCAAGATTGAGTCCCATAGACCTTTTATGGAGTCAATGCCCAGAGACAAGGCCACCCTGCATAAACACCATAAGTCATTTATCTCAGTTTCGGAAGATTAATGTGATAATCTTTGTATATACTTATAATCTTCACACAAATTTCATTTTCATCACTCACTAATTTTATGTCCTAAAAAATATGAGTATTCATGGTATTCCAAATTCCATATATATATATATATATATATAACTAATCAATAATCATCAAATTATTGAAAATTCAAAAATATTTGTATATGGTTTGATTTTTTTATTTTTTTTGTATTGAATACACATGGCATTCAAGGAAACAACTACTACTACATAAATCTCAAAACATTATGGCTGAATCTTTTAAAAGCATACCTAATACTTAAAAGATATCATTTATGATATAAAAAAATTCTTGTGCCTAACCTAATCAAGAAGAAATACAAATATTAGTAAATAATAAGTTATATTTTTCAATCTAGAACTTTAAGAGGTTTATGCCAACAATTTAAGAGTGACTTTGTAGTTCAAACATGTAGTAAGGATAACAATTATATGGTTTCATAAATATACTTTAAACTATTTCACAATTGGAATCTCAACTAGATATTCATCTAATTTTATGATAGGTAACGAAGAGACGCTAATTTGAGTCCATTAGGAATGGTCATAATGGTTAAAGACAATATTAATGAGATTTTGATATCCAAATTTTAAATTGATGCTCATACTAGTCATAAAAAGTTCTAGTTGTTAACAAATATAAAACTATGTTGTGGAAATTGCCACAATATAAATTAGATTCAAAATTTTTATGAAAAGTTTAATGGGAAATGAGTTTTAATGATACAAATAGATAATTAAGTTTATGCTTTGCAACACAATCTCCCTAAAATATTATTTCAATAAATGCTTACAACTAGTTACCATTATACACATAAATTCTTGCAAAAACAATCATTAAAAATACATTCAATTGAAAACAAATTTAACCAATATAATTTTGTAATTGCTAAAATCAATTACTTAGTAAAGCCTCGTGAATATGTTTTATAATTAATGTAATGTTTATTTATTGACATATGCGATTCAACATTGGAATTAGTAACTATGGGTAAAGTTAAAGTAGTGGTAAAATGAATTAATAACACTTACGAATTATTATATTAATGTATCACTAATATATTATATCACTTTGTAATTAGTGATTTGATATTTTCTTCATTTCAATATATATATATATTAATTATTAATTTAATACCTTTATATTAATTATTAATTTAATACCTTTCTCTAAATGGTTAGATAAATGTTTCAAAAAAACTTCAATTTTGATAACTAAAACAGAAAGATATATTGCCACATGAATAGCATGGAGCCACTAGCTTAATTAACTTTGAAGTCTTTGAAATCTGAGTCATGCAGAAAAATATATTGTTAAAAATCTTTCAAAATAAAAATAAAACGCGCATATGAAACATGGGCTGATTTTTAAATTTGCATTGGGTCTCTTTATTTGTCACTTTTAATTTTTAAATGGATTGCGTAAATTGTAACATTTAAATAAATATATCGCGTGCAGACATAAGCATGAAACATGGGCTGATTTTAAAATTTGCATGGGTATCTTTATTCGTGACTTTTAATTTTTAAATATAGTGTACACTAGTTCTTCGATCATATGTACCTTTCTGCATATTTTAATATATTGTGCACGTGAAAGAGTGTACCTTTTGTTTTAAATTTTAATTTTAAAATTAACGTGTATATTAAATAATTGATAATTTGCGCCTAATCCGAATTTGGATCCAAATAAAGAATGTTGACACATTATGATTGGTAAATGGCTCCTCATGGTTAAGCATGAGGAGAGGACATAGTGGGGATGTAAAGGCCTCTTGACATGCATCGAGCAATTATCCTTGTATTAATGTACAAAATATTAAATATTTACTGCATTCAATTTTTTAATTTTTTTTTAATGCAAGTCGTGAATGTATCTCATTTATTGTGAATGTATCTAGGGAAGTTGAATGGTTGGGGACACTTGACCATCTAGATATCCCTCTAAGTCAACCATCCATCTATTTACCCTAGGGGATTTTGGTTGAGGTTTATGGAATGTTGTTCAAAATGTTCCACGGGAAGCTGATGCTATTCCAAAGAGTCTATAAGTGTATCATTTCCAACAATAAAGAGAGCTATGTGGAGCTTTGAATGTTGGTTTTCCCATTTGGGTTTCCAAGGTAAACTTTGTGTTCATATTCAATACTTTCTCATGTGTGTTCATTTTTCTATATTACTTGTTTATTGTGTTGATTGATAGATTCCTAGTGTCATTAAATGGTTGTTATTAAGCTATCAAAAGTATCGTGTGAGCAACAAGTAGTTTAAATGGTGTTATTGTTGTATATCTCCTATGTTTCCTAAACTAGGGGAGTTCCAACAACTAGAAGATCTCTCATTCGTTGGATGCCCAATTGATCTCAGAGATCAATGGACTAAATTTAATTTTTGTTGTAGTTGTTTAGTAGTTTTTTGAATTGATTTTTATGAGTTATTAATGCCTAGGGAAAACTCAAAAGTACCAAGGTGAATTTAAGCTTGTTGGGGAAAATGTAAATTACTGAAGATAAATAAAAAATGTTTTAGGAGATCTATGCTAGTGAAACTGGAAAGCTATGAGCTTTTATTTTATGGATCACATGGCATCAGAGCCCATGTTCGAATACATCTGCTGAGACCTATATGGTTAATACATGTAGTGATTATAAAAGGAACGGAGAGGAATTATTGATAGGCTTGGAAAGAAGCAGAGCATCAACAATGACAAGAGATCATCATGAAGAAGAAGAAAAAGACCCCAAGACTAGATTAGATTAGCTAGAGTAGAGCTTAAGCAAACTCACAAATATGGTAGCAAAACTGTAACTGACATCAAAGGGCATAAAGTCCACCTCAGAGCATGGGATTAGCATAGAGAATCAGAAGAAATATGAAGTAGATATGGAGTTAGAGGGAAAAGTGGAGATGGATGTAGGAGAGTGTAGTTATAACAAGCTATAGGTACCTTTTCATGTGGAGGACAAAGTAGACATCAAACCTTATGCAGGTGAAGTGGATGCCATCGAGTTGAATCAATGGCTACAACATATGGAAGTGTACTTCATTGTACATGAGGTCATGAGAAGACAAAGGAATGCATGTGCCCACTTAAAGCTTGAATCCCATACATTGGCTTGGTGGGAGAGTGATGCAACAAGTAGGGCACTGGAAAATGAGCCACTGGTGACTGATTGAGGAGTGTTCAAAGACATGATCAAGGAACAATTCTATCCAATTGGGTATGAAGAGCAACAACAAATAATGTGGCATTACTTCAGGAAAAGACAAGGACAATCCGTGCAAGATTTCACTACTGAGTGAACAAGAAGAGAACTATTCAACTTGGAGTATCTTTGAAGAGTCCAAAAATGTTGATTAAATACCTAGGTGCATTTCTACCCGAAATTTGGCATATTGTTTCGACCTAAGACAATTGATGAAGCTAGCATCCAAGCACGGTATCTTAAGGGAAGCGAGGGGAAGCAAGAACCTACTAAACATAAGAAGGTAGAATCCCATGAACAAAAGAAAGGGAGAGGACAGAAGAAATAGAATGAGAATAAGACTATAGCAACAACACATGAGACTAACCGCTCTTCCAAACAGTGTAAGGCTTGTGAAAAGACTCGATCATATAGAGGAGAATTGTTGGAAAATACATCTTGAAAATCCCCAAAAGAAATTTCAAGGAAGGAAGAAGAAAAAGAAAGGCCTTCATTACTGTGGATACCAAGGAAAACGTGGAAAACACCTCAGACTTGGAAGGAAAGGTGAGTTGCACCACTCTATAGTGGGAAGTAAGCATGGTTGGTTGTAGTAAACAGGAGGACAAAAAGATGGAAGAATTATTCAGTATCAAAAACCACATCAAATAGAGTAAAATGGATTGCTTGTTTGATCTAGGTTCCTAATCCAACTTGATATTTGCACTGTTGGTTGAGAAGCTTGGCTTAGAGACCCAAGAACATCCATGGCCATATCCCCTAGGTTGGGTGAGACAAGATGTGAGGCTGAAGATAAATAAGCAATGCATGTTTAAATTTTCCATTAACCAAAAATTTGTGGATGAGGTAGTTGTAGATGTGGTTCCTTTGGACATTTGTGGGGTCATCTTGGGAAGCCCATACTTATATGTGGGTGTTGGCAGACAGTTTGGTAAGGAAGAATCACAGCTTCGTCGATGCTGCGACACGTCAGAAGAGGTTGCGGAAGGCAGAAGTCTAGAGTATTTTTATGTATTTTTGAGTCGATTGTACCGCAGAATGCGCGTTTTTGGGCCATTGGACAAAATAATATGTAATTTTGAGTTAATTGTACTGCAGTAGGCAGGTTTTTGGGTCATTTGGACTGCGTCAGCTAGATTTTGGGTCATTTGTCCAAGTGTTGGTTAGGAAGTCGTCAGTAAGTAAACAAACTTTGTAAGGGCGGAAGCCTATATAAAGTCATAAGTTGTAAGTGTAATGGCATCTTGGTACGGATCTTTGGATGTTGATTTGTGTGCATCATTGGGTCTGTATGTGAGATCGAGGGATATTGCCGAGATATGGTTTTGCGGAGATATTGTATCAGGGTTTTGGCTGAAGTAATATGACATGACTGAAGTGTTTGGTGAAATTACTTGTGTACCTTTTATGCATGTTGCGATGGTTTCTTGCTACAGTTAATACTTTAATATTCTACTTGTCGTGATGAATGAATTTGTGGAATGATGCTATGAGTATGAATGATGTTGAACTTGAATGCATAGTTCTGTCTTAAATGTTCCGATAAGTTAAGTAAGTAAGATATTGCCATAATCATCCTCCTTCATTTGGCAGAAACATGGTTTTGTCCACTCTGCCTTGATCGCCTCATATGAGACCTCATCTGCTCTGCAGGTGTTGCTGGACAGGGTAAAACCTGTCTGGGTTGGTGCTCAGGGAGATCGCAGTGGGTTGGTGTCGACAGTGATGGGAACCCCTGTCGACTAGGTCTGAGTCAACAAATGGTTCCATTGCCGAGACCGTGGGCGAAATGAAAGGAGGGACATGTTGTGGCATCTGACGAAACCGAAAATACAGAGATGGTTTGATTAGAAGTTGCAGGAGTTTGCTGAAGAAGAAAGCCGGAACACTCGACTGAAAGTAGATCAATCGGTGGGAAGATATATTCATGACGGTCCACATTAATGGTTTTTCTGTGAATCCCCGGTCCTTTTGTTCGAGTGGTTGGTGAAGTTGACATTTCAGAAAAGGAACCACCAAGGTGGTGAACCGACGACTTGGACCCCGGAGTTGATCCAAGAATTGCAGGAAGTTGACAATAAAGCATCGCGGGCTGTCGAAGTGTGGCTTGATAGCATCTTGGAAGGATATATCACTGAATTCGCAGTTGATATGCAGAAGTCCTACAATGAAGCTAAAAGGTACTTCTTTCGCGAACCCCGGGGAAGGTTTCTACTGTCGCTTCAACTATCCATTAAGATGCTTATTTGCGAGAAGGGTATATTGAAGATGCATCTGGATCAATAAGCAGCCTGGTGGGCGGAGGCCATGGGTGTCGCGACGGCAGGGGGGCGACGCATGGAATAATCAGATGTAGATGGGTGCAGGTCATGACGAGACTGTGAGTGAAGTCGAGGAAGAGAGTGGTCTTACAAGGGCAGGAGCGAGGTTTCGACAGGAAAAGAGGCAGAGGATAGGAGAAGGTCCTATTGCGATCGAACCGCTAGTTTGTGAAGGAAGACCACACGGGACAAAGAGACCTCACAATCTGGACAAAGACACACAGGCTATGCCCAGGATAGCGGCAGGACCTAACCCCAGTAGCAACGTACCCACACCTCCACTCACTATCTGTCAACCAATAAGAAACACCACTTCGACCCCACCGAGTCAACAAAACTTGATCGCTAGTAGTTCAGTACCTGTAGGAAGGAAGAATAGGATGGCGGGTGATGATGCTAAGTTACCATTGTTCCATGGTAATGGGACAGATAACCTAGAATAGTATTGGTTTTTGTGTGAAGCGGTATGGACCGTAAAATAGATCACTGATGATGATGCCAAGAAAGGACAGCTGGCGACAACTTTGCGAGGTCGCGCCTTAGATTGGTTTATGAAATTTGTTCTAGTCCCTACAGGAGCTCCAACGAAGTCACTCGATGAGATCAGGGATGGGTTGATTGCAAAATTTAGGAAGCCCAAGTCTGAGGCTCAATATATCACAGAATTGAAAGAAATTAAGCAGTATCCCAACGAGACGGTGTGGGATTTTGACCAGTGGTTCAAAACGCTGATGGCAAGGGTTAGTTTCGACATGAGTGTGCTTTAACATCAAGAGTGGTTCATTGCGGCACTGCTACCGCACATTCGGATACCGTTGATGCAACAGAACATCACAACACCCATTGAGGCTCTGGAGATTGCAATGCAATTGGAGGCGTCGCTGATTAGTGAAAATGCAGCTGGGATGTCGCAGATATAGACACATTTGGCTAACTTAACCATACAGCTGCAAGATTTGAAGAAGGGAAAGGAGTTGCGCGAAGAAGTATGGTGCACACGATGTCGAGGGGAAGAGCATACAAAGGACAATTGCCCCGACTTCCGCAACTATTTGGTTTCAGGAGTGCCAAACCCATTGAATGGGGGTGGCATGCCGTGGTGTTGCATTTGTTAGGTATATGGGCACCGTCATGAAGAATGTCCATAAATGCAGAAAATGGTCACCAAACTGATGAATCTGTATTGCACTTTCTGTAAATCGGTGGGACACGATGACAAATATTGTCGGGCATATGGGTTGCTCCATGAGAGAACGTACGACGCATTCTACGTAAAGGATGACCAGTGTGTTGTACAACAACCGCAACTGCAGCCGCAGGTAGCCCAGCCGCTACCTCAACCACAGGTAGAGTTTGTACCGCAGCAGCAATTTGTGCCGCAATATGCCCCGATGCAAATGGCTCCACAAAAGCCACAGTACGTTCAACAACCGCAATATGCACAGCAAGGGCAAGGCACGCAACCAGCTCCGATGCAGCAACAATACAACCAACCGCAGTACCAACAACAGGGTGGATTCCATGGAGGATTTTGGGGTGGACGCAGCGGAGCATTTGGTCGTGGAGGAAGATGAAGAGGTCGCGGACCTGTTCAGTGCTATCATTGTGTAGTATGGGGACACTATCAGTGCGATTTTCCACTACTGTAGATGCAGTGTACATTTTTCTTTGTTACAGATCATACAGTGGAGAACTGCCCATAGTTGATTGCACGATGGCAGCCAGGGAATGTTCCGCAGTTGCAGAACCAGGCACAACCACCAGTACAGAATCAGGTGCCACAACTGGTACAACAACCGGTGCAGAACCAGAACCAACATCCCATTCCGAACGCTAATCAAAATGTGAACCAACCAGGGAACCTGGCGCCAAATCAGAATCAGGGTGCAAATGTTGCGACAATTTCTTCGGAGCCAAGACCACAAGATGCAGATGTCGCAGTTATTACGCGGGGAGGCATAGCAACAGGAGGGGATATTCAAAAGGCCGAGTAGAAGAAGGCATCATTTGATGTTGAGTCAGAGCACGATACATTCTTTCAGGAATGTCATGCATTGGACCAGGATCGCGGCAAAGCTATCATCTACGACATGCCCCTTGTTTTTTATGCAGCTTCAGAGGCGGGTCCATCAGCAAAGTATGGAACCTTATAGAAGTTTTTTGAGAGTTGTTTATTGTTGGCAAGAGATCCTGCAACCCTTACTGATATTGAAGGGTTGTTGCAGCATCCAGCTAGGGGACGGCAGGAGTCCGCGGTAAACTCCTTACAGCGGTGAAAGACAGGTAAGGAGATGCGAATGAATATATCGATTGGGGACTATGATGTTGATTCACTTATTTTCGATCTTGGTTCAGATTTCAACATCTTAACCAAGCAGGCATGGAAGAAAATGGGGAGCCCCCCATTGAGCTGGTCTCCTATACAGCTTCGATTAGCTAATCATGCTAAAGTGATGCCGATTGGGAGAGTCCCACGATTGGTGGTGGATAGTGAGGGCATGCAGACCCACGCTGACTTCAATGTCATCGAATTGGTTGAAGGAGGGAGTTCATATCCCACGTTGCTGGGGATCGGATGGGCTAACGACAGTGGAGCGGTAATCAAATTCAAGCGGTGAATGATGACTTTTAAAAACCATGATCTTAGAGTCATAGCCCCGTTGGATCCAGCTGAAGGACGTTGATACTATGAGCCAATAAAGGACGAAAATCCCAGTGGATGGGACCATGTGTTGACACTATATTTGAAAATACTCAAACCCTAAAAGATTTGTTAAAAAAATATCCAAAAGAAGTGAAATTACTACAGATGGGTTGAAATAAAGGGTCATAATACAAAATTAACCAAGGAAAAACATACATATGCAATAGTCCGAAAATAATTATTGAAAAGGTTAAGTCTTGATGAAGTTTCAACGGCGGAGATGACAATAATAGAGATCAACGGCTGTTAGGATTTCCCGCACCGCCCAAAGGATCGTTTGCAAATGTTGGTGAGTGGTTGCGGACATAATACCGTCAGGTACATGTCATATTCTCATTGATCCGCATCAACGGGATAGTGGTATCACAAACCACTACAACGCCGTGCGGAACCACCAAAGGATAATACACGGCGGGCCATAACACGTGGCAGATGCAGAAGGCGCAAGGGAATACGCCACATGTTGATATTAATCGGAGGGACGATATACATTGGGACAAAATCGACGGCCAAGATTCATCCGCATCATGGGAAGTGCGCACTCAATAGAAGAAAGAGCGGTTGCGGCAATTAAACCACTCTAACAGGTGTCAGAAAATGGTTGATCTGCACACAGTAAAAACCAGAGAAGAAAACCGTTATTGGGATCGCGGATACCACCATGGGAAATAAAGGGACACAAGATCTAATGGCTCAAATCAAAAGGCTCATGATCAACGGTTGGATATAAAGTACATTAGGAAACCTGCCAGAAAGTTAAGCAAAAAAGCTTATATAAAACAAAAGGGTTTCAAATAACGACATTTTGTATATGTGTCGCTATCCCTGGGAGCTCTGAAGACTGGTGGAGATCAGCAGTTGCGATAGAAGTATAAAGACATGTCTATACAGGTACGGTCTGGTGACCTGACCCACATTTTTAACGAAATTTTGTTTGTAGAAATGATTTAAATGGAAACTGTACATGATGTAGATGTTTTTAAAGCAAAAGAATCCCTAATCAGGTTACTAGTCGCTGAAGTTAAACTTAAGTTGTCTAAATTATTAGAAGAAGGTATAGACATGCACAGAGTCCACCAGTCATCCTTGTTAACCTTCTGCCCGGACCAAATCCCATCTTTTCCAGAATTTGTGTCGTGGTGTGCTGAGAATTATTCCAGAGAAGAAAGAACTGTTTTAGATAGTCTAAAAATCAGAGTCGTTTGTAAATAGAGCTTGTCATAATAATTAAATCCCTAGAAATAGAATTTTCCCAAACCCTCGAGTCTGAGATTTTTTCTGAAACTTCTGTTATTGAATATTATCATCAAACCCTTCAATATGATAGAGAAATTTTTTTTCTACGTGTCTTAAACCAGAAACCAACATTTCAGATATCCCGTACCCTATAGATATCAATTTATTTGTCGAAAATACCTAGTTGGTTCTGACATTGTTGGCTTTAATCCTAGGGTTCGATACAGCCATGTATGTAACTGATTTTCAGTTAAGTATTTTGTATAAAATGAGTACAATTCAGTCAGGGATTGATGAAAATCAAATTCCTCGACTTAATTTTGAAGAATTTTTTACTGAGAAGATTCATGACCAGATGGTCAATTTCCCCACTCTGAGGCATTTCAGATTTCAGTCTTTTTTGATGAAAATGATCATGGTGGCCAGTCATGAAAAGTTACAATTCCCTGAGATCATTTTCACAAAGTTATTAGAAAATAACATGTTTAATTACATAAATCATATGCTCTCTGAGATTTAAAGAATGATTTTCGGTGAAAAATTGCATAGTGTATTACTAGAAATGCAAGCATGTATGCAATTGAGTGCAGAGTATGTTGTAGGAGATTGGTTCTTGTCAAAGGACAGTACATTGATCATATTATATGGTTTCAAACATAAACCCTATGTTTTACCAGCATTTCTTACCTTAAGGTTTTTTGCTTTGGAGTTCCTGAGACAGAAGTTAATTGTTGAGGATAACAATTTCTTGCTTTTCAAACAAGCAACAAATATCAAGTTCCGTTCACACTTGGCCCATTCACAGTGAAAAATAAAAACGTTGCTATTTATATAGAGAAATTATTGAAAGATATGGATTTTGAGACAGACATGGCTATTGAGTATGATCCGTTAAACATAATATCAAAACGGAGAACGGATCATCGCATCAAAGCGTTGAATCATCAGATGATTGAGGGAATGTCTGATAGAGCCAATTCGCTGGAGTATAAGGAAGAAATCATTCCAGATTCACATGATAAAGAAATGATATTGAAATATGCAAGAGCAGAGGCAGAAAGCACGATGAATACTGCAATGATGGGGTTTAAAAGACCCATACAGGATGTAGTGAACATTGAAGGTGAAGGAGCAGCAAAAGGAAAAAAATTGAAAATGGATGAACAACAAGAGTTAATGGCAGTTTCAAAAGAGGAAGGAAGAACATAAGTCAAATTACCAGAAGTCATGGTAAAGGAGTACAGTATTCAAGAATCCCCAGTGGAAGGTGATGTAAATAGACCACATAGTATGATGGTGTATTTAATGAACACAGTCAAAATAAACAGGAATCTTCTCGACAAACTAGTCAGTTATTTCCAAAGGTTAGAAATATATCCAACACCGAAGTCAATTTGTTTACTAGTAGAAATGTCAAAGAAAATTCTTTAAAATTTTCAGTTGTTACTAAAGATAAGATCTCAGAGATGAAGGTGGATTTGACAAAAATCAATACCCCAGATAAAATTTTATTGCACAGACAAACAGGGGAGGTTATATATTCAGATTATTTAGGAGCGATATTAAAGGCAGACAAATTGAAAAATTTAATGGATAAATTGAATAACCAGTTGAGATAAGAGAAAGTAGAAAATAAGTCTCGACAACAACAAATAAAAAGATTACAAATAGATTTGATAAACAAAGAGGGAGGTGCAGCAGCAAAATTACTCAAAGAAAAAGATGATACAATTCTGATGTTAAGACGAAAGTTGAAAATTCCAGACACTTTGCTTATCCAAGGAGCCGCACTAACAGTACTGGAAAAAGAAAAAGAAGAGCTGTCAAATGAAGTAAAGGATGTTACCGCAAAAATGTTGAAGCTCACCGAGGAAAAAGATCATTGGGAAAAAGAAAAAATTGGTTTGGAAGAGCAATTGGAGGAAATAAAGAAAAAGTTAGCAGAAATAAGTCAGCAACAGGTACAGGCAGATACAGATGAAGATAAAATTGGATTAGATGGTCTCTTACAAGCCATGTCCCAGGTAAGTTTGAAAGATGTCGAAATTAAAGAATTAAAAATGGGAATACAGAAGCTCAAAGAAGAAAATGAGACTAAAGATAAGGAAATAAAAACTTTGCAAATAAGGAATCAGAAATTAATTGATAATAATAAAGGTTTGGCAGCTCATATGACAGGACAGGCTGCGATGCAAGGTTGCAAACATATGGTATGGGATCAAATTATAAAGGAAGTTGAAAAATTAAGACCTTATATTGATTATATGAGAATCAAAGAAAAAGTAGGGAAAGACGCCTTTGAGGGTTGCAGAGCAGCCAAAGAGAATTTAAACAAAAAGCCAAAAGAAATAGCACAGAGGGCAATAACTTTCTTAAACAGTTTAACTGAAGCAGACTTGATAGAAATGAATATAATGAATAGAATTTCAGTCATTACATGGGCCAAAAGAATCTTGGGAAAATATTCACATGTTGAAAATATTAAAGCTTAAGCTGGAGATATACGGGAGGAAGTAATAAAGTTTAAGAAGCGATTTCAAAAATTAATAAACAAAGGATTCCTTGCTTTTTGGGATGAAAAGAATGAATTGATTCCTCCTAATGAATATAAGAGATTACTGTTTGACATAAGAATGGATCACAAAAAGTTTCAGCAGTTGGATCATATGCTTACAGGAAATATCTTAATGGAGAAAATTGCGGAAGACTTTGAAATTTTAAATATGTTGATCTCAACCTATGAGAATCTTCCTCTTGTTTCTTATGCAGGTCACCTTGAAATGCGAGTCCTAATGAAGGAAATGACCAGTTATGATTTACCCACGGTCGACCAATGGAACTATGTGGACAAATATGGAAGGACAAGATATTCTGTCCATTCATAGATACATTCAAAAATTTTGCCAAGTGGCAAAATGATGCTTTTATTTTAAATTTGTAATATTGTTTGAAGACAGTTATCTATTATTTAAAGACAGTTATCTTTCGAGTTAAGACATTTTCAGTTACTAGTTAAAAGAAGCAGTTATGTCAAGCTTCTTCCAAATTTTGTATAAAAGACAATGAGAGTCATTTTTGAAAGGGTTGGAAACTCTTTGAGAGACGAGATGTTTTGAAGTCAAATTTTTTATAAATAAAAGGCCGTACAGTGGAAATACCTATCTTTTGAGACCGGAGATTCATGTGTTGATCAGTTTTACAGTCTGTTTTTCCCTTATCTTTATATGTGCATGTCCACTTTCTTTGTTATATCTTTCATTATGTTCTTCTTCTATATTTAAATGAACGTTTGAAATAAATCAGGACTCATACTGGTTATGCCTCGTTTTATCGCATTTAAATATCCACTATTTCTCCAAAGTTGACAATGGATTCATCCTAGTTAGATGCCTGTTGTTGATGGACTGTCATTATTTCTTTCTATACCACCTGCAAAATCAAATTGACTGTGATATGGTTGCTATCTTGCCTCTGTGGAAATCTGTTTGGTATAAATCTCTTGCTGGCACGTTAAATATTTGAAAGTTGACTCCATGCCCAATGTTTCTTGTTTCCTTTTCAACCAAGTAAATCCTTTTGAGAAATTTTGAGCGTACTTCTATATATTTTTAGCCTTTACATATATCTTGTGAGAGAGCCCTCTCTGGTGGAAAAAATGGCTAAGTTTTCTACCTAAAGTTTGGTTTGAAATAAGTTACCTTAGGTGTTATTCTTTTACAACCAGGATAAAATCTAAGTGCTAACATTTTGGCTCCGTTGCTTGGGACCGAAAGTGAAATTTTCCCTGGGAGAAACGACAGAGAAAGGTCAAATTTCTTGGGCAAGGAAGTTTGCAGTAAGTTGGTTGTAGATATTGCCCTGGCGACTTCACTCGTGAAATTTTTTTAAGGTTTTTTGAAGATATTCAAAAATAGACATTGTGGCTACAAGAAGAAATCCCGGTTTACAGTTCTTCTCAGGCATGGATAATCCAGAAAAGCTCCTCAAGACGGATAAAGGCAAAGGCAAGACAAAAGAAGGTATTCCTCAGTTTTCGAATATATTCCCTTCTTTTCAAGAAAATCTGTTTGAGGAAGAAAATATTGGTTCAAGTGAAAAAGTTTTGCTTAGAACTAAATCAGATTTTGATTTGAAAGAAACAAAAGTTGACCCAAAAAGTTTGTGGGACTATTCTTTAAAATCTGTTTGGGAAAACTTACAAAAATCTGAAAGGGCTGGGTTCGGAATATCCAAGCCCAAAGAATACCTGTGCAAAGTCATAAAAAACAGGTAGTGATTGTTCCACCTTATAATCCACCACCCATGGCTACCAAATTTGCCCCATTGGTTTTGCCCGCTGCTTTACATGATTTGCCTCAAAATTATGGATAGAGAATCGTTACTTTTGATAATGAGGGTAATTATACAGCACAGCAACATGTTGATAACTTTAGTGATTTCATTGATTTAGAAGAAGTGCATTATGATGATGCAAAAATGAGGTTGTTTGCCCAAATCTTGCGAGGCGAAGTCAAAAAATGGTTCAGAGATTTAGCCGCAGGATCAATTCCTAATTATGATGCTTTCACAACTCTTTTTATCGAAAGATGGGAAGACTAGAAAAATCCTTCACAGATGTTGACATAGTATAACAATCTGAAAAAAGGAGGTTTTGAGTCGGTTCAAGAATTATCTACCAGATTTATGAAAGTTTATAACTCTATCCCTACAGATATAAAACCTCCAGTAGGAGCAGCCAAGTTACATTATGCAGATGCTTTTGAAGGTGATTTTTTATGCACATTAAGAGAAAGAAGATATACCACTTTGGCAATAATGATGAAAGATGCGGTGGAAGTTGAAGCTAATATGATGGCTTCTGGAAAGATGAGGCATAGAGATATAAACTGAAAGAAAAGTAGAGAAGATAATCAGAATGCAGCTTCTTCTTCTTCTTCCGTAGATGTAAAATTTGAAGCAATGATGAAAACTATGGAAAAGTTGTTAGACAGGTTAGTGGTGGATAACAAATCTCCGAATAAAGAACAAACAGAACCTCAAATCAGAAACCCTAATTTTAGGAGACCCTTTGTCCCACCCATAAGGCCAAGAGATCAGAGGAACCCAAGGAATGTAGAAGAAGATCCAGTCAGACCTCCTTTCCCTGAAAATTATATTGCTGGGGAAGTTGAAGCTGAGATGCCTGAGAGTGATATTCACCATTGTGGCAGTTTTGATTCAGAAGTGTATCTGACTAAAGAGGAGCATGATATGTTCCTTGTAGAAGGAGAATGTTGTAATTTGGAGACAGAAATTGATCAATACCAGATTGGTTACCAAAGTGCTATAAATGATTTTCAAAAAAAGATAAATCTGAGAAACAGAGACGTTATAATAGACAAAGGAAAAGAGTCAATGGGAAAATCAAAAGGATCTACAGATAAATCCTCCACCAGTCAGAATGAACAGCAAACGAGAGGAAAATAAAATGAGGATGTGCCAAAAGTGATTTCAGATAACAAGAAAGATTCAGTGAAAGAAGGTGATAAAAATTTGGTTGCTTTCAATATACAGAGTGAAATGTCGAAAGTCAAGATTTCTGTACCATTCAATGAGATATTAAAGAATAAGGAATACAAGGAACAAATTTTTAAGATGATGCAAGTAGAAAATCGAGTGGAAATAGATACTTTGGAATTAGATGATGATACTCCTAATATGTGCCTGGGTTCAAGAAACCACTTATACTATGAAACGAGAACTCGACACAGTTCTCGTTTTTCTCTCTCCTAATTTTAGTAGCTATTTTTACCTCCGTTTCAAAAAGGGTTGATACCAGTATCACACATTTTCATTTTGAGGCATTTTTTTGGGTCTTTGACACATCTTTATTGTAAAGTATTTTTAATTTCTATTTTCAAGTGTGTTTTTAGAAATTTAACAAAAAACATACATTTAGAAGCTAGCTATAATGAGAAACACATACATTTTCAACATTTATCTTTAAAATTTAATCATAAATAATATATTTTTATGGAAAAAATAGTAAACAAATCGAGCAAAAGAAGACATTTAAACCCATTTTTAACAGATTTTTAGTCATTTTGTATAAAAATGATACTATTTCACATTATTTTTCATAATATTTAACCCCCTAACCAATTATTATTAAAATTTAAAAAGAAAATATTTAAAAAAATTACATTGCCCCCTTCTACCCTAACCCTATCCCTACTCCCCCACAAACTATTACAAAAGTTAAAAAAATAATTATAATGCGTCCCTTCTACCCTAACCCCCTAACAAACTATTAATAATTTTTTTTAAAAATTACATATCCTACCCTAACCCCTCAACCAACCATTAATAAACATTTAAAAAAACAAAGTACATTTTCTAACGCCCTAGCCCTCTACATTACCCCCTACCTTAGCCCCCCGAAAATTACATTTCCTAATGCCCTACCCACTACGTTAACCCCCTAATGTTACCCCATTACCCCTCACACATCGTTTTAACTAAAAAAATTTAAAACCCAGCTTAAAAAAATTAAAAAATTAAAATAAAAACCTAAACTTAAAAAATAAAAAATAAAACCTAAACTTTACAAAAGAAAATAACAAAAAACAAAGTTGACTTTACAAATTTAAAAAAAAAAGACTTTACAAAAAATAAATTTTAAAACAAATTAAAAATTTTAAAAAATACTTAAAAAAAAAATTAAAAATTAAAAAAAAAAAAAATTTAAAACAAATTAAAAATTTTAAAAATTACTTAAAAAAAAAATTTAAAAATTAAAAAAAAAAAAAAATTTAAACAAATTTAAAATTTAAAAAAAAACTTAAAAAAAAAAATTATAAATTAAAAAAAATAAAAATTTAAAAACAAATTAAAAATTAAAAAAAAACTTAAAAAAAAAAATTTAAAAATTAAAAAAAAAAAAATTAAAAAAAAATTTAAAATTTAAAACAAAACTTTAAAAAAAAAAATTAAAAATTAAAAAATAAATAAATTTAAAAAAAAACTTAAAAAAAAAATTAAAAATTAAAAAAAAAAAACCGTTGGGCGCCCAAAGGGCCGCCCCGCGGGGGCAACTCGATGCCCGGCATCGAGCTGCCACCGCGGGGCGGCCCTTTGGGCGCCCAACGGGGCGAAGGCAGCATCCTGTGGGCGGCGGATGCTGCCTTCGCCCCGTTGGGCGCCCAAAGGGCTGCCCCCGTGGGGCGGCCCTTTGGGCGCCCAACGGGTTTTTTTTTTAATTTTTAATTTTTTTTTTTAAAGTTTTTTTAAAAATTTTTAATTTGTTTTTAAATTTTTTTTTTTTTTAATTTTTAATTTTTTTTTAATTTGTTTTAAATTTATTTTTTTTTTTAATTTTTAATTTTTTTTTTAAAGTTTTTTTTAAAATTTTTAATTTTTTTTAAATTTTTTTTTTTTTTTAATTTTTAAGTTTTTTTTTTAAATTTTTAATTTGTTTAAATTTTTTTTTTTTTTTTAAATTTTTAATTTTTTTTTTTTTTAAGTTTATTTTAAAATTTTTAATTTGTTTTTAAAATTATTTTTTTTTAATTTTTAATTTTTTTTTTAAAGTTTTTTTTAAAATTTTTGATTTGTTTTAAAATTTATTTTTTGTAAAGTCTTTTTTTTTTTAATTTGTAAAGTCTAGTTTGTTTTTTGTTATTTTCTTTGGTAAAGTTTAGGTTTTATTTTTTATTTTTTAAGTTTAGGTTTTTATTTTAATTGTTTAATTTTTTTAAGCTGGGTTTTAATTTTTTTTAGTTAAAACAATGTGTGAGGAGCAATGGGGTAACATTGGGTTAACGTAGTGGGTAGGGCATTAGGAAATGTAATTTTTGGGCGGTTAAGGTAGGGGGTAATGTAGGGGGCTAGGGAATTAGGAAATGTACTTTGTTTTTTAAAATGTAATTTTTTCAAACATTTATTAATGGTTCGTTGGGGGGTTAGGGTTAGATATGTAATTATTTTTATAAATGTAAATTTTTAAAAAAATTATCGAGGGTTAAGGTAGGAGGGGCGCATTATAATTTTTTTTTTAACTTTTGTAATAGTTTGTTGGGGGTTAGGGTTAGGAATTTATTTGTTGAAAACAGAAAATTTCAATTTAGGGGTTGATTTTAAGGCTTTCGTAAAAACAGTATGAGATTTTTAAGCCATGGCTATATTTTTAACCCAGAGAAAAAAAACGTTGATACTAGTATCAACACTTTTCGATTTGGGGGTTGTTTTTGGTGTTTTTTATGAAAACATGATACTGGCATCAACACTTTTTGATTTGGGGGTTGTTTTCGGTGTTTTTTATGCAAAAATATGAGTTTTTATGGCTAGAGTTCTCATTCTTAGTATATAGTTCTCGTTTCATAGTATAAGTGGTTAAGAATGGAAGATAATAGTTTTGGGGAAATTTCTCCTTTCTATGTAGATTTGAACGTTCATGATAAAGTTGTGCATAATTGTATGTTAGACTCAGGAGTTTCTCATAATCTGATGCCGAAACTTGTAATTGAATCTTTGGGATTGGAAATCACAAGACCATATGATGACCTATTTTCTTTTGATTCAAGGAAAGTCAAATGTTTAGGGTTGATCAAAGATTTGACAGTCAATCTCAGTAAAATACCAGCCAAAGGTATTCTCATGGATGTGGTGGTTGTTGATATTCCAGCAAAATTTGGTATGCTATTGTCTAGATCATGGGCCTCGAAGTTAAAAGGAACTTTGCAGATGGATATGTCTTTTGCTACTATTCCAGTGTTGGGGGTACATAGAAGATTATATGCTGAAAAGATGGCTGCTTATTTGGTAAGTGATTTAAAAGAACCTGAAAAACATGCTATATATGCAGTAGACACAGATTTGGGGTCATGTATTCTGTACAATGATGTTGAGTCCAAAGAAAAGATGGATTTAATCAAACCTAAAGAAAATGAAAAAGAAAGACTGTTAAGAGAAAAAATTAGAAAAGAAGGAACCTGGACAATGCACTTTGATGGAGCTAGGAGCAGAGAAGGAGCTGGTGCGGGAATATGGATAATCACACCTGATCGAGAATTCTTAATGTTTTCTATCAATTGAATTTTGAGTGTACAAACAATGTTGCAGAATATGAAGCTTTGGTTTTGGGGTTGACTGTATTGAGAGATTTAAAAGCAAAAAGAATTGAAGTGTTTGGAGATTCTGAATTGGTAATAAATTAGGTAAAAGCTATTTATCAGACCAAACATCCTAAAATGAGGTCATATAGGAATGAAGTGTGGGATTTATTGGAAAAAATATTTGATGAACATGATGTTGTTTCAATTCCCAGAGTTAATAACACCGTAGCAGATTCTTTGGCCACTGCGGGAGCTGCGTTCAAAACCCCTATCTTTTCTAAAAAGAAATATGATATTGAGGTCATACACATACCATCTATCCCAGACAATATCAAACACTGGCAATTTTTTGAAGATGATCAACAGATTAAACGCTTTTTAGAAATGACAGATGAATTCAATTACAGGTCTATTGATGCAGAAGATGCTGGGGCTGGTCCAGATGAAAAAGATTCCCCTGAAGAAACAGAAAAATTCAAGCAAAGGATTGGAGGTAAGGATATAATTCAGCTGAAGAATAATGTTATCCCTAGAGGCTTGATTCCTTTAGAAAAATTGTTTGATAAAAATGATGTGGTAAAAAATCCAAAAGTAGAACCTAAACCTGAGGATGTAAAAGATTACAATTTGGGTTCCGAAGAAGATCCCAAATTGGTAAAGCTTTCAAAGAAATTACCAAGAAAGGAAGAGAATAAAAGTGTGGAAGTGATGAAAATATTTTCAGATGTTTTCTCCTAGAGTTATGAAGACCTGAAAGAATATGATGTTTCTGTTATACAGCATACAATTCCTATCAAACCTGATGAAAATCCTTTTAAACAGAAATTGAGAAGAATAAATCCCAAGTTGCTTCCAGTGATAGAAAAAGAAGTGAGAAAGATGTTTAATGCTAAGATAATTGTGTCCTTGATATTTTCTAAGTGGTTGGCTAACCTGGTATCATTAAGGAAAAATAATGGCGAAATAAGGTTGTGCGTAGACTTTAGAAATTTGAACAAAGTCTCTTTGAAAGATAATTATCCACTCCCAAAAATGGATCAGATTTTGCAGAAAGTTTTGGGAGCCAAAATAATTTCTATGTTAGATGGTTTCTCAGGTTACAATCAAATTAAAGTTCACCTAGAAGATCAGGAGAAAACTGCTTTTACTACTCCATGGGGAACGTTTATGTATGCCAAAATGCCATTTGGTTTAATGAACGCAGGGGCAACTTTTCAGAGAGCCATGGACATTGCATTTGCAGAGGAAAGAGACAAATTTGTGTTAGTATACATGGATGATATCACTGTTTATTCAAAGAATGCTGCTGATCACTAGAAACATCTGGAAAGAGTTTTTTTGAAATGTAGAAGATTTGGGATCTCCTTAAATCCAAAGAAATCTCATTTTTGCATGGAAGAAGGAAGATTGTTGGGACACATCATATCGAAAGAAGGCATCAAGATTGACTCGGAGAGAGTATCTGCCATACAGAAGGTCGGTATCCCTAGGAGTAAGAAGGAAATTCAGTCATTTATTGGAAGGGTAAATTGGTTAAAAAGGTTCATTCCTAGTTTTGCTGAGATTTTGAGAAACATATGTGAAATGCTAAGGAAAGACAAGGAAATTAAATGGACTGAAGAAGCAAGACAATCTTTTGATGATATTAAAAGGGCATTGACTGAAGCACCAGTGTTAATTAGTCCAAATTATTCAAAGGATTTCATTATGTTTTCTTATGCATCAGAACACACAGTAGCTGGAGTATTGTTACAAAAGAACCAAGAAGGTGTGGAACAACCAATTGCATTTTTCAGTAAGATTCTGAGGGATGCAGAATTAAAATATAACATTATGGAGAAACAAGCTTATGCTTTAGTAAAAGCATTGAAGGATTTCAGGATATACATATTGCATTCTCATATAATAGCACATGTTCCATCAGCAGTAGTGAAAGATATTCTTACCCAGCCAGATCCTGAAGGAAAAAGAGCAAAGTGGATAGAAGTATTATTGGAATATGATCTCGACATTAAACCTACAAAGCTGATAAAAGGCCAAGGTCTGGCTAAAATGATGACAGAAACAAATTGGGATTCTCTAGGTATGAATTTTCTTTCCGAGATTTCAAAAGAAAACGTTCCAAATTTACAAGTAATCGAATATTTCTCTGTATCTCCTTGGTACGCGGACATTGTGTATATTCTGCAAAATCTACAAGCGCCTGCAAATATGGAAAAAACCAGAGCAAGATCAGTAAAGTTGAAAGCAACCAAGTTCTGCATATTAGATGGGAATTTATTTTGGAAAGATCCAGGAGGTATTCTGTTGAATTGTCTGTTAGAGAATGAAGCGCAGCATATTATGGGGGAATTTCATAAAGGCATGTGTGGAGGACATCATTCATGGAAGGCTACAGTGAATAAGATTCTTAGAGCTGGTTTTTATTGGCTCCGCATGTATTCAGATGTATATAAAGAAGTGACCAAATGTCATGAATGTCAAAATTTTGATGGGAAAAGAGAATTATTACCATTTCCTTTGACACCTATTTCAATCGAAGCACCTTTTCAACAGTGGGGGTTAGATTTTATTGGAGAAATTAATCCAAATTCTTCAGGGAAGCATAAGTGGATTCTGACTGCTACAGATTACTTCACGAAATGGATTGAGGCCATTATATCAAGAAATGCCACAGAAACAGTGATAATGAACTTTTTAGAAGAAAACATCTTATCCAGGTTTGGTTGTCCTAAAAGGATAGTGACAGATAATGCTCCATCGTTCAAATAAAAAAAGATGATAAATTTTTGTCACAAATATCACATACATTTAAATCATTCCACTGCTTATTATCCACAAGGAAATGGGTTGGCCGAGTCTTCAAATAAAAGTTTAGTGAGGATCATAAAGAGGTTGCTAGAAGATAACAAGAGGGCTTGGCACACTAAATTAAAATATGCTCTATGGGCAAATAGAATCAGTACAAAAAGAGCAATTGGCACTTCCCCTTTTCAGTTGGTGTATGGCACAGAGGTAATTTTTCTCGTTTCTTTGGGTTTGCCCGTTATGAAATTGTTACAAAAAGTCGAAGAAGAACCAAATCATATGCAGAGGAGAATAAATCAAATGATAGAATTACATGAAGTTAGAGAAAAGGCATACAACAAAACCCAAATGCATCAGGAAAAAATGAAGAAAACTTTTGACAGAAAGGTTAAAGAAAAGAATTTTCAGATAAATGATTTAGTTTTGAAGTGGGACTCTAGAAATGAAGATCACCATGGGAAGTTTGAGCATTTATGGAAAGGTCCATTTATTGTTGCAGGATATCAAGGAGAAAATGCATTTACCCTAAAAAATTGTAATGGAGAATTATTTCCTGGAGGACCAGTAAATGGTAGACACCTCAAACATTATCTCTCTTAAAAGGACAGAGGTGAAAGAGAGTTTTGTACAGTGTAAATATTTTCTTTTATTAAAAAAAAAAATTAAAACAAATGATGATATGAACCTTGATTTGCAGAAAATGTTTGAATGCAACCCAATGGATCAGGCACTTGGTCTATGATGTTCTTTGCTACCTCACAGGGAGGATAGCATCCCCAGTTGGAGCCAGTTGTTGACACTATATTTGAAAATACTCAAACCCTAAAAGATGTGTTAAAAAAATATCCAAAAGAAGTGAAATTACTACAGATGGGTTAAAATAAAGGGTCATAATACAAAATTAACCAAGGAAAAACCTACATATGCAACAGTCCGAAAATAATTATTGAAAAGGTTAAGTCTTGATGAATTTTCAATGGCGGAGATGACAATAATAGAGATCAACGGCTGTTAGGGTTTCCCGCACCACCCAAAGGATCGTTTGCAAATGATGGTGAGTGGTTGCGGACATAATACTACCAGGTACGTGTCATATTCTCATTGATCCGCATCAACGGGATAGTGGTATCACAAACCACTACAACGCCGTGCGGAACCACCAAAGGATAATACGCGGCGGGCCATAGCACGTGGCAGATGCAGAAGGCGCAAGGGAATACGCCACATGTTGATATTAATCGGAGGGACGATATACATTGGGAAGAAATCGACGGCCAAGATTCATCTACATCATGGGAAGTGCGCACTCAATAGAAGAAAGAGCGGTTGCGGCAATTAAACCACTCTAACAGGTGTCAGAAAATGGTTGATCCGCACACAGTAAAAATCAGAGAAGAAAACCGTTATAGGGATCGCGGATACCACCATGGGAAATAAAGGGACGCAAGATCTAACGGCTCAAATCAAAAGGTTCGTGATCAACGGTTGGATATAAAGTACATTCGGAAAGTTGCCAGAAAGTTAAGCAAAAAGGCTTATATAAAACAAAAGGGTTTCAAATAACGACATTTTGTATATATGTCGTTATCCCTGGGAGATCTGAAGACTAGTGGAGATCAGCAGTTGCGACAGAAGGATAAAGACATGTCTATACAGGTAGGGTCTGGTGACCTGGCCCACATTTTTAACGAAATTTTGTTTGTAGAAACGATTTAAATGGAAACTGTGCATGATGTAGATGTTTTTAAAGCAAAAGAAGCCCTAGAAGATAGAGATGGGGACATTCATGATACCCTAATCAGGTTACCAGTCGCTGAAGTTAAACTTAAGTTGTCTAAATTATTAGAAGAAGGTATAGACATGCACAGAGTCCACCAGTCATCCTTGTTAACGTTTTTCCCAGACCAAATCCCATCTTTTCCGGAATTTGTGTCATGGTGTGCTGAGAATTATTCCAGAGAAGAAAGAACTGTTTTAGATAGTCGAAAAACCAGAGTCGTTTGTAAAATAGAGCCTGCCGTAATAATTAAAGCCCTAGAAATAGAATTTTCCCAAACGCTCGAGTCTAAGATTTTTTTTGAAACTTCTATTATTGAATATTATCATCAAACCCTTCAAGATGATAGAGAAATTTTTTTGTCTATGTGTATTAAACCAAAAACCAACATTTCAGATATCCCGTACCCTATAGATATCAATTTATTTGACGAAAATACCCAGTTGGTTCTGACATTGTTGGCTTTAATCCTAGGGTTCGATACAGACATGTATGTAACTGAGTTTCAGTTAAGTCTTTTTGTATAAAATGAGTACAATTCAATCAGGGATTGATGAAAATGAAATTCCTCGACTTAATTTTGAAGAATTTTTTACTGAGAAGATTCATGACCAGATGGTCAATTTCCCCACTCTGAGGCATTTCAGATTTCTGTCTTTTTTGATGAAAATGATCATGGTGGCCAGTCATGAAGAGTTACAATTCCTTGAGATCATTTTCACAAAGTTATTAGAAAATAACATGTTTAATTACATAAATCATATGCTCTCTGATATTTACAGAATGATTTTCGATGAAAAATTGCATAGAGTATTACCAGAAATGCAAGCATGTATGCAATTGAGTGCAGAGTACACTGTATGAGATTGGTTCTTTTCAAAGGATAGTACAGTGATCAGATTATATGGTTTCAAACATAAAACCTATGTTTTACCAACATTTCTTACCTTAAGGGTTTTTGCTTTGGAGTTCCTAAGACAGAAGTTAATTGTTGAGGATAACAATTTCTTGCTTTTCAAACAAGCAACAGATATCAAGTATCCGTTCACAATTGGCCCATTCACAGTGAAAAATAAAAACGTTGTTATTTATATAGAGAAATTATTGAAAGATATGGGTTTTGAGATAGACATGGCTATTGAGTATGATCCGTTAAACATAATATCAAAACGGACAACGGATCATCACATCAAAGCGTTGAATCATTAGATGATTGAGGGAATGTCTGGCAAAGCCAATTGGATGGAGTATAAGGAAGAAATATTTCCAGATTCACATGATAAAGAAATGATATTGACAGATACAACATCAGAGGAAAAAAGAACGATGAATACTGCAATGATGGGGTTTAAAAGACCCATACAGGATGTAGTGAACATTGAAGGTGAAGGAGCAGAAAAAGGAAAAAAATTGAAAATGGATGAACAACAAGAGTTAATGGCAGTTTCAGAAGAGGAAGGAAGAACAGAAGTCATGGTAAAGGAGTACAGTATTCAAGAATCCCCAGTGGAAGGTGATGTAAATAGACCACACATTCTGATGGATGTATTTAATGAACACAGTCAAAATAAACAGGAATCTTCTCGACAAACTAGTCAGTTATTTCCAAAGGTTAGAAATATATCCAACACCGAAGTCAATTTGTTTACTAGCAGAAATGTCAAAGAAAATTCTTTAAAATTTTCAGTTGTTACTAGAGATAAGATCTCAGAGATGAAGGTGAATCTGACAAAAATCAATGCCCCAGATAAAATTTTATTGCACAGACAAACAGGGGAGGTTATATATTCAGATTATTTAGGAGTGATATTAAAGGCAGACAAATTGAAAAATTTAATGGATAAATTGAATAACCAGTTGAGACAAGAGAACTCAGAAAATAAGTCTCGACAACAACAAATAAAAAGATTATAAATAGATTTGATAAACAAAGAGGGAGGTGCAACAGCAAAATTACTCAAAGAAAAAGATGATACAATTCGGATGTTAAGACGAAAGCTGAAAATTTCAGACACTTTGCTTATCCAAGGAGCCGAACTTAACAGTACTGGAAAAAGAAAAAGAAGAGCTGTCAAATGAAGTAAAGGATGTTACTGCAAAAATGTTGAAGCTCACCGAGGAAAAAGATCATTGGGAAAAAGAAAAAATTGGTTTGGAAGAGCAATTGGAGGAAATAAAGAAAACGTTAGCAGAAATAAGTCAGCAACAGGTACAGGCAGATACCGATGAAGATAAAACTGGATTAGATGGTCTCTTACAAGCCATGTCCCAGGTAAGTTTGAAAGATGTCGAAATTAAAGAATTAAAAATGGGAATATAGAAGCTCAAAGAAGAAAATGAGACTAAAGATAAGGAAATAAAAACTTTGCAAATAAGGAATCATGAATTAACTGATAATAATAAAGGTTTGGCAGCACATGTGACAGGACAGGCTGCGATGCAAGGTTGCAAACATATGGTATGGGATCAAATTATAAAGGAATTTGAAAAATTAAGACCTTATCTTGATTATATGAGAATCAAAGAAAAAGTAGCGAAAGACGCCTTTGAGAGTTGCAGAGCAGCCAGAGAGAATTTAAACAAAAAGCCAAAAGAAATAGCACAGAGGGCAATAACTTTCTTAAACAGTTTAACTGAAGCAGACTTGACAACAATGAATATAATGAATAGAATTTCAGTCATTACATGGGCCAGAAGAATCTTGGGAAAATATTCACATGTTGAAAATATTGAAGCTAAAGCTGGAGATATACGGGAGGAAGTAATAAAGTTTAAGAAGCGATTTGAATAATTAATAAACAAAGGATTCCCTGCTTTTTGGGATGAAAAGAATGAATTGATTCCTCCTAATGAATATAAGAGATTACTGTTTGACATAAGAATGGATCACAAAAAGTTTCAGCAGTTGGATCATATGCTTATAGGAAATATTTGAATGGAGAAAATTGCAGAAGACTTTGAAATTTTAAATATGTTGATCTCAACCTGTGAGAATCTTCCTCTTGTTTCTTATGCACGTCACCTTGAAATGCGAGTCCTAGTGAAGGAAATGACCAGTTATGATTTACCCATGGCCGACCAATCGAACTATGTGGACAAATATGGAAGGACAAGATATTCTGTCCATTCATAGATACATTCAGAATTTTTGCCAAGTGGCAAAATGATGCTTTTATTTTAAATTTTATTATTGTTTGAAGATAGTTATCTATTGTTTAAAGACAGTTATCTTTCGAGTTAAGACATTTTGAGTTACTAGTTAAAAGAAGCAGTTATGTCAAGCTTCTTCCGAATTTTGTATAAAAGACAATGAGAGTCATTTTTGAAAGGGTTGGAAACTCTTTGAGAGACGAGATGTTTTGAAGTCAAATTTTTGATAAATAAAAGGCCGTACAGTGGAAATACCTATATTTTGAGACCAGAGATTCATGTGTTGATCAGTTTTACAGTCTGTTTTTCCCTTATCTTTATATGTGCATGTCCACTTTCTTTGTTATATCTTCCATTATGTTCTTCTTCTATATTTAAATGAATGTTTGAAATAAATTGGGATTCATACTGGTTATGCCTCGTTTTATTGCATTTAAATATCCACTATTTCACCAAAGTTGACAATGGATTCATTCTAGTTAGATGCCTGTTGTTGATGGACTATCATTATTTCTTTCTATACCACCTACAAAATCAAATTGACTGTGATATGGTTGCTATCTTTCCTCTGTGTAAATCTGTTTGGTATAAATCTCTTGCTGGCATGTTAAATATTTGAAAGTTGACTCCATGCCCAATGTTTCTTGTTTCCTTTTCAACCAAGTAAATCCTTTTGAGAAATTTTGAGCGTACTTCTATATATTTTTATCCTTTACATATATCTTGTGAGAGAGCCCTCTCTGGTGGAAAAAATGGCTAAGTTTACTACCTAAAGTTTGGTTTGAAATAAGTTACCTTAGGTGTTATTCTTTTACAACCAGGATAAAATCTAAGTGCTAACACCATGCATTCAACATTTCTAAAGACTATATTCATCCAACTGTCAACGGTGATTTGGGATGGCGTAGTGAGAGCTCTACGTCTTCCGACTCTGATGATGTGTTAGAACACTGGCAAAACCGCTTGCATGAGGTGTCGTTCCGTAAGTGTGGATTAATCACGCAGTCACTATGCTGCGTCGCAACTGAAACAGTCACACTACCAGTATACGAACGGCTGCCTGGTCTGTCTGACTTTCTTGCAAATTTTGAGGAATGTGTTTCAGAACCCCAGCAATTGATGGCATTGAATGAAGCATTGAAGGCTGCTCTAGCACGCTGGTGGGAAATGCACAAGGAATCAATAGATGGATCATGGTCGAAATGTCGAAGATTGATGACAGTTCGCTTCAGCGATAGCGAAGTTTACCACATAGGGAAATATGATGGTTGGCATGATCCTGGAGGCCATTTGATGGAGTTTCAGACACAATGGGCATCGTGACCAAGAGATGAGTGGGTCCATGCATTTATCCATACCCTGGATGAAATGTCGCGGTCATGGTATACTGCAGCTGAACTACGGGGAGAAATCACTACTTGGTTGGAGTTAACAATATGCTTTACTCATACGTTCAGTTTTGCTGATCCCAACCTGGATGTCCATAATGCTCTGCAGATCATCTGAAATGTGGTTCTAAAGGTTGTTCCCGTGGCGTGCCCAGCAGATCCGCATACGCACTATCAGATGCAATCTATAATGAAGTGTTATAATATCATTGGTGGGCCCGAAGATGGTGATGATCCGCAGAATGTCAATATTCCGGATTCTGAAGGAAGTCACGACGTGGTTCCACCTGGTGCACCAACTGATCCGTTCAATCAACCCTTGAAGCTTCGCAAGATCAATATTGGGACGGAGGCCACTCCCAAGTTTGTGAATGTTGGATATTATTGGGATGACGAGATGATGGGAAAGGTCACTGAGTTGCTGCATGAGTTCCAAGACCTTTTCCCTACAATGTTCTGTGAAATGAAAGGTATTTTGGGTGATCTAGGCGAGATGAAGATTCCCTTGCGACTAGATGCTAAACCAATTAGGCAGCGACCTTATCGGTTAAACCCGCGACATAAGGAGAAGGTCAAGGCAGAACCTGATCGCATGTTGGATGCTGGTATCATTGAACCGGTTGAAGATTCAGAATGGATCAGTCCTATGGTGGTACAGGACAAGAAGATTGGTGAGGTACGCATATGCATTGATTTGCGGAAGTTAAATGATGCCTGCTTGCATGATCCCTTTCCGACCTCGTTTACTGATGAAGTACTGGAGGGAGTAGGTGGCTAGGAGATGTATTCTTTCACGAATGGGTTCTCAAGCTATGATCAGATCCGTATTGCAAAATATGACCACCACAAGATGACTTTTGTGACAGAATGGGGATGCTTTCAGTATAACGTGATACCATTTGGATTGAAGAATGCAGCTACGATATTTTCGCGGGTTGTTGTTGTTGCATTCAAGTATTTCATCCAGAAGTTCTTGCAAGTATACATGGAGGATTGGACAGTTTATGGTTTGATTCGCAATCATCTGGCCAATCTGCGGTTGATGCTGGAGCGTTATCGCCAACACTAGATATCGCTGATTTTGAAGAAGTGCATCTTTTACATATTGTTTGGGATATTGCTGGGTCACATCGTGTGCAAACAAGGGTTGTTAGTCAATCAAGCAAAGATTACACTCATTTTGAGCTTGACACCGCCAACCACTATTAAGAAATTGAGGGCGACGTTGGGGCATACTGGGTATTATTGCAAGTTCATCAGGGGATATGCAGCGATCACCACCCCTATGGAGAAGCTATTGAAGAAAGATGCCATATTTCAATGGAGCACTGAAGGTCAGGATAGTTTTGAACAGCTAAAGGCTAAGATGGCTTCAGCACCGATACTCGTATTCCCGAACTGGAGTAAGGAATTCCATGTCCACGTTAATGCATTGTCAATTGCACTTGGTGTGGTGCTAGTGCAACCAGGAGAGGGGGATCTTGATCACCCTATTGCTTTCGCTAGTCAGAAGCTATCATCAGACGAAAGGAACTACACCACTACTGAGAGGGAAGGATTGGCGATGGTCTATGCACTACAGAAGTTCCGACACTGCTTATTGGGTGAACATTTTAAGATGTTCACAGACCACTCTGCATTGAAATACCTGGTCAATAAGCCTATGTTGGGGGGGAAGATATGCCGATGGTTACTTCTTTTTCAAGAGTTCGACTTTGAATTAATTGTGAAGCCAGGGTGGTTGAATTTCGGCCCTGATCATTTATCGCGGATTGACACAGGAGAGGAGCCAACTAACATTGAAGATGGATTTCCCGATGCAAAATTGTTTAGGGTTGAAGTAGTCGATGTCTATTTTGAAGACATCATTCAATTTCTAGCAACAGGTACCGCACGAGACGAGTTCACCACTAGTAAAAAGAAGCAGTCGGTGGTTAAAACTGCCAACTTCTAGCTCATCGCAGGAGCATTATACAAGATGGGTGCAGACGAGATATTGCGACAGTGTGTCTTGCCACATGAGCAAGCACATATCTTGTCAGAAGCACACGGAGGAGTGGCTGGAGGGAATTACGGCGGTCGAGTGACTTCCAAGAAGGTGCTTCATGCGGGGCTTTGGTGGCCGACGCTGCATAATGATGCGACAGACTATGCGTGGTTCTGCGATGTTTGTTAGAGAACTGGGAAGCCATCCAGGAGGGACAAGATTCCACTGATCCCTCAGCTAACACTACAGCCATTTGATAAATGGGAAGTGGATTTTGTGGGACCAATTAATCCACTGGGGAAGTGCATTGGGGCAAGATACATCATTACAACGACAGATTATTTGACGAGATGGGCGGAGGCTGCAACAGTTGTTGATTGTTCCGCGGCCATGGCAGCACAGTTTTTGTTTGACAACATTGTCACTCGCTTCGGCTGCCCCAAGATATTGCTGAGTGATCAAGGAAACCACTTTCTCAATCGCACCATCAGCACATTGACAGAGGAGTTGCAGATACAACATAAGAAGAGTATGCCGTGTCATTAGCAGTTCAACGACACCATGGAAGCTTTCAATAAGATATTGGAGCATGCACTGACAAAGTTGTGCAATGCGAACCGCAATGACTGGGATCTAAAAATCCCAGCAGTATTTTGTGCCTATCGCACCACATGTAAAAGGTTGACGGGTTAGACACCCTTCAAGTTAGTATATGGCCAAGAAGCAATTATGTCGATGGAGTAAATTGTTCCGATTCTACGCATAGCTACAGTGACAGGTATCGATACAGCAACAACATTGGAAGAATTTCTAGCGCAGGTAGTACAGCAGGAGGAAGATCGCTTCATCGCAGGATTCCACCAGGCGGTGGAGAAGGATCGTCAAAAAGCTTGGCATGATTGCCATATCAAAAACAAGCAGTTTCAGCAGGGAGACTTGGTGTTGTTGTACGACAGCAAGCTTATGAAACATCCAGGAAAATTGCAGATGCATTGGCTTAGTCTGTATCGCATCAGTGGCATCACTTCAGGAGGTGTCGTACAGTTGCAGTAGTTGGATGGAGCGATGCTCCCAAAGTTGATTAATGGAAGCAGGTTGAAGCCCTATCGGTCGGGCTTGGAACAGCGCGATGCCTAATTCGCATCGGGGAAAAAAAATGCAGGGTGATCGGTGGTAGGATGGCGCACTGACTAAGACAAGAATTCGCAGGTGGGGAGGCTTGTGCCACAAGTTAGGAACGGTCCACACCAAGTGGCAACGCTGCTACCGGGTCAAATCAAAAATAAATTCCAAAAGCTCAAACAGTTAATTAACGATGATGCTCGAATGATGGGAATTAATGGTTGATCCGGCCAATCGGCTGATAGGATCAACGACGGAATTGCGTCATTAATACAGGAATTCGGTTGAGTTAATGTAGGATTTAGTGATGATTATCGAGGATTCGGTTGGGCGCTATAAGAATGGGTCGAAGTTGGTCAGAAGGCACCGAGAATTCAGTTGTTAAGTGCCTGCGCAGAGTTGTAGAGTCTCGTTGTTGCCTAGTGCGTGTAGTTGTGAGTTGGGAAAGGTTCAGTTGAACTTGTAGAGTGCTGAGAGATCAGTGGGTCTGTCAATTACACCAGTGAAGCCATCAGTTGCAAAGATGGGTAAGGTATTCCACGAGAGATAGAAATAGTTGAGATTAGTAGTGAAGCCAAGTCTCCTTCCACCGGGATTGCTATTGAAGAAGAAGTCCAGTCTGCAACAGACGTCAATCTTGAGTCTTAGATTGCAAACATGCATGTGGGAGAGTCGATAATTGCTAGGAAGAATCGGGGGGTCAGCTATCTGAATCCCCGCAGAGCAAGCATTAGCTTCGGTCCTGTCACCTACCCAAATTCTGAAAATATTATTTTATTGGCAAAATACTTTATGTTAAATTTTAATTACAAAGTTTTGTAATTATGACCAAGTTTGGTCAAGGATGAATGTAATTACTGATTATTATTATTTAATAAATTAAAGTACGAGACAAACACCCAAGGGAACTGTTAAATGAGTGTTCACTGACCTAGTAGGAGGAATGGAAACTGTTAGAAGGCATGGGACAGATGGCAGCAATTGTACTTCACCACTAGCTGTTGGTTATGGGACAACTACCCCTAAAATTGTGGCATTATTCCCCAGGTGGTGGGAGTGAGCAGGAAGCTCATTAAATGACCAGTTAACCACTAAAAGGCCTAGGGAGCCTACATAAGGAAAATTTGAATTGAGCAGGTGGCTCTTACAATATTTTCTGTAGAAATATTCCTCAAGTGCATCAGGTGATCACTGAGAAATTCGAATAGGGAGGCTATGTGAGAGTGCAACAGTAAGTCTACAAATTATTTTGAGAAGGAAAACCAGAGGTGTTGGTGCAGGCCCCTTTGACTGCTAAGTCTTTAAGACTGGGTAACTATTGCTACTACAAGTTGAGGTCCCAAGCTTATCAGTTTCTTCCTCCTGGTGGTTTAGTGAACAGGCTCGGGGGTCCCAAGGCAAGTAACTTAGCTGTCTTCAGGAATTGGTTGGGTGGAACAGGTTCCTTAGGCTGTTTGTTTCCCTACACTTAACCAGGTTTTACTGTTCCTACTTCTGTTACAGTTCAATGTTTCTGCTTAGTATAATTATTAAACTGTCATGTAAAAGAAGTTGTTTTATTTTCTGATCTATGTTTGATTCTGAATGATAAATCTCTGTGAAATATTTGATTAGATAACCATCTCTATATTTTTCCCATGCTTTTCTCTGCATAGTACTCTAGTATAGAGAAGCAAATTAATGATATATGAGAGATAGGCAGAATGCCATTGATTGGATATATGATTTCAGTAAGTGTTCTGGTTAAAATTCTATCCTATGTTTAAACACAGTAAACATTACAGTTTAGCATCAACAGTAATATAGAATCCATCTAATTACTACATGGAAGAAAAACAAAGTATGTTTCTGCATAGTGTTATATATTTTCTTGTAACTCTATTTATTTCAGATGGCAAGCAAATGCAATCAATATTAAACATTTCATGTTTCCAAAGTAATTGTATTTTCAAGAATTATAGCAGCTACAAGAACTAATCATTGCATAGATTTCTTGTCATTATACATATTTTATTTCTTCACTAATTTCCCTATTTTGATTTCAATTATCGAATATCTACACAATAGTATCAAAACCTAGATTTATTTTGGTACACAATAACACTTTATCAAAGACTCTTGGCAACATTAGATATTATTGCCGAAGTTACAGTAGTTGATAACTAAACCCTAGACAACATTTCAACTATCTTCTTTTTATGCTAAGACTAACAGTAAGACATTTTTATCTATTAGCCAACAACACGATTCGTATCTATGTCTAACATTAGTTCACAACTCTAGCATTAAACATATACAGATTCAAATATTCACATATGCGAGCTAAGACTCTCTTTTCACGATTCGAATTTCTCTGCACAAGTAAGGTTGACAAGGAAGAGTCCAGGTAGGGTTTCATTCTTTGAACAAACTAGAACCCGGAGGCAATAACCATTTCAAAAACATTGTAACAGTCAATTATTTCATCCTTTTTTCCAAACAAGTTTATCATCAATGAGCACAAATTACAGGCATGCATTTTTTATACAGTTATGAAAAATTTAACCCTAGGCCAAAGACAAACATCGTGGTTTAGCAAAACTCAACATTTATTATTACACAGTGTTCTCCACTGTTAATCAAAAACATATTGTACCATTGCAAAGAAACGAACCATAGTTTACAAGTGTAAGAGAACTCTTGGTTCTTGCTCTTCCATTTAAATTTATATAACATAAAATTACATTACGAACCTGTCAAGGTTTCACAGTATACGGGACTTGCCCTTATTGACCAAAAACTCAAAATAGAATTGTGAAGCAACAAACTACACAGGGTTTTTACCCTTAAAACATCTAGCAGAACAAACGAAAGTTCGGAGTCTCTATCGACAACATAGCCAGGCATCAAATAGCCAAGAGGCAACTTAAAAGACTGAGAGGTGACCCTCTGTATAGTTTGAATCAAAACAAAACAAGTTTAAAACTTCACACTCGACCATCACAGAAAAAAGTCGAAAGTTTCCAACTCTCAGCACTCGGAAATCACCCTCAAAACCATGTCAAAGAGCACCTATGAGGTTTTCGAGAACCACCGGAGCTTACTAGGAGAAGTAGAAGCATATTCCATTCTCCATGCTTGCACAGAAACCATCCTATGAAGTGGGTACCTGCAAAATTACATTTCGAAGGGATTAAAACAAGAATACAAGAAAGAAACAAGCAACACAGTATTATTTTATCATCGTGAGCAATTACCTTTTTATATGAAACTCGGATCAATGGCACATCACACCATCAAAGCAAATGACGAAGCATAAATATTTGTGACAGCAACCCTAAGTTAACACAGAAGACCATTTTCATGCATAGGAGTATCGAACCCTTTCCAAATCACCTTCATTACACTGGCTGGAAAAACCCCATCACTACAATGGCGTATTGTGGGTTGAGTGCAGAAAGCCTAAGCCTGCAACTATTAAACACTAAGTCTCACAGGTCACAGGATCGAAACCCCTAAGAGGAACTCTCTCTCCAACCCTACATTTTGGCAGCCTGTCGGCCCAACTCCAACGTAACAATGAAGACCGGGAAACTATCTACCATTACTTACAACGAAGTTTAGGGTTACAAAATCAATGATCAAGAATTGATGAGATCGACGAGCATGGAGATGCCAACAATGCTACGTTGAAAGCTGAGCAACATTGCATTGATATCTCATTAATTGCAACAACCACGAAGTTGCCAACACTGCATGCCAAGTGAACATTACCATGTAGAGCTCGAAGGAGAGGCGTTATGGCAACCATACCAGATAGGATTCCAAGTTATGTTATAAACCCCAGTTCACGTGGATGGATTACGTGGTATGACAGCCACACTTTCCACTGTGGAGTTCGGTCAGAACATTTAATGCATGATCGGGACACTGTTAACCTATAGTTGGAAAATTAATACACGTCAACTCATGACTTCAATAATGAGACTATTGTGAATACAATAACATACGTTAATAATATTAGGAAAAGATTTAAGTCATATAGTATGGTTCAATCTTTTTCTCAAGTCATAACCTTTCAAAGGTTTGTTTACATCGTATTCATGGTTTGTATAGGATAATATCCTATATTGCTAAAGTTTAGCTAGGATTGCATATTGGTAATCATATCATTACATAATGAAAACCATATCATTGTAATTGTAGTGCATATTTTATATAGTTCAAGTTTAAAACTTAGGCATCGTATTATTTGAATTACATGTCCATGCGTATTGAAAATACATAGCAACTATAAGATATATCTATTTCATTTCTATAGTTTTGTATAAGAAAAGAATGAAGTTTTATAATGCTAGTTCATAGCATATATATATATATACCATATTCACAATAAAATCCCATATGATTTTCCATGTAAGGTCAAGACTTTGGTATCATCCTAAGTATAGTTTAAAGTGTTGATGAGATGCACTCTACAGCCAAGTTCTTATACAAGCACTAGTCACTATACCTTATATATATATTAACTGTGTATTCAAATGATAAATACATGATGTAGAGTAGTCTAAGTCCTGTAGATGCTAAGTTTAATGATAGTTCGAAGGTGTAAACATTATGCCTACAAGATTCATAATAATATACTCAATAGATATTAGTATTGTTGTTTTAATGACAATGATAGTAGTCATATGATAATAGATGTAGTATTATAACAGAACTCTTGAACGGCGTGAAAAGATAACACTAAAGAGATTAAATGTCAGTACATAAACTAGGATTAGAACCATGTATCCATACCTCCAGTAACTGGTGTCGCAAGGAAGTACTTAGCATTCTGATTTTACATTGACAATGAATTGAAAGACACAAGTACGCTTAACACATGTTGTCTTATAGGATTTCTTACCTGTAGTCTGCACATGGAAACAAGATTCAAATGCCTTAGCTAATCATAGCTAAGTAAACTCCAGGGTACCTCGTAGGACCCCTTCATCATCATACAAAAAAAATGTCAGCACTTCATCAAAAACATCATAATAGTACAACATGTAATCACATTCAAGAACTTAAGCAAATCTGTAATTTGCTCTTATATGCATAATCATAAAAGATATGTCGTTAAGGAGATTAACATCCACTTAAATCTGAAATAGAAAATACAATTATATGATATTTATTTGAGATATATGATGTGTCATCGTCATTAATCATTTTAGTTAAGAATTAGAATTAATTTGTATGTTCCGCATTAAATGACTTTGATAATTATTGTTATTATAAAAAAAAATATTTTGGTATTTTTCGAGATGTTATAGGTCCTCCATTGGTGTGGCGGGGGAAGCACAAGGGGAATCCGAGCCATCCAGCCGTCGGTTTGATGAGTCTGCGGCATGGGAAGGACTCTCGGCCACTGATATCTCGGGGTATGTCGCTCCCAGTCGACCCAGGGTACCCGGGGCACCTTCCCGGAAGGTGCAGAGGAACTAGAAGTACCCACTAAAGATGCTAGCACTCCCTATTGAGATGGAGTGTTCTATTGATATTGCGTCGGCATTGATGTGTATGAGGTATGATGACCATGACATGGTGGCGTACAAGGAAATCACATCGGCCCCTTACGAGCCAGGATCGCAATTGAGTTGTAAGCTGGTTCCGCGTGATTGGGCACGGAGTTTGCAACAAGCAGGTATCCTAGGACTTATTAATATGCCCCATTTTTTATGGCTACCGGAGGTCAATGCATGTGTGAAGTAGCTGCTGGCATGCTTTCACGGCGGTACGTTGTGGCTAGATGAAGGAATTCCCATCATAGTGCACTGTATCACAGGGATCACTAGGTTTCCCAAGGATGGGGTCGACTCGTCGCAGTATTTCCGCGGAAAGGAGAATGACAAAAAGCTGGCCGTGTAGTTGGTTAAGCGCTACAAGTTGGAGAAGGATAGTTGGGGCTACCGCACCAACAACATCAGTGATAAAGCGGTTCTCACCGTCACCAAGATACTTTCCTGGAAGGTGGTACAGGGTGGCCGACCCAATCAATGTAATTCGGGCATTGTGGCATGTGATAAATAGTGTGCATCTGGGGTGCAGATGAACTGGTCACTGTTTTTGTTGAATCAGTTGGCAGAGGATTCCACGGCGGTCCAAGCCGGTAAGGGCGTGTTCACATATAGCTGGTTGTTGCTGCTGATTGCACTTGTGGCTTGGAAGGAGCCCAACGTGTACTAGGGTATGGAGGTTGACGCTGTGAAAGAGCATCCTGGCGCGTGGTATCAAAACCTATGGTTTGTCTGAGAACCATAACGGAATAAGGAATGTACACTACTATTCTGGTTATACTGGGAGATGCTCTGTGCGGCTGCGACGAGGGTGCCCTATTTGTATGAAGAAACCACAACACAATTTAAGCCGATCATGGTATTTGCAATTAGACCTCATTCAATTTATTTCCAAGCTCGCCGACCTAGATAGGAAATGGTTGCTGACATCATATAAGGTAACGATCGCAGAATTGGAGGCTATTGTGAACGAATGGACAGTAGAATGGCATGAACCTATGGGGTTGGACGATATTGAGGCTGGGGAGATGGGGCAAGGTCTAGATGATCTTGTATCAGCACAGGACCAACACAGGCATCATGACTCAGAACGAGAATCCATGAAGACACCGATAGATGACAACAGGGACCATGCCCTAGAAGAAAACAGAACGAAAGGGCACCAGGACCCTACGAAAATCAGTGGGATGCCATTATCGATGGAAGCGCAGCTGGGCCGATTTATAAAAGAAATCACTGATGTATCCACCGCAATAGCTCAGAAGATGACAAGGGTGACCGATGAAGGATTCCATGCACTCACTGCTCGTGTGGACTCTTTGTGTGACATGGTTTCACGAAGGGCACCTGAAGAAAAATTAGCGCATCAGCACCGGGTCAGGAATGTGGAGATTCCCCTAACTGCGATTGTGACTGAAGATGCGGCCGTGAACACCTTGCTACAGCAGTTGAAGAAGGTGTCCATCAATGTTAATGCATTGTCAGCGCAAGGATTGGTAACTATGCAGATGGTGGCTAGCCGGTAAATGACTGACAGAATGCACGAGATCAGTGTTAAGTGTACAACGTTGTAGGAGCGCGAGGCAGCTGCACAAGCAGACATTGGAGAGTTGATGGGACAGGCCACTGCAGCATGGCAGGCTGTGGATGAACTCGAGGAAGATATAAAGAAGGAATGAGCTAAGAAGGCTTGCGAGATTGAAGAATTGAAGAAAGAGCAGGACCGCCTCATCACAGAGAAGGCCAGTATGTGGGATGAAATTGTGCGGGTAGACCAGGACATTACGGAGGCTTATCACCATGCGTCGGAGCCCACTGAAGAGGTGGATATGCTTCGACACATGCAGAAACTGGGGGCTGTCATTGTCCATTTGAAGCACGAGAACCAGGAGCTAAAATACCAAGTGAACACCGGCACCCCTCAAGCAGAAGTGGATGACCGTACACTCATAATTGAGGAGATAGCAACACAGATGGCGGAGATGGAGACAGTAGCAACGAGGCTCACAGCTGACATTGTGCATTTTTGTGGCTGGATCGTTTAGGATGAGCAGGTCAAACAACCGATGAAGGTTCGGTAGGAAGTGGAGGGGAAGTTGGCGACACTCAAAGCAGTGATGTGTGCGATGCCACCCATGGAGCAGGTTGCCAAGTCTGCGGATTTGAAAGATCTGAAACAGCGCGTCGCCAAGGCCGATGAGAGACAGAAGAAGCGTGCCGCGCAGCTGGAGGTGTTTCAAGATGTTGGTGGCCAGTTTATGACAAAGGCTAGTGAAGTTGTCCAAGTAGTGCAGGGACATCGTCAACAGGTGACTGCGAAGCTAATCGTACACCCATCGCCCCAGGACATTGTCGAAAGTCAGAAGGCTACTATGACAGCAAAGGAAATGGTGACGATAGTTGAGCAACAGTACGAGGACTTCAAATTCAAGACCACAGAGTACACCATGTCCAGTTGACATGGCTCGAGGGCGAGCCACAAGATTTTGTTGGGGGCTTGTTGGCAGGCGGTTTGGTAAGGAAGAATCGTAGCTTCTCCGATGCTGCGACACGTCAGAAGAGGTTGCAGAAGGCAGAAGGATAGAGTATTTTTATGTATTTTTTAGTCGATTATACCACCAAATGCAGGTTTTGGGGCCATTGGACCATATAATATGTAATTTTAAGTTAATTGTACCGCAGTAGGCGGGTTTTTGGGTAATTTGGACCGCGTCAACTAGATTTTGGGTCATTTGTCCAAGTGTCACTTAGGAAGTCGTTAGTAAGTGGACAAGCATTGTAAAGGCGGAAGCCTATATAAAGTCATAAGTTGTAAGTGTAATGGCATCTTGGTATGGATCTTTGGATGTTGATTTGTGCGCATCTTTAGGTTTGTATGTGAGATCGAGAGATATTGCCGAGATCTAGTTTTGCAGAGATATTGTATCAGGGTTTTGGCTGAAGTAATATGACATGACTAAATTGTTTGGTGAAATTCCTTGTGTACCTTTTATAAATGTTGCGATGGTTTCTTGCTACAGTTAATACTTTAATATTCTACTTGTCGCGATGAATGAATTTGTGGAATGATGCTATGAGTATGAATGATGTTGAACTTGAATGCATAGTTCTATCTTAAATGTTGCGGTAAGTTAAGTAAGTAAGATATTTCCACAATCATCCTCCTTCATTTGGAGGAAACATGGTTCCATCCACTCTCCCTTGATCGCCTCGGGTGAGACCTCATCTGCTCCGTGGGTGTTGCTCGACAGGGTAAAACCTGTCTGGGTCGGTGCTGAGGGAGATCACGGTGGGTTGGTGTCGACAGTGATGGGAACCCCTGTCGACTGGGTCTGAGTCAATAGTGGGAGCTGCCATCTTTAGAAGGAGAGAAAACCAATATAGGCTTGTCAAGGATGGGAAATCATACGCTATCAATGCATGCAAGAACAAAACCAAACTCTCTCTAATCAATTCTCATCAGGCTATGAGGATCATAGGTAGCACAAAAAAAATTGTTCGATTGTTCCTCAAAGAAGGGAAGAATCAAGTACAAGCCAATGAAGTGGAGATGGGAGCATCTTTGAAGGGATGCAATGGAAAGTAGCATCAGCAACTTCAATGATTGATTGAAGCCTACAAGGAGGTGTTTCATGAGTCTAAGGGACTTCCATCCAAATGAGATGTGGAGCATGAAATCCAATTGTTGTCATATTCACTAGTACCCAATATTGGACTATATAGAAAATCGATCATTAAATCAAATGAAGTGAAGAAGCAGTTGCAACAATTATTGGAGCAATGAGAAATCAGACCTAGTACATCACTATGTGGATCACCCATCATCATAGTGCCAAAGAAAAATGGGTGATGGAGAATGTCTACTGACTATCAATACTTGAACAAGATTACCATCAAGAATAGATATCCCTTGCCAAGGATTGATGACTTGTTGGATCAATTGTAGCAAGCCAAGTTCTTCACCAAGATAAACCTAAGCTATGGATATCATTAAGTGAGGATCAAAGTTGAATATGTATGGAAAACTTCATTCAAAACAATTAAAGGTTTGTTCGAATGGTTAGTGATGCCTTTTGGTTTATGTAATGCACCTACAAATTTCACAAGATTAGTGAATGATGTGTTGTGCCACTCTATTGATTCATTTGTAATAGTATATCTAGATGACATACACCTGCAACTTTCATGATATTAGTGAATGATGTGTTGTGCCACTCTATTAAGGGTGGGTTCACAAAGATGTTCCCCAAAACTGTTGCAACAAGGCCATGCTAGCGGGGGAAAAATAGGAATGTGCGCGCACCTAAGGTAGCACGCACGTTCCATTAGATTCAGTATCAAACCGGGGTGCGTGCACGTTGCTGGAATGTGCGCGGAAAAACAAGCGCACGTGCCCCTGTTAAGGTTTGAAAAAAATAAACCCGATTTCTTTTCATTCTTACCATTCCGACCGAACATGGATGAACTAGCACGTGCGCGGAGCTACAACAACCCAAGTGCACCATTTCCACTAAAAAAACCACCTTAATCCATCCACCAATTACATTGGATAGGTAAATGCCATTGTTTTTTTTCATTTAATTCATTATTTTTGTCATCTTATTCATTTTTTTTGTCATTTGATTCATTTTTGTTTGTTTATTAAATTTGTAATAATCCCCAAATTATTAAAAAAATTAAGAATTTTTCAATTGCAGTGTGTAAACCCACACAATGGATGAACAAAATGTTAACATGGAGTCCAGTGGAATCAATGAAAACCCTAAACAAAATCCAAATGCCCAAGAAAATCAAAACCCCCAACAAAATTTTGACCAAGATGACTTGAACCATTCTCTAAATGAGATGAGAGTGCACACTCAAGAACTAAGAAACAAGGGGGAACCATCTCGAGTGTCCCTTGCCACCTCAATTGAGATCTCAATTGACTCCATCATCCATGCGCATCGCCAATTGACTGACATGACTGAATATAGAGCTAGGATGCAGGAGTATTATTCCACGGGCATTTCCAAGGAGGAAATAAAAGATTTGAATATTACAAAGGCCCAATTATACAGTATGTTCACCGATCCAAAAACACAACAACCACCAAACATTAAAAAGCCACGTGTTTGCATGGATTGGTTTCATTTCCAACCATGGAGGGATAATTGGATGCATAGGCGGTTCATGGTTTATGATAAACCTCCCTGCAATAATAGGGAGGTTCCACAGTACTTCCTTCGGAAACTGTGGGCTGAGTTTTCCCTCGGTTTACATGTCAACTATTTTGACATAACCGAGTTCCAGGGTGTTGGTCATGGCTCTACCCAAGATCGACCTACTGCTAAGAGGAACCCACTAAGAGGGCCACCAGCTCCTAGGTGCGATCCCAACCCCTCTCCCCAACCGCCTCAGTTACCCCACAAACTTGATTAGATTGAGGACACAATGAGGACTATTGCACGTGGAATGCTTAGACACACTGCCTTTGTAGCAACTACTATAGTGGAGAGACAAGCTGACCTTAATAGAGAAGCAGGTGCAGGGCCTTCAGGATAGAGTCAGGATAGACCCGTCACCGGTGGTAGCCATGTTGGGCCTTCTAGTTCCATGGGTACAATGGCACATCTTTGTCCCTATTGCGGGCACACTTGCCCTGGCCCGATTGAGGGTTGCTATATGGAGCAGGTTAGCACTTTTTTTAATGTGTTTTCAATCATCACTTGATAATTTGTAAAGTAATTTTAAAGTATGTGTGATTGACTTAAACTATTATTTCAATGTACAACTATTTAGAGTTGACACGTCGTCATGGGAGAACGCAACATCTCCCAACCTGGATGCAGCAATGGCAGCTACAACTGATATTGCGGCACCGCACACAGAGGTATTTTCAGTACCCCACACAATATTGTTATTACTTATGGCATTTCTAATTTTATGTATTTATATTTATGACATACACGATGATAGTTCGTACAATATTTTTTAATATTTTGATTGACTGAATAATTACTGGTTTAATATATTTATAATGTGCATGCATTTTGGTGTCCACAGGTATGCACGCAGTACGATGACCATCCAACTCCGCCAGGGGTCGACAGATCACCATATACACAGGTACAATGTGTAGCTAAAAGCACACTTTTAATTTGAAATGTTACGACATACTATTGTTTAATTTTTTATTTATTTACTAAACTATGATATTATAAATTTGTATGCAAGGGCCGCCAACAGCTGCAGGCCTCTTTAGTCCCATGTTTCCACTCTCTCCCATGAGTCACCTCCCTCACCTCCATCCATACCCCTCCCTCCATCCACCCCCTACCTTCCATCCACCCTCCCCTCTCCGTCCATACTCCCCCCTCCGTCCATCCTCCCCCATTCGTCCACGCCCCCCATCTATACATCCTCCCCCATTCATCCATGCCCCCCCGTTTATCCATCCTCCCCCATTCGTCCATGCCCCCCCTTCCATCCAGCTTATCCCCTTCGTCCACAAGCTCCCTTATATCCATCCTCCTCCCTCTATCCATGACCGACCTCCCATTCACCATACCTCAACATCCCCCCTAGCCCTTTTGGGTCAATACCCCCTATTGTCCAGCCAGTAGGGATTTATCGTCCACAATGTCCTCATCCACCCCATACCACCATGTCCTCTTCCACCACATCATCTCCAGTTCCCGCCACTATTGTGCCAACTACTATTCCATCATCTACCCATGTGTCTATTGTGGTCGCACCCATAGTTCCTCCATATACATCTATGCCCCCCCATCACTGCATCGGAGCAGGTTGTCCAGCCAACTGCTCCACCAGCTAGCCCAAAAGCTTAGCCACCCCCATTTTGTGGGTTATGAGAATCAAGTTAATTTATGAAATTTTTTTGATGCATTAACCAAAATTAATTTAATCAATTATTATTTTTCAATGAAATGATTGTCGTAAATGTTGTAGGGTGGAATTGCTTAGAGGCTTAGCAGATCTAGGACACCTGCTTCTCGTCTCCCACTCGCATCGGCGGTGAGTTATTTAACATTTGAATTGTACATTCATTTTATAAATGTGGTAAATGTTACAAATTCTTGAAACTAATGGTACCTTATATCATTTGTTTCATAGCGTGGAGAGACAGTCTACTCCTAGACGAAAGAAGACCCGAGGTAGCAATAGCTCCAAGAAGAGAAAGATAAATTTTGTAGATGCACTAGGGAGTGACCGGGGTGGTCACAATGCTTGACACACCATGTTATCTACACTAGCCACGATGTGGCACCTTTGGGCACCAGTTGTCGTGTACTTTGTATCTATGGCACGGGTTTCCATGTATTTTGGATCTACGGAACGAGTTGTCAGATTTTGTATAGGGCACTAGTTTCCATGTATTTTGGATCTACGACACTAGTTGTCGGATTTTGTATAGAGCACGAGTTGCCATTGTATGTACATTGGGAACCATGTTCCACAATTTTCCTGAAAATTTATATATTTGTTCGAGTTTTGTTCCACTATGGTTTTATCTCATGGATTTATATATAGTTTTGTTCGAGTTTTGTTCTATATATGCGTATAATGATTTGGATTCAAATGTATGTGATGGTTATTTTGGATGAAACCTAGAGCACCATTTTAGAGTTTTTATTGCAACGACAACAATTATTAAGGCCAATATTTCAAACAAGATGTAGTTTTAACCCTGAATAAAAATGAAGGTGATTTTGGGAGGACAATTTTTTTATTCAGAGATCAAGTTCACTTGAATCCAAGACAAGTTTTCTCACAACTAAGTTAATATTCAGACTACATAGTACTCTAGGCAACTCATCCAACCATAAAAAATCATAGCACTCTCTTCCACTACCCTACTTAACACAATGAATATATGCTCTTTCTCGACTCAATAATCCCTTAGGGATATTGTTCCCTTACAATGGTCTTTAGTATAGGTAGAAACAATCAAATCCAATAAATTATTTTAGGAAATAACTAATTAAAGAATACAACTTGTTTCCTAAGCAACCAATGACAAACATTAACCAACAGGTGAATAATTTCTACATTTCCTAATCTTTAATATGTTCATCTACAACCCCTCTCTCTCTCCCCCAAAATCTACAAATTCCTCTTTTATACTACTAATTCTGTCATCTTCAAATTTGGTTAATGGTTAACAAATATAGAGAATACAACATGAGGAGTAGAGAGTATGAACTTGATAATTGGAGAATAATGGGATAATGATCCCCAAAGAGGTAGGAGAATGAAGTACTCCTCACACTTCTAACAACTATTTTTACTTTGCCCAAGCTTGCATAACTACACAAGGTAGACTTCCTTACCAACTTCCACATGAATTTATGATTGGATTCACAGGTAAAGGAAGTGGATGAACTTTATTGAAGGCAAATGATGAAAAGGTGGGAGTTCTTAGAATGAAACTTGGTAGTGGACGATTAATTTCTCATAAGATACCTCTATGTTTCTTCTCCAGTGGAATCACAACCCATCCTGTGGTCTTTGCAACCATATTTGATTGTTGTATATTAAATTCTAACTTTAATATTTTCATAGCTTTGAGTTCATCGTGGTAAGCCTACCACATCGTTCATACAAGTGTATTTACAACATCTACATGACTAGACATTCATTAGTCAAGGCTTGGCCCTAAGACCGATATTTACAACATTTACATCAAGTCCAATCTAGCTTCAAAACCCCCTCAAAACTAGTTACAATCTCAGCCATACTGGGAAATACATCAGTACTGATAATAATAACTACATATAATCCACATAAATTATATTAATAGCCAAACAACAAAAATTCTGGAGAAATATTGAGCAAAACCCCTAGTTTCCAAAATGGACCTACAAGATGACACCTGGGCCATGGGATTGGAGGAGAGTGGCACCCCTATCACTATATCGATGTCCTAAATCCAACGGAGTCAACGTTTTGTCGATACGAGCCACGGTCGTCATTCTATGGCTCATTCCGTCTCGCATCCAAAAGTCCTTCAGGGACACCTGTTGGATACCTACCGGGGGCTGTCACGTCCCCATTTTGACCCCCTTTGTAAATGATGTAAATATTGATATTTAATCATGGTGAGGAGCTCAAGGCTAAGGCCCCACCATTGATTTAAGCGTTTATGTATCGGAAATTAAACTAGATGCTTATGACTCTTGTGCTAGATGGGCACAACGTAAAGTGAGGACATCATGTAAATATGAATTTAATGAAAAATACCCACAACTAGCTATGGCAATGCAACAAAAGAGATGGGGCATGATTCTACAAGGAAAAGGGAGGGAAATTATTCAAACCCTTGAGCCAATGGTATTAATCCATGTGTCAATGGGGAAACCCATAAACCACCAACTACCCATTTTGTCTCATGTACCCAATCATTTAATTCTTCCAAGAAATTGGTTAAGGCAGTTAATGCCTTGGGAATGAGGGAGTATGGCAGCCAATTTCGTGCATGGGCAAGCCATCAACCTGAAAATTCGTGTTTTTTCTTGTGGGGAAAGAAAACACCCACGAAATGGTGCCCAAATCCATGGTGAATGGGCAGTCTTCACTCATTCACGCAGATAGAGAAGGCTGGGAGTTATAGTCAGCTTTTTGGGAGCAAAAACGCAGGGTTCTCACTGCCCAAAAACCCATTTTTTGGTTTTGGATAGTAGCTGGGAAGGAGGGGCTGCGATTTGGGACTGTAGGGAGTTCATTTTGTCCCCGATTTTCCATGGGCGTTTTTCCTAAAAACGTTTTCTGCTACCTGGGGTTTTCTCCAAACCTCCATTGCTCACTTTTAACCTTCCCACGTTTTTCTGAAGCCTAGGGGATCATTTTCATGCCTGTCACTGTACAAACGATTTTCATTATGCCCATAATTGTGTTCTGCTGCTATGTGCATCCTCGTTTTTGGTTTGAACCTGTGAGCTGAAGTTTGGGGAGTGGTAGTGGACAGAAGTGGCTTGATAAACCTAGTGGGGGAGACAACCTCTCAAGAATATCAAGAGGGCTTTGGTTACTCTTCTATGCATACCCCTGAGAGCACTAGATAGGGAAGGTATGGCTTGAGGGACTGTATAGCAGTGAAAATAATACTTCCTTGTGCTGGGTGTGTAGGTATTGTGGGTGCCAAGCTAGATAGATCTTGCAAGGTTATCCCTGGCTCTGTGCTGGAGCTCACTAGCTTAGCAACTCTTCCTTTCCATCTCCTAGCAGCCTGATAAACCCAATTGCAGATTGGCTTGGCTCATCTTGGTGTATGCTTGGCTATGTGTGAGTCTGTTGTTCCCTGGTTCCTTGTAGAGATCATGTCCAGCTCGGGGGTGGCAGTGGTGCTGAGAGATTAAGGAGCACACTGGCCTATGGCTGGGTGGAACGTTGCAGTTGCATAGCCAGTTGTGTGGGACTACTTTCGTATAAGATAAGTATTCTCCTGTGTTTGTAACTTTGCAATTGTTCCTTTGATGAATATTTTGAATGTGTGAAGATTGTGTAATTCAATAATAAATTCCGCTGTGTTTTCTGATAATTATGCATCTTCATATCTCTATTATAAAATCTGAATGATTGTTTGAAGTTTATGGGGGCTAGATGCCCAGTTTAACCTCACGTTCCTCTCCATCTAGCTGGTAGGATGGGAGGGGACGTGCCAGAATGGTATCAGAGCTGCGTTGCAGCATTGGGCCTCTATGGGCCAAATCTGATAGCAATTACATTTTTTTCTTAAGAATTTTTTTGAAAAAATTTTTTGGTTTAAGTCCGTTTTTGAAAATTTTTGGTTTAAGACTGTTTCGGAAAGAATTCCCGAATGCCTTTCGCAACTGCGGAAGCATTCGGCGAATCGTTCCGAAATTTCGGAAGCGTTCCGAGAATTTTTCCAAAAATTTCCGAAGGGAAGTTTTTCGGAAGGAATTCTCTTCCGAAATTGCGGAAGGATTTCTCTTCCGAAATTTGCGGAAGGAATTCTCTTCCGAAATTGCGGAAGGATTCCGCGAGTCATTCCGCAACGAGGAAGAGTTCAGCGAGCCGTTCCGAAGTTGCAGAAGACTTCGGCGAATCGTTCCGCAACTGCGGAAGACTTCGGCGAATCGTTCCGCAATTGCGGAAGCATTCCGCAAGTCTTTCCGCAAAAGCATCTCGCAAAAATTACCCGAAACTGGGGAAGCATTCCACGCAACGGCGGAAGCCTTCGCCGAATGGCTCCGCAATTGCGGGAGCATTCGCCGAATGGCTCCGCAACTGCGGAAGCCTTCGCCAAATGGCTCTGCAATTGCGGGAGCCTTTGCCGAATGGCTCCGCAACTGCGGGAGCCTTCGCCGAATGGCCCCGCCATTGCGGAAGGCTTCAGCCAACCTCTCCCGCAGTTGCGGGAGCATTCAGTGAAGCGTCCCGCAACGGAGGCAAGCCGTGAACCGCCCGTTGTGGAAGCTTTCAGCCAATCACCCCGCCCATTGCGGCAGCATTCAGCCAACCTCCCCTTGACCCTCTTTTTCTTTTTCCCCCTCATATGTCATTGTTGTGATTTGACAAATGGTCAATATAACATTCTTTCCATGTGCATGAAGTAATTGTGAATTTTGAGAATATAATGCAGCTAACAATTATACTGATGAACACATTTCAGAGAGTCACAATTACAGCAGGGTAGCACTCTAGATAGTACAGTTGGAAAGTTTTGGATCTTGGTTGGGCCAAGAAAATGAACATCATGAATGATGCACAGGATCCCTATGAGCCTGAAACAGATGCCATGGGGGAGAACATACAGGTTGAGAATGCTGAGACAGAATCTAATGGGAGAAGAAATCAAGAGACCCCACCAGATGTTGCAGCCACCATGAGAAGCCTAAGGGTGGAGTTGCAAAGCTATATGGAAGATAATGAAAGGATGATTAAAGCTCAGGAAGAACAAAATCAGTTCAATGCAGCTATGCTACAGAGTCTGACAGACATCCAAAGGCAAATAAACTCTGGGCACCGGATATCAAATCCAGAAAGGGGTGGGAGTATCTCTAGAAGAAATTCCCATAAGAGGGCCAGTAGCCCAAGAAGAGTTTCTACAGACAGCACATATACTCCAGAAATATCTTCTAATGAATCATCTGACTCTGAAGAATCCAATAAGGGTTCAAGTTCCTCATCTCACAGGAGCAAGAGGAAGAAGCACTACAAGAACAATTCACATGGGGAATTTAAGAAGGCAAAACCTCCTACATTTGACGGAGAGATAAAGTCCAGTCAAGAAGCTGAGGCTTGGCTTCTTGGGATGAGAAAGTATTTCCAAGTCCAAGACTACTCGGGAAATATGAAGGCAAGGGTAGCCATCTTCAACTTGAATGGAAGAGCATCTATATGGTGGGAACACACCGGTCAAGTGAAGAAGATCAACGAAAGGAAGATCGTGTGGAAGCAGTTCAAGAAATACTTCAAGTAGAAGTACCTCTCTGATAGGTACTATGATGATAAGATCAAAGAATTCCATGAGCTGAGATTGGGACAATTGACCATGGAAGAATATGCAAACAAGTTCTTGGAGCTGCTAAGGTATGTCAAGTACATTCGAGATGATAAGGTGAAGATTCAACGTTTCCTAAGTGGACTACCCCAATCATATAAAGATAGAATTGAGTTCGATGAACCTCGAACTCTAGAGGAGGCCATAAGAAAGGCCAAGTATTGCTTTGATCAAAGCAGAAGCAAACCAGAATTCCATAAGGCATGGAAGGATAGGAAAAATGAGAAGTTTGATCAAAGGAGGAAGGGGTTCAAGCCTCCTCAATTCCGGAATCAGCAAAGGCAGCCATCACAGGTTGTGACTAAGCCAACTAGGATGATGGGAGACAAGCCAAGAGATCCAAAGGAGCCGAGAGGACCACTTCAATGTTGGGGTTGTGGAGGAGAGCACGTGCTTAGGAACTGTCCACATCGGAATGGGAATGTAAATCAAGTTCACAACATTCAGGGAGCTGAAACTGTGGGACAAGTGGCTAGGACAATCCCTAGAATCTATGCAGCAGTAGAAGACCGCCAGGAAGATCATCAATCAACTATGGTTGAAGTTGAAGGTAAGATTGCTGAGCAATCTGTTTCTATTTTGATTGATCCTGGATCTACTCACAGTTATGTCACTCCTAGAATTGTTGAGATTTGTGCTTTCAAGAAATTAAAGCATAGTAAATCATCGTTAGTTCAACTAGCCACTGGAACCAAGAGAAAAGTTAGCGAAATAGTAGAGAAATGTCCATTAGAAATGGATGGGCTATTCACGTATGCGGATCTGAATATTTTGCCACTTGGGTCCTATGATATTCTCATTGGAATGGATTGGTTAGAAGCACACAGGGTTAAACTTGACTGCTACAATAAGACATTTGAATGCATGGACGAAGAAGGAAATCCGAGGCTTGTAAAAGGCATTTCCAAGGTGACCTCTGTTAGACAGGTTTCAGCCATGCAGCTGAAGAAGCTCTGCAGGAAGGGATGTCAATTGTATGCAGCCCACATTTTGGAGGCAGCGGAGAGTGAAACTCTTAAATTGGAGGACTATCATGTATTGCAAGAATTCAGGGATGTTTTTCCTGATGAGATTCCAGGACTCCCTCCAAAGAGAGACATTGACTTTACAATTGAACTTATTCCAGGAGCAGCACCAGTGTCTAAGACACCCTACAGGATGAGTACACCGGAATTGCTAGAATTGAAAATGCAATTACAAGAGTTGCTGGAGAAGAAATATATTAGGCCAAGTGTGTCCCCGGGGGGAGCACCTGTTCTATTTGTGAAAAAGAAAGATGGAACACTCAGGTTATGTATTGACTACAGGCAGTTGAACAAAGTCACTGTGAAGAACAAATACCCATTGCCTCGAATTGACGACCTTTTTGATCAAATGAGAGGAGCAAAGGTATTTTCAAAGATTGACTTGAGGTCTGGTTACCATCAGGTAAGAATCAAAGAAGAAGACATTCATAAGACAGCCTTTAGAACAAGGTATGGACACTATGAGTTTGTAGTGGTACCATTCGGTCTCACAAATGCACCAGCTACATTCATGTGTCTCATGAATAATGTTTTTAGCAAGTATTTGGACAAGTTTGTTCTTGTATTCCTAGACGACATTCTCATCTATTCTAAGAATGAAGAAGAACATGAAGAACATTTGAGAATGACAATGCAATTACTAAGGGAGCATAAGCTGTATGCAAAGTTGAGTAAATGTGACTTTTATAAAGATAGAATTCATTATTTGGGTCACATCATCTCCGACGAAGGAATATCTGTAGACCCTGAGAAGATTGAAGCCATTATGAATTGGCCAACTCCAAGGAATGTGACTGATGTGAGATCTTTTATGGGCCTTGCTGGTTACTACAGGAGGTTTATCGAGGGATTCTCCAAGGTTGCAAACCCGATCACTTCCTTGCAAAAGAAGGGAATAAAGTTTGAATGGTCACCAAGATGTGAGGAAATTTTTCAACGGTTGAAGAATCTTCTTACAAGTGCACCAATTTTGAAGATTGCAGACCTGGAAAAAGACTTTGTGGTGTGTACCGATGCATGCAATCAAGGACTTGGAGGAGTTCTTATGCAAGACAACCACGTGATATGCTATGAGTCAAGAAAGTTGAAGGAGCATGAGAAGAACTACGCTACTCATGATATAGAACTTGCAGCCATAGTACATGCTTTAAAGATGTGGAGGCACTACTTAATGGGAAGAAAATTTGAGTTAAGGACAGACCATTGTGGTCTGAAGTACTTGTTTGATCAGCTAATGTTAAATGCTAGGCAAGCTAGATGGTTGGAATTTTTGTGTGAATTTGATTTTGAGATCAAACACATAAAAGGGAAAGAAAACAAGGTGGCTGATGCACTCAGCAGGAAGGTACATGAAATGTATGTGGCAGCGCTTAGTACTTGCCAACCAGATTTGAAGCAGCGGATTGTTAACCGTATGGTTGAGGATGAAGTGTATGAGCAGATAAAGGACAAATTACAGCAGCAAGACCTTGGCAAGAAGAGTGAAGGCTATCACTTGGAAGAAGGCGGACTTCTTACTTATAAGAATAGAGTCTATATTCCAAATGCGGCAGATTTAAGGAGAATGGTTATGGATGAGATCCATAAAGCTCCATACTCTGGTCACCCAGGATATCAGAAAACAATTGCTACAGCAAGAAAATATTATTTCTAGCCAGGCATGAAGAAGGATGTTGCTGAATACATTTCTAAGTGCATGGAATGTCAACAGGTGAAGGTTGAACACCAACACCCAGCAGGATTATTGCACCCAGTGCCAATTCCAAAATGGAAATGGGAAATAATTTCCATGGATTTTATTACAGGATTGCCAATGACTAAGAGACAACATGATTCCATCATGGTTGTGGTGGACAAGTTAACAAAGGCAGCACATTTCATACCGGTTAAGTCCACACATAAAGCCGATGCCATTGCAGATATTTTCATGAAGGAAATTTTCAGATTACATGGGTTGCCTAAGGCGATAATTTCTGACAGGGATACCAAGTTCACTTCCAATTTTTGGAAAGGTCTCTTTGCAGATTTGGGTACACAGTTGAACTTTAGCACCGCGTACCATCCTCAAACAGACGGGCAAACAGAAAGAGTAAATCAGGTGCTTGAAGACATGCTCCGCATGTATGTAATGGACAAGCCATCCAAGTGGGAGGATTATCTGCACCTGGTAGAGTTTGCATATAATAATGGGCAGCAAGAATCATTGGGAATGAGTCCATATGAGGCTTTGTACGGAAGAAGGTGTAGGACACCAGTGACTTGGGACAATCCAGTGAACAGAATTGTACTTGGGCCAGAATTGCTTAAGGAAATGGAACAAGAGGTTGCAAAAATCCGGCAAAATTTAAAAGCAGCCCGGGATAGACACAAGAGCTATGCAGATAAACACAGAATGCATAGGGAATTCAATGTTGGGGATCATGTATATCTTAGAGTGAGATCAAGGAAGAGTTCCTTGAATCTTGGGAGCTGTGCCAAGCTATCACCTAGATATTGTGGGCCATTTGAAGTGCTCGAAAGAATAGGACCAGTTGCATATAGACTTGCATTGCCTGCTAGCACTAAAGCTCATAATGTTTTTCATGTCTCTTTGCTCAAGAAATATGTACATGATCCTAACCATGTGATTAATTGGGATGTGATCCAGGTGGAACCCGAGGGAGAATTCCAAATCGATCCATTGCGCATCCTAGACAAGAAAGTAACATTGCTCCGGAACCGAGCCATCGGACAGGTAAAGGTGCAATGGAAGCACTACGGTCCCAATGAGGCTACATGGGAGCTGGAGGATGCCATGAGGATGGCATATCCATTTTTGTTCAATTTTGATGAGCACTGAGGACAGTGCTAATGTAAGGGGAGGGGTATGTCATGTCCCCATTTTGACCCCCTTTGTAAATGATGTAAATATTGATATTTAATCATGGTGAGGAGCTCAAGGCCAAGGCCCCACCATTGATTTAGCGTTTATGTATCGGCAATTAAACTAGATGCTTATGACTCTTGTGCTAGATGGGCACAATGTAAATGAGACATCATGTAAATATGAATTTTAATGAAAAATACCCACAACTAGCTATGCAATGCAACAAAAGAGATGGGGCATGATTCTACAAGGAAAAGGGAGGGAAATTATTCAAACCCTTGAGCCAATGGTATTAATCCATGTGTCAATGGGGAAACCCATAAACCACCAACTACCCATTTTGTCTCATGCACCCAATCATTTAATTCTTCCAAGAAATTGGTTAAGGCAGTTAATGCCTTGGGAATGAGGGAGTATGGCAGCCAATTCCGTGCATGGGCAAGCCATCAACCTGAAAATTCATGTTTTTTCTTGTGGGGCAAGAAAACACCCACGAAATGGTGCCCAAAGCCATGGGGAATGGGCAGTCTTCACTCATTCACGCAGATAGAGAAGGCTGGGAGTTACAGTCACGTTTTTGGGAGCAAAAACGCAGGGTTCTCACTGCCCAAAAACCCGTTTTTGGTTTTGGATAGTAGCTGGGAAGGAGGGGCTGTGATTTGGGACTGTAGGGAGTTCATTTTGTCCCCGATTTGCCATGGGCGTTTTTCCTAAAAACGTTTTCTGCTACCTGGGGTTTTCTCCAAACCTCCATTGCTCACTTTTAACCTTCCCACGTTTTTCTAAATCCTAGGGAATCATTTTCATGCCTGTCACTGTACAAACGATTTTCATTATGCCCATAATTGTGTTCTGCTACTATGTGCATCCTCGTTTTTGGTTTGAACCTGTGAGCTGAAGTTTGGGGAGTGGTAGTGGACAGAAGTGGCTTGATAAACCTAGTGGGGGAGACAACCTCTCAAGAAGATCAAGAGGGCTTTGGTTACTCTTCTATGCATACCCTGAGAGCACTAGATAGGGAAGGTATGGCTTGAGGGACTGTATAGCAGTGAAAATAATACTTCCTTGTGCTGGGTGTGTAGGTATTGTGGGTGCCAAGCTAGATAGATCTTGCAAGGTTATCCCTGGCTCTGTGCTGGAGCTCACTAGCTTAGCAACTCTTCCTTTCCATCTCCTAGCAGCCTGATAAACCCAATTGCAGATTGGCTTGGATCATCTTGGTGTATGCTTGGCTATGTGTGAGTCTGTTGTTCCCTGGTTCCTTGTAGAGATCATGCCCAGCTCGGGGGGGTGGCAGTGGTGCTGAGAGATTGAGGAGCACACTGGCCTATGGCTGGGTGGAACGTTGCAGTTGCATAGCCAGTTGTGTGGGACTACTTTTGTATAAGATAAGTATTCTCCTGTGTTTGTAACTTTGCAATTGTTCCTTTGATGAATATTTTGAATGTGTGAAGATTGTGTAATTCAATAATAAATTCCGTTGTGTTTTCTGATAATTATGCATCTTCATATCTATATTATAAAATCTGAATGATTGTTTGAAGTTTATGGGGGCTAGATGCCCAGTTTAACCTCACGTTCCTCTCCATCTACCTGGTAGGATGGGAGGGGACGTGACAGGGGCATAGAATTCCAACTGTGCAACAAAACTAGGTTCTGGGGAGTCTTGCAAGTGTGTCTAGGAAGGTTCCAGCTGGGAATGCTAGCCATAAGTGTCTGATCGATGATTTTGCAAATTTGACCCCAATGTGCAAAAATTGCACACTCCCTTACTGAGCAAAACCCTAGTTTCCAAAATCGACATACAAGATGACACCTGGACCATGCGACTGGAGGAGAGTCGCACCACTAGCACTATATCGATGTCCTGAATCCAACGTAGTCGACAATTTCTCGATCCGAGCCACGGTCATCATTCTATGGATCCTTCCGTCTCGCATCCAAAAGGCCTTCAGGGACACTTGTTGGATACCTACCGGGGGAATAGAATTCCAACCATGCAACAAAAATGGGTTCCAGGGAGTCCTGCAAGTGTGTCTAGGAAGGTTCCAGCTGGGAACGCTAGCCATAAGTGTCTAGTCGATGATTTTGCAAATTTAACCCCAATGTGCAAAAATTTCACACTCCATTACTGAGAAAAACCCTAGTTTCCAAAATGGACCTACAAGTTAACACCTGGGCCATGGGACCGGAGGAGAGGGGCACCCCTATCACTATCCCGATGTCCTGAATCCAACGAAGTCAACGTTTTGTCAATCCAAGCCACGGTCGTCATTCTATGGCTCGTTCTGTCTCGCATCCAAAAGGCCTTCATGGACACCTGTTGGATACTTACCGGGGGCATAGAATTCCAATCGTGCAACAAAACCGGATTTTGGGGAGTCCTACAAGTGTGTCTAGGAAGGTTCCAGCTAGGAACGCTAGCCATAAGTGTCTGGTCAATGATTTTGCAAATTTGACCCCAATGTGCAAAAATTGCACACTCCCTTACTTAGCAAAACCCTAGTTTCCAAAATGGACCTACAAATGACACATGGGCAATGGGACTGAAGGAGAGGGGAACCCCTGGTACTATCTCGATCTCCTAAATCCAACGGATTCGACAGTTTGTCGATCCGAGCCACGGTTGTCATTCTATGGCTCGTTCTGTCTCGCATCCAAAAGGCCTTCAGGGACACCTACTGGATACCTATGGGGGGCATATAATTCCAACTGTGCAACAAAACCGGGTTTCGGGGAGTCCTACAAGTGTGTCTAGGAAGTTTCTAGCTGGGAACGCTATCCATAAGGGTCTGGTCGATGATTTTGCAAATTTGACCCCAATGTGCAAAAATTGCACTCCCTTACTGAGCAAAACCCTAGTTTCCAAAATGGACCTACAAGATGACACCTGGGCCATGGGATCAGAGGAGAGGGGCACCCCTAGCACTATCCCGATGTACTGAATCCAATAGAGTCGACGGTTTGTCGATCGAGCCACGGTCATCATCCTATGGCTCGTTCCGTCTCGCATCCAAAAGGCCTTCAGGGACACCTGTTGGATACCTATTGGGGGCATAGAATTCCAACCATGCAGCAAAGCTGGGTTCCAGGGAGTCCTGCAAGTGTTTCTAGGGAGGTTCCAGCTGGGAACATTAGCCGTAAGTGTCTGGTCGATGATTTTTCAAATCTGACCCCAATGTGCAAAAAATTGCACACTCCCTTACTAAGAAAAACCCTAGTTTACAAAATGGACCTACAAGATGACACATGGGCCATGGGACCAGAGGAGCGAGGCATCCCTAGCACTATCCCGATGTCCTAAATCCAACGGAGTTGACAGTTTGTCGATTCGATCCACGTTCGTCATTCTATGGCTCATTCCGTCTCGCATCCAAAAGGCCTTCAGGGACACCTGCTGGATACCTACCGGGGGCATAGAATTCCAACCGTGCAACAAAACCGGGTTCTAGGGAGTCCTGCAAGTGTGTCTAGGAAGGTTCCAACTGGGAACGCTATCCATAAGTTCCCGGTGGACAATTTTGCAAATTTGACCCCAATGTGCAAAAATTGCACACTCCCTTACTAAGCAAAACCCTAGTTTCCAAAATGGACCTACAAGATGACACCTGAGCCATGGGACTGGAGGAGAGGGGCACCCCTATTAATATACTGATGTCTTGAATCCAAGCACACTCCAAAGGTCAATGGGTTTCAATACTTCACCAAATCATCAGAAACGTGTATAGTCACTTACATAGAAACACCCTAGTTCCTAAGATCAATCAAGCAAGACAAGCATTGGGCGATGCACCCATGTTAGAGAAGTTCCTCTTAATGGAATGCATTGTCATGGACCCAACGTAGTTTAGGGTTCATCGATCTGAGCCACGATTATCATTTTACAACAAGTTGCAGGCCGCCCCCTAAAGGCTTTGAGGGACACTTGGTGATTCTATCATTAGGGCATAAAAATTGATTTCTATAAGATCCTACATGTGTGCTTGGCCATTACCAACATGATAACACAACCCACAGTCCCAAGGTTGAGGGGCTCAATACTTGACCCAATCATCCAAAATGTGCATAGTTAGTTATTGAACAAAACCCTAGTTCCTAAGGTCAATGAACAATATGAGCATAGGTTGATGGACCCATGGGATAGAGGTGCCCTTATTTGGAATGCATTATCATAGACCTAATGGATTTGATGTTATCATAGTCACTTATTGAGAAAAACCCTAGTTCATGAGATCAATAAAAAAACAAGCACTAGGTGATGGACCCATGGGAGAAAGGTTCCCCTAGATGGAATGCATTATGAAAGACCCAATGGAGTCAATGGTTCATTGATACGAGCCACAATCATCATTTTATGGTGAGTTGCAGGTCACATCCTAAATCCTTTCAGGGACAATTGGTGGGTTTGTCATTAGGGGATAAAAACTAAACCAAGCATCAAAATTGAGTTCCGTAAGATCCCACGTGTGTTTTTCCATGCTCGACATGGACACACCACCCACTGTCCCAAGGTTTATGGGTTTTGGTACTTGACCCAATCATGCAAAAAGTGCATATTCTCTTAGGGAGTTGTTAGAAGATTTCAAGGAGGGGATACTATAAATCATGCTTAAAAAAACCATTGTGTACATTTCATGAGTTTTTTTTAGTTTATTTATATGTTTGATCTAATATCATGTTCTAAGAGTAGTAGTATGAGTACGCCCAGTCTCAAATATGAGAGTAATTGAGAATCCCATGATAAAATTATGGTAAGAAGGACATGAGATGCATGAGGTTCTTGAATTTTTGGAAGCTTGTCCACTATGTTTCTATTTTTCCTCAGAGTTTTTCACAATGTAGTGACAATTCCTAGATATAAATGGTGTTCCTATTGGTCTAGGTGGAGGAAAAAGAAACACATACAACATCTCATTGAACTAAAGAACTAATGTATTGGTGTTGTAATTGATGCAACCAAATTAGCATAAGCATGGAAGTGTTTTGACCACCTTAACAACTAAAAAAATGTATTAGTCAAAAATGGGGGGAAGTGATAATTACATGTCAATGACCACTTATATTCCTCCATATGATTATAAATGTACCACTTTACACTAGTTATGGGATCAATAATGTATTCTTCTACTATGTTTTAAGATTAATATCTAGTATAGTAAATATTCTTGCACTAAGGTGTCTTAATGTGTTTTTTTTCTTTCAACTCATAAATTCAAGACCACTACAATTGATCCATGTCTCAATTCATGATTATAAGAAAATATCAAACATGAAATTTATGTTGCAAAGAACTTTATATGGCCATGCATGCATTATTATTTCAAGCTTCTCGTTGCAAATATCAACATGTTCTTATCCAGACCTAAGTTTTATTAAATAGGGTTTTCACCATTAGATTTGGTCGACAACATTATCTATAGTGCCTATCACATGATAACTATCTAAGTCAACTACAATATACTAGTAGCTATTAATAAGGAAAACCAATACTATTATTATGGGGTGGCTATATGAATGTTGAGGAAAATCCATATATCAATGTGCATTTTCTTAATATTGAATGTTAATAATTTGAAACCTTATGAGCCATCCACAATTGGAAATTCAAATGCGGGGAAAGTCTTTTCAAAGAGGACTTACCACTGTAATATTAGGTAGGCATGTAAGTTAATTGAGTGTGGAATTTTGAGAATATTTTATAGGATCCAAAAAAACCTAAGACATGTCCTATATGGTAGTTTGAAAGCTCCTTTATGCATGTGTGGGAGCTGATGGAACCCAAGTCTGCTTGTCGGTTTGGGTTCTGTCCCCTAGAGCAATTCATCAAAGTGTCCCTAAATGACCTCGGGGTGCCGGACCAAGATGCTCGTAGCACCCAAACTGTGGCTCCAGTCGCGAATCCGTCAATTCCGATGGATCGAAAACGTTGGGTTTCAGCTAGGGGACCCCCACACATCATGCCTAGAAGTCTTGGAAACGGTGCCAATGTTCCATCTCTAGAGCTAGGGTTTTGCTCAACGAGGGCCATTCAAAATTCACTCAAGGGTGCCATTTCTCATCCGAAGGCTCCAACGCATGCGTGGCCACCGTGGACACGTCCACAATGGTGCGTATTTCCATTGTGGATGTGTGCACGATGGCCACGCACTCCCGGGATCCTTTGGATGAGAAAGGTCCCCCTTGAGTGAATTTGGAATGGCCCTCACTGAGCAAAACCCTCGCTCTGAAGATGGCACATTGGCACCGTTTATGGAACTTCAAAGCACGATGCTGGGGTCCCATAGCTAAAACCGGACGTCCTGGATCCACTGGAATTGACGTATTCGCGATCGGAGACACGGTTTGGGTGCTACGCGAATTTTCGTCGGGCACCCCGGGGCCATTCAGGGACACTTTGAGGATTTGCTTCGGGGCCACGGAACCCAAACCGGCCAGCGGACTTGGATTTTGTCGGCTCCTATAGGTGCGTATGGCCATTTTGGATGTGTCCATGCTAGCCATGCATGCCCGGGAGCCTTCGAACAAGAAATGGGCCCCTTGAGCAATATTTGAAAGGCCTTCACTGAGAAAAACCCTAGCTCCGGAGATGGCACAATAACACCATTTTCGGGGGCTGGCGGCATGCTGCAGGGTGTCCCCTAGCTAAAGCTCGGCATCCTGGATCCATAGGAATCGATAGATTCATGATCAGAGCCACGGTTTGGGTGCTACGGTCATTTTCATCGGACACCTCAGGGCCATTCAGGGACACTTTGAGGATTTGCTCTAGCGCCACAGAACCCAAATTGGTGAGCGGACTTGGATTCCGTTGTATCCCACAGGTGCATATGGCCATTTTGGATGTGTCCATAGTGGCCACGCACGCTCGGGATCCTTCAGACGAGAAACGACCCCCTTGAGCAATATTTGAAAGGCCTTCACTGAGCAAAACCCTAGCTTTGGAGATGGCACAATAACACCGTTTCCAGGGGCTGGAGGCACGCTGCGGGGGGTCCCCTAGTTGAAACCCGACATCCCAGATCCATTGGAGCTGACAGATTCATGATCGTAGCCACTGTTTGGGTGCTATGGGCATTTTCGTCGGGCACCCTGGGGCCATTTAGGGACACTTTGAGGATTTGCTCTGGGGCCACATAACCCAAACCGACGAGAAAAATTGGATTCTGTCGGCTCCAATAGGTGCATATGTCCATTGTGGATGTGTCCATGGTGGCCACGCACACACCCGAAAGCCTTCGGACAACAAATTCCCCCCTTGAGCGAATTTGGAATGGCCCTCACTGAGCAAAACCCTAGCTCTGGAGATGGCACAATAACACCATTTATGGGGGTTGGAGGAACACTGCAGGGGAACCCTATCTCAAACCCAATGTCTCGGATCCATCGGAATTGACGGATTCATGACCAGAGCCATGGTTTGGGTGCTGCGGGCATCTTGGTCCGACACCTCAGGGCCATTCAGGGACACTTTGAGGAATTTCTCTAGGGGCATGGAACCCAAACCAATGAGTGGAATTGGGTTATGTCGGCTCCTACAGGTGCCTATGGCCATTGTGGACATGCCCACGGTGGCCACGCAAGCCCGGGAGCCTTCGGATGAGAAATGGCCCCCTTAAGCGAAATTGGAATGACCCTCACTGAGCAAAAACCTAGCTCCAGAGATGGCACATTGGCACCGTTATCGGGACTTCGAGGCATGGTGTGGGGGGTCCCCTAGCTGAAACGCGATGTCCTGGATCCATCGTAATTGACGGATTCGCGATCGGAACCACGGCTTGGGTGCTACAGGAATTTTTGTCGGGAACCCCGGGGCCATTCAGGGACACTTTGAGGATTTTCTCTGGGGTCACGGAACCCAAATCGGTGAGTGGACTTGGATTCCGTCAGCTCCCATAGGTGCGTATGGCCATTGTGGATGTGTCCATGGTGGTCATGCATGCCTGGGATCCTTCGAACAAGAAATGGCCCCCTTAAGCGAAATTGGATTACCTCTCTTTCACATTTGTGAAGACCTGTGATCACTAAGGTTACTAATATCTTGTTCTAACACTAAGGCCATTTCCCTAGTAAAACACATGGAGAGTGGAGCTAACATCTAACATGATTTTGGATGTCAACACTAGAGGAGACCTCCAATTGCAATGATATATAGAATAAGGATTTATTCCTTATCATACCATCAATATCACATTGTTTTATTTGTAATTAGCTTCATGGAGGAATTCACTATGGTTCATGAAAACACCCCTAGGAGTATATCTGAAGTCTAGGGAGGACAACTTGGCTTGAGATTGATCCTTCTGAGATTATATTGTTACATCCCTTGGAGGTTTATGATTAGGGTTTTTTGATGAAACCCTGGGTGCATTTTCTAAATAAGAAGAAGAGAAGCAGATGTATTGCATTGGACAACTTGTTTTAGTGATTCATGCATGTTATATCTCCTTGGTTCAGCTTTTCACTATTTTCCCTAGCTATTTGGAGAGTTAGTGAATTGTACTAGCCTTGTGATAAGGCTCTCATGCATGTTCTTGAATTGTAATTTATAGCTATATATGTATTGCTAATTTATCATAAGTAAAAGATAATTTTGTTGAGTGATTTGACATCATCACTGAATAAGTTAAGGGTTCTTTTACTATTGCTATAATTGTTGTGAAAGTGATTTTTCAGATTTGGTTTATGCATGATAAGTTTTCAATGCAACTAAATCTAATATAAGAACTAGGATATTTTTGTGAGGCTCCATGCAAATTCACTAAAGCACAATAGTGATTGTGACTAGGTGAAACTCTACTCTTTGAGGTTTCAGAGGCTTTGGATTTATGTGTTTCCTCCTACCATATTTAAGTATATAAAAGATTTTCTAAGGGCATGCTAAAAGGGAAATCCCAAGTAATTTTGAGAAAGTGACAAATTAGGTAAAAAGTTGAGCATCTTGTTCTAACACTAAGGTAATTTCCCTAATAGAAGACATGCAGAGTGGAGCTAATGCCAACATGACATTGGGTGCTATCAATAGCGTTGTGCGATGCTAGAGTATAAGACCTAGGGTTTGAGGATTGAAATACCAGGATGGACATGTAGCCTTGGATGCTAGAAATAGTGTTATATTGTAGTGTACTTGTGTGATGTGACATGGATAGGAATTGCATGAGATATCTAATATTAGCATGTTCATGTGCTCTTGCTCATGGTATTGTAAGAAGTTGCAGAGGTGTTAGAGGCCTAAATATTGAAATAGTTCAATCCCAACATAAATCATCTCATTCTTATCACCAACTAAATGCATATTAGGGTTTGATGTTAGAGTATAAGACCTAGCGTTTGAGGATTGAAATACCAAGATGGACATGTAAATTTGGATTCTATAAGTTGATTTCTCTAGTGATGTACTTGTGTGACGTGACATGGGTAGGGTTTTAAAACCCTAATAAAGATAATCATGCTAGTGGGGAGACATTGATTAACATAAGCTTGTTGTTGAAGCCAATGAGGGATTCCTAGATGTCCTAGAGATTATAGGGTTGCTAAGGAAACCCTATGAGTTTAGCCTCAAATGACAAGGATATGTTTATCCTCCAATAAATGATATGGGTGCAACTAGGAGTATTTTAGCTCTCGGTATGGGTTTTATGGCACTAAACATGGTCAAAGGATGAAACCTTGACCTTGAGACCAATGAATTGGAGTGGTTGGTGTAAAACAACAATGTATTGTAATAGTAACTTAATCATAACTCAAACATCAAATAAACGATATAAGATAACGATATCAAATAAACTATATAGCATGAATAACATTAATCATGCATGAATAAACAATCACATGGATATACTATGTACCTCAATCAATTAGGCCTTCTAGATCCTCTCAGTTTTTTATTGTCTCGAACAATGTCAAGTCCCCTCCCATCAGATCGAGCCAGGAAGAGAACATGACACTAAATCCGGGCATCTAGCCCCATATCCATTAAGTAAAACTCATTGATAATAAAAGACATGTACATATGCATATAGTAATTAAACACAACGGAATTAAAAGCATCTACATATCTAACATACATTCATCTTTTTCATGACAGTCATTAAATAAATACATTGCAGAATTTAACACAAGAGAGTACTCATCTTAAAACAAAGTAGTCCCGAGCAACCAGATATGCAACTACAACGTTCCACCCAACCATAGGCCAGTTGTGCTTATCAATCTCTTGATACAACTGCCACCCCTGAGGTGGGCATGATTTATACAAGGAAAAGGGGAACAACAAACTCACACATAGCCAAAATACACAAAAATCAGCCAAGCCAATCCATAGTTGGGTTTATCAGGCTGCTAAGAAATGGAAAGGAAGAATTGCTAAGCTAGTGAGCTCAACCACAGAGCTATGGATACCTCTACAAGATCTATCCAGCTTGGTTCCCCACAATGCCTACACACCTGACTCAAGGAAGTATTCCCTTCACTACTACACAGTCTCTCAGGCCATACCTTCCAATTCAGTGTTGTTCAAGGTGTGCATAGAAGAGTAGCTAGCCCTTTTGATCTTTCTGAGAGGTTACTCCCCTCACTAGGTTTATCAAGCCAATTCTGTCCACTACCACTCCAAATTTCTTGCTTACAGGTTCAAACCAAAACAGGGATGCACAAAATAGCAAAATCACAAGTGTTGGGCATGTAGAAAAACGTTTCTACAGTGGAATACCCAAAATGGGGTTTTCATTAGCTTCAGAAAAACGTGGGAAAAACGAAAAGAGAAGATGGGGAACAAGCCTAGGAGAGCAAAAATCGTTTTCAAAAAAATGTCCATGGACATTCTGGGGCAAAAATGACCTCCATAACAGCCCCAAATCATGGTCCTCCTCTCCCAACCACTGTGCAATACAAAAAACGAGCTCCCAGCCATGGAAAAATGGAGGAAAATGATGAAAAAATGTGATGGAGAAAGCCCAGCTAGTTCAGATTGCGTGAGAGAGCAAAGTCCCTGAGTGAAAGATGGCTTTTGGCACCCTTTCGTGGGTGTTTTCTTTCCCAAGAAGCAAAAACATGAATTCCCAGGTTGATGGCTTGCCCATGCATGAAATTGGCTGTCATACCTCTTCATTCCCAAGGCATTAACTACCTCAACCAAGTCTTGGAAGAATTAAATGATTGGGTGCATAAGTCGAAATGGGTAGTTGGTGGTTTATGGGTTTTCTCATGAAATTTGGCTTAACACTATTGGCTCAAGGGTTTGAATAATTTCCCTCCCTATTCCTTCTGAAATCATGCCCCCATCTCTTTGTTGCATTGCATAGCTAGTTGTGGGTATTTCATTAAAATTTGTATTTACATGATGTCTCAATTTACATTGTGCATGTCCAGCACAAGAACCATAGGCATCTATTTTTAATTATTGATACATAAAATGATAAATCGATGGTGGGGCCTTGGCCTTGAGATCCTCACCATGATTTAATAACGATATTTACATCATTTACAATTTTGATGCAATAGGGTTAAAATCGGGATATTACATTCCCCTCCCCCTGACATTAGCATTGTCCTCATTGCTCATCAAAATTGAACAAAAATGGATATGCCACTCTCATGGCATCCTCCAGCTCCCATGTAGCCTCATCGGGACTGTAGTGCTTCCATTGCACGTTTACCTGTTCGATGGCTCGGTTCCGGAGCAATGTTACCTTCTTGTCTAGGATGCGCAATGGATCGGTTTGGAACTCTCCCTCGGGTTCCACCTGGATCACATCACAATTAATCACATGGTTAGGATCATGTACATATTTCTTAAGCAAAGAGACATGAAAAACATTATGAGCTCTAGTGCTAGCAGGCAATGCAAGTCTATATGGAACTGTTCCAATTCTTTCAAGCAATTCAAATGGCCCACAATATCTAGGTGATAGCTTGGAACAACCCCAAAGCTTCAAGGAAATCTTCCTTGGCCTCACTCTAAGATACACATGATCCCCAACACTGAATTCCCTATGCACTCTAAGCTTATCTGCATAGCTTTTCTGTCTATCCTGGGTTGCTTTTAAATTCTGCCTGATCTTTGCAACCTCTTGCTCCATTTCCTTAAGCAATTCTGGCCCAAGCACAATTATGTTCACTGGATTATCCCAATTCACTGGTGTCCTACACCTTCTTCCATACAAAGCCTCATATGGACTTATTCCCAATGATGCTTGTTTCCCATTGTTATATGCAAACTCTACCAAGTGTAGATAATCCTTCCACTTGGATGGTTTATCCATAACATACATACGGAGCATGTCTTCAAGCACCTGATTTACTCTTTCTGTTTGCCCATCCGTTTGAGGATGGTATGCGGTACTAAAGTTCAACTGTGTACCTAAATCTTCAAAGAGACCCTTCCAAAAATTGGAAGTGAACTTAGTATCCCTGTCAGAAATTATTGCCTTAGGCAATCCATGTAATCTAAAAATTTCTTTCATGAAAATATTTGCAATGGCATCGGCTTTATGTGTGGACTTAACCGGTATAAAATGTGTTTCCTTTGTTAACTTGTCCACCACCACCATGATGGAATGATGTTGTCTCACCGTCATTGGAAAACCTGTAATAAAATCCATGGAAATTACTTCCCACTTCCATTCTGGAATTGGCAATGGTGCAATAAACCTGCTAGGTGTTGGTGTTCAACCTTCACCTACTGACATTTCATGCACCTAGAGATGTATTCTGCGATGTCCTTCTTCATCCCCGGCCAAAAATAATGTTTTCTTGTTGTAGCAATTGTTTTTTGATATCCCGGGTGACCGGAGTATGGAGCTTTATGGATTTCTCCATAACAATCCTCCTCAAATCTGCCACATTTGAAATATATGCTCTATTCTTATAAGTAAGAAGTTTGTCTTCTTCCAAATGGTATCCTTCATACTTCTTTTCAAGGTCTTGTTGCTGCAATTTGTCCTTTATTTGCATACACACTTCATCCTCAACAATATGGTTAACAATCTGCTGCCTCAAATCTGGTTGGCAAGTGCTAAGCATTGCCACATGCATTTCATATACTTTCCTGCTGAGTGCATCAGCCACCTTGTTTTCTTTCCCTTTTATGTGTTTGATTTCAAAATCAAATTCACACAAAAATTCCAACCATCTAGCTTTCCTAGCATTCAAATTTGGCTGATCAAATAAGTATTTCAAACCAAAATGGTCTGTCCTTAGCTCAAATTTCCTGCCCATTAAGTAATGCCTCCACATCTTTAAAGCATGTACTATGGCTGCAAGTTCTAAATCATGAGTAGCATAGTTTTTCTCATGCTCCTTCAACTTTATCGACTCATAGCATACCACGTGGTTGTTTTGCATAAGAACTCCTCCAAGTCCTTGATTGCATGCATCAGTACATACCACAAAGTCTTTTTCTGGGTGTTCAATCTTCAAGATTGGTGCACTCGTAAGAAGATTATTCAGCCGTTGGAAACTTTCCTCACATCTTGGTGACCATTCAAACTTTATCCCCTTCTTTTGCAAATAAGTGATCAGGTTTGCAACCTTGGAGAATCCTTCAATGAACCTCCGGTAGTACCCAGCAAGGCCCATAAAATATCTCACATCTTTCACATTCCTTGGACTTGGCCAATTCATATCGGCTTCAATCTTCTCAGGGTCCACAGATATTCCTTCGTTTGAGATGATGTGACCTAAATAATGAATTTTATCTTTATAAAAATCACATTTGCTTAACTTTGCATACAACTTATGCTCCCTTAGCAATTGCAATGTCATTCTCAAATGTTCTTCATACTCTTCTTCATTCTTAGAATAGATGAGAATGTCGTCTAGAAAAACAAGGACAAACTTGTCCAAATACTTGCTAAAAACACTATTCATGAGACACATGAATGTAGCTGGTGCATTTGTGAGACCAAATGGTACCACCACAAACTCATAGTGTCCATACCTTGTCCTAAAGGCTGTCTTATGAATATCTTCCTCTTTGATTCTTACCTGATGGTAACCAGACCTCAAGTCGATCTTTGAAAATACCTTTGCTCCTCTCATTTGATAAAAAAAGGTCATCAATTCGGGGCAATGGGTATTTGTTCTTCACCGTGACTTTGTTCAACTGTCTGTAGTCAATACATAACCTGAGTGTTCCATCTTTCTTTTTCACAAATAGAACAGGTGCTCCCCATGAGGACACACTTGGCCTGATATATTTCTTTTCCAATAACTCTTGTAATTGCTTTTTCAATTCTATCAATTCCGGTGTACTCATCCTGTAGGGTGTCTTAGACACTGGTGCGGCTCCTGGCACAAGTTCAATTGTAAAATCAATGTCTCTCTTTGGAGGAAGTCCAGGAATCTCATCAGGAAAAACATCCTTGAATTCCTACAATACGTGATACTCCTCCAACTTAAGAGTTTCATTCTCCGTTGCCTCCAAAACATGGGATGCATACAATTGACAACCTTTCCTACGAAACTTCTTCAACTGCATGGATAAAACCTACCTAACATAAGTCACCTTTGGAATGCCTTTTACAACCCTTGGGTTTCCTTCTTCGTCCATGCATTCAAAATTTTTATTGTAGCAGTCAAGTTTAACCCTGTGTGCCTCTAACCAATCCATCCCAATGAGAATATCATAGGAACCAAGTGGCAAAATATTCAGATTTGTATAAGTGAACAACCCGTCCATCTCTAATGGAAATTTCTCTACCATTTCACTAACCTTTCTCTTGGTTCCAGTGGCTAGTTGAACTAATCATGATTTACTATGCTTTAATTTCTTAAAAGCACAAATCTCAACAATTTTAGGAGTGATATAACTATGAGTAGATCCAGGATCAATCAGAATAGAAACAAATTGCTCAGCAATCCTACCTTCAACTTCAACCACAGTTGATTGATGATCTTCCTGGCGGTTGTCTAGTGCTGCATAGATTCTAGGGATTGTCCTCGCCACATGACCCACAGTTTCAGCTCTTTGGATGTTGTGAACTTGATTTGCATTCCCATTCCGATGTGGACAGTTCCTAAGAATGTGGTCTCCTCCACAGCCCCAACATTGAAGTGGCTCTCTTGGCTCCTTTGGATCTCTTGGCTTGTCTCCCATCATCCTAGTTGGCTTAGTCATAACCTGTGATGGCTGCCTTTGCTGATTTCTGATATGAGGAGGTTTGAAACCTTTCTTCCTTTGGTCAAACTTCTCATTTTTCTTGTCCTTCCATGCCTTATGGAAATCAGTTTTTCTTTTGTTTTGATCATAGCAATACTTGGCTTTCTTTATTGCCTCCTGTAGAGTTCGAGGTTCATCAAATTCAATCCTATCTTTATATGACTGAGGTAACCCACTTAGAAAACACTGAATTTTTACCTGATCAGCTCGAATATACCTGACATACCTCAGTAGTTCCAAGAACTTGTTTGCATACTCTTCCATGGTCAATTGTCCCAATTTCATCTCATGGACTCTCTGATCTTATCATCATAGTACCTGTCAGAGAGGTACTTCTGCTTGAAATATTTCTTGAACTGCTTCCACACAATCTTTCTTTCATTGATCTTCCTCACTTGCCTAATGTGATCCCACCATATAGATGCTCTTCCATTCATGTTGAAGATGGAAACCCTTGCCTTCATATTTCCAAAGTAGTCTTGGACTTGGAAATAATTTCTCATGCCAAGAATCCAAGCTTCAGCTTCTTGACCAGACTTTACCCCTCCATCAAATGTAGGAGGTTTTGCCTTCTTAAATTCTCCATGTGAATTGTTCTTGTGATGCCTCTTCCTCTTACTCTTGTGAGATGAAGAGCTTGAACCTTCAATGGATCCTTCAGAGTCAGATGATCCATTAGAAGAGATTTTTGGAGTATATGTTCTGTCTCTAGAAACTCTTCCTGAGCTATTGGTCCTCTTGCGGGAATTCCTCCTTGAACTACTGCCACTCCTTTCTAGATTTGATGTCTGATGCTCAGATTTTATTTTCCTTTGGATGTCCATCAAACTCTGCAGCATGGCTACATTTAATTGATTTTGTTGTTCCTGAGCTTTAATCATCCTTTCATTATCTTCTCTGCAACTTTGCAACTCCACCCTTAGGCTCCTCATGGTGGCTGCAATATCTGGGGGAGTCTCTCGATTTCTTCTCCCATTGGATTTTGTTTCAACATTCTCAACATGTATGTTTTCCCCCATGGCATCTGTCTCAGGCTCATAGGGATCTTGTGCATCATCCATGATGTTGATATTCTTGGCCCAACCAAGACCAAAAATTTCCAATTGCACTTATCTGGAATGTTGCTTTGATGTGACTATTATTCTGTAAAATGTGTTTATAGACACAATTGTTAGCTGCATTATAATATCATAAATTATTTGCATGTATGTGGGAAAATCCTATATTGACAATTTTGTCAAATCATAGACTTTCTCACAATCAACGACTGTCTCTAGGGGACAACGGGGGTCAAGGGGGCTTTCCCCCTTGTGGCCGCCACTGAAGGGAGGGTTGAGGGTAGTGCCCTCATTTTTTTTTTTTTTTTTGTAATTTCTTTGATTTCGCGCAATTGGGCGCATAACTTTCATGGCAATTTTCCATTTTCGGCACCTAAAAATATCAGTGAAAAGATGTTGTATTTTCCCCATTTGGTGAACTTATCGAACTCTCCTCCGACCATGTCGCAAATATTAAGGTTAAAATTTCCGCGGGTGGCACGGATCTTAACGTTAAAATTGCCGCGGGTGGCATGGATCTTAACGCTAATTTTGCCACCGCATGTGTCGCAGATTTGATGTTATTTTTGTCGCCGTGTCGCAGATTTAATGCTAATTTTGTCGCCGCACGTCGCAAAATTATCCTTAACTTCACCGTGGGCGTCACAAAATTAACTTTAACATTGTCGCGCGCACCGTGAAATTTAACATAATTTTCGCCGCAACATGCGCGTCAAAAAATTTAACATAATTTTCACCGCAGCGTGTGCAGAAAGTTAGCCTAATTTTCGTTGCCGCGCGCGCAGAAAGTTAGGCTAATTTTCGTTGCTGCAGCCTTCGGCAAAATTTCAAAAACACTTAGAAAAATTTAAAATTTTTCCTTCTTCTTTCTGTGATGATCATTGCTCCACAGGAGGTGACTTTTCCTCTGCAAACTGTTCAACTTGGCCCATTTAGGCCCAACGTTGCAACTTGTGGTGATCAGAAAAAAGGGGGTCTTCCCTTGTAACTGTGATCATACTTGGCCCATAGAGGCCCAATGCTGTAGCCTATGGCTCTGATACCACACTGTCAAGTCCCCTCCCATAAGACTGGGCTAGGAAGAGAACATGACACTAAATCCAGGAATCTAACCCCATATCCATTAAGTAAAAATCATTGACAATAAAAGACATGTACATATGCATATAGTAATTAAACACAACGGGATTAAAAGCATCTACATATCTAACATACATTCAGCTTTTTCATGACAGTTATTAAATAAATACATTGCAGAATTTAACACAAGAGAGTACTTATCTTAAAACAAAGTAGTCCCGAGCAACCAGCTATGCAACTGCAACGTTCCACCCAACCATATGCCAGTTGTGCTTATCAATCTCTTGATACAACTGCCACCCTCGAGATGGGCATGATTTCTACAAGGAAAAGGGGAACAACAGACTCACACATAGCCAAAATACACCAAAATCAACCAAGCCAATCCATAGTTGGGTTTATCAGGCTGCTAGTAAATGGAAAGGAAGAATTTCTAAGCTAGTGAGCTCAACCACAGAGCTATGGATACCTCTACAAGATCTATCCAGCTTGGTTCCCCACAATGCCTACACACCTGACTCAAGGAATTATTCCCTTCACTACTACACAGTGCCTCAGGCCATACCTTCCAATTCAGTGTTGTTCAAGGTGTGCAAAGAAGAGTAGCCATCCCTTTTGATCTTTCTGAGAGGTTACTCCCCTCACTAGGTTGATCAAGCCAATTCTGTCCACTACCACTCCAAATTTCTTGCTCACATGTTCAAACCAAAACAGGGATGCACAAAATAGAAAAATCACAAGTGTTGGGCATGTAGAAAAACATTTCTACATTGGAATTCCCAAAATGGGGTTTTCATTAGCTTCAGAAAAATGTGGGAAACCCAAAAACAAAAATGGAAGATGGGGAACAACCCTGAGAGAGAAAAAATCGTTTTCAGAAAAACGTCCATGGACATTTTGGGGCAAAAACAACCTCCATAATAGCCCCAAATCGTGGTCCTCCTCTCCCAACCACTGTGCAATACAAAAAACGAGCTCCCAGCCATGGAAAAATGCAGGAAAATGATGAAAAACGTGATGGGGAAATCCTAGCTAGTTCAGACTGCGTGAGAGAGCAAAGTCCTTGGGTGAAAGATGGCTTTTGGCACCCTTTCGTGGGTGTTTTCTTGCCCAAGAAGCAAAAAGACGAATTCCCAGGTTGATGGCTTGCCCATGCACGAAATTAGCTGCCATACCTCTTCATTCCCAAGGCATTAACTACCTCAACCAACTCTTGGAAGAATTAAATGATTGGGTGCATAATTCAAAATGGGTAGTTGGTGGTTTATGGGTTTTCTCATGAAATTTGGCTTAACACTATTGGCTCAAGGGTTTGAATAATTTCCCTCCCTATTCCTTGTGAAATCATGCACCCATCTCCTTGTTGCATTGCATAGCTAGTTGTGGGTATTTCATTAAAATTCGTATTTACATGATGTCTTAATTTACATTGTGAATGTCCAACACAAGAACCATAGGCATCTATTTTCAATTTCCGATACATAAAACGATAAATCGATGGCGGGGCCTTGGCCTTGAGCTCCTCACCATGATTTAATATCAATATTTACATCATTTACAATTCTAATGCAATAGGGTCAAAATCAGGATATTACAAACAACCTCTTGTGCTTTGCATGAGGTAGTAAGTAGCGTACCTTGTTTGATGTTTTTGTTGACATTGTTTGCAGTTGGATGTTTGTACCAATCATCAAGTGCGTAAAGTGATACACCCATGAACCTGGTCTATAATCCGTGTATGTGTATCCAGCGCTCTTTGGTCCCTTTCCATCTATTGTAAGATATTCCCCTGAACAATCATCGAGCCAGTCGGAAAGGTAATGCCTTCACTATCGGTTAATGATGCGAGGATGGTTTGCTTCCCCTGGATGCATCGTGCCAACCAATAATTCGTCCCAATTGCACTGCTTGTCGGGGCGACAACTGCGTAGATGTGTCCTGCAAAAATGCATTTTACGGTCATATTCCAACAAGTACTGACTTGATAACTTGGATTATTACAAAAACAAGGAGGGAACCAGGATATGCATGTAGAAATGTTTACCTGGTTGTATAAGATCAAATATATGATCATATTCATTTGAAATAGAGGATTGGCCTTCCTCTAACTAGATTGTTTCAACAACCGCACATGGTTCCACTGCAAGTGATACATGATCCCATTCATCAACCCAATCCATTGATTCACACTCATTACACTCACAACTGCTGCAACACCCACAAAATCAAGCAAGTTTCCACGTCCATATTTCAAATAAGGGGTTGTTTGAGCTTCGAACTGAATGAAATCCACGAGTGCCATGCACGGTACTACATCTATAAGAACTCGATCGATCTATATCAGCCACATGCCATAAATTTCTGACAACATGTCCTCTACTTGTTGGTTTGTACTACTTCATGGTTCAATCTGACATTTTTTCAGAGCACCATCAAACTATGGATTCTGCATCCCGAATATGAGGGTTTGACATGTACCTCATCTCCTCCCTTCGTAGGGAAGTTTTGAGACATGCTCCAACCCCATCATGCTATCCCTTTCCATGCTCGGTCTCAAAATAGTTCCATATGTGAAGCACATCATAAGTCTTGTGCAAAATACTCAACCACTGGAATACACCTGCATTTTTGAACTACCCTGCACAACCATCTAACCATATCCAATGTTGATCCATCTGTATACCTCTCTCCTTCAGCTGATCATAGAAAATTCTGAAGCAATGATGCACATAATGCAGGCCGTGGCACCTGTCGGTACTGATGTAGAAGTTGGTCTCTTTCAATATTATCCTCATGTCATTGCTGCTCTTTGGTGCATGCCTATATGTGATATGGACCATTATGCTAACTTGGTCTGAATGGTAGTATTGACTTTGAATCTCATTCTGTGGATGCAAGGTGTAGTTTTCAGCAAAGTCCACAACTGACAATATTGTGCCATTGGGAAAGTTGTCCCTGCACTGTTTGTACTGTTCATCCTACTATCTGCTACATCGACATGATGTACATACTACTCTATCTTTTGGTAGAATTCCTTCATGAAATCGCAAATTTGTACCTGGTGCCACAAAACCAAGGGCATTAATACAATGTGACATTTGCAATCTAAGTATATATGTACAAATTCAACATGTACAGTATGAAAGTATGCAAAAATAGATTACCTATGACTTCACCAATGCAATTTTTTTGCTTTCCTTCGCACTATCTACTTGATATGTTATGTACTTGAAGTTCTGCATTTCTACTGACATCCTCCCAAATTCATGCTCCTCGGTTTCATGGATGCAACAGCTCAATAATGCAAATCCACTGCACCTGGAACATGTCCCATATAAACATGATCTTTTATAATATTTTTGTCCTTCAGGTCTTGGACACATTATGCTATGTATAAATTCTCTAGATGCATTCGGTGGTTGTAACGATAGGAATTCCTGCACAATGTTAGTATGCAAATCACAAAATATATGTCTATATGTATCATAGTACTCGAATTCTATATGGTATCTACAGCAACATGTGTTGCGATCAATGCAAATTCTAACATACCAGGGTTTGCATTTTTCAAAGGACCTTTGGCTCAAGTTCAATTGTGTGTGCTCATTCTTGAACCTCTCATAGAGTTCTATTTGTGTCGTTTCAAGGAAGTGCTTGACATAGGGTTCACACCCCTTAACACCTTTTCTCAACTTTAACACATCTCTTTGATTCGATGATGGTCTAGTGTTATCATGACAAAAATTTTGTACTAGTTCTTTAACAACATCAATAAGCTTCATGTCTGAACGAGGTAACCTACCAACAAAGGCCCAACAATTTTTTTGTCCTGGTGTCTCAAGTTTTTCTCTAATAGAAGAATACTTTTGAAGAGTCTTTCTATCTCCTTTAAAGATTTTACATATGTGTGATAGCAGGCGACGTTGACTTGTGGATTTGTCTACGATCGATTCCGACAGTACACAACGAGCCGCATTAAAATATTTTGTACGAGAAGTTTTTCCAATCAAATTAAATGCAGATTGTAGATTTCTAACAACATGATCATTGGCCTTTGAACTTCTAACTACCTTTATTCCCGAACTTCTCCTAAAATGAGCTAGACAATGTGATTTTAACAAAGCCAGAAACAATTGACATTTTGTTGCATCGATTTTGGATTCAACAAATTCTTTGATTATCCTGCTACAATGGAAATCGATAGTGCGTTTGGGAAACTTACCTTCAAGTCCTGAAAATGAACTTTCATTCACATGAATACATCTAGGATTTCTTCGTCGTACGCTTGATATTCAAGGCAAGGGAGTAGGAAAGGAAGTACGAGTCTCGTCACCGGATGATGATGATGATGATGATGAAGAAGAAGAAGATGATGATGATGGAGATGTTTATGAGGAAGAAGATGATGATGATGATGGTGATGATGGTGAAGATGATGATGGTGATGATGGTGATGAAGATGATGATGATGAAGAAGTGATGATGATGGAGATGTTGATGAGGAACCTAGAGATGACAATGATGATGAAGATGTTGATGATGATGATGGTGATGATGATGAAGATGTTGATGATGATGGTGATGAATATAATGATGATGATCATGAAGAAGATGATGATGATGGAGATGTTGATGAGGAACCTAGAGATGACAATGATGATAAAGATGTTTATGATGATGATGATGGTGATGATGATGAAGATGTTAATGATGATGATGATAATGATGATGATGATGATGGAGATGTTGATGAGGAACCTAGAGATGACAATGATGATGGAGATGTTGATGATGACGAAGATGATGATGATGATGAAGATGTTGATGTTGATGATGATGGTGATGAAGATGATGATGATGATGATGAAGATGATGAAGATGATGAAGATTATTTACTTATCTTTATTTATTTTACATTTTTTTTATCTAATGTATTTTTAATTTAATTCAATTTAATTTAATTTATTTTTAAATTAATTTAATTTAATTTATTGTTTTTACTTATTTTTAATTTAATATTACTTTTTTTTTTAATTTAGTTTATTTTATATATATATATATATATATATATATATATTAACATAGTATGTATTTATTTTCATTTTCATTTTTAAATAACATTTTTATTAATATTTTTATTTAGTTATTTCTTCGCTTGCTCGTTGTCCACTAGCAATAGCCACATTTTTAAATGTGGTTGATATTTGTCGATCGGTGAAGATCAACCACTTTTAAATGTGTGGTCATGGTTGATATGCCTTGATCGACGAATATCAATCATATTTAAAAATATGGTTGTTGCTAGTCTATTTATTATCATTTTAAAAATTTGGCCTCCCTGTAGAAAAAAAACTAGTAGACCACGATCCCCAAATGATACATAGAGAAAATACTGTATATTCAACTTGCAAAAGAATCCATCAAGACAAGTGAAGTAGATCCACAAAGTAGTATTCTATTCCAATCTTCAAGGGCTCCAAAGGTGCCTTTATAATAGGGGGGTCTCCTCCTTTTATAGGATAATAAAGACCAAAACCCTACACCACAAAACCACTTTTTAAAACTAGTGGTTGAGATCAAAAGATATAACAATCTAATCAACGACTAAGATGAGTCAATACATAATATCACATGGATCACTCAAAAGGAGGGTGATGTCATGCGGATGGTGATGTCATGCCTAAAATGTCTCTAAGGAGGGTGACGTCACACCTAAAGGGTGGCTATATGACATGGAGCCACAACATATGACATGGACAAGACACTAGGAGCACATGGTGGGGCTAGGAGGCATTAATCTCCTTCACTAGCATGTCCCCATGGCACAATAATATAAAATATAAGTCTATGACATGTCCAAGTAACACAAATGATCAAATCATGTCTTCATAATCTGAGGGAGACATGCAGTAAAAGACCTCTTGTAGCCACTGTGGACCCCACTGACTGATGCCAACTGATCTAGAAGAAGGGGGGTTCACCATGGATGACCTATGAGAATACCAAGTGCCAAAACCTTGCTTAAATTGCTCAAATCAAATTCCTCAGTGACCTTTTTATTCCATTTTGTAATCCTCCTGAAAACCCTGAAAGTGCCCCAAACTGCCATTCAGGGTGCCTGCGCTATCAAACTGAGTGTACCAGGTTGTCTGGAAGGGGGGTATAATGGAAAAAAAAGTGGTTGGACCCCCCCCTTCCTCTGCAGCTCCCTAGGAAACAAATGGCCTCTAATGCTTCTACTGGACAGGCTGGAACAACATGCCCAAACTGGTCGACAGGTGGATAACTACTGCTATCATGCCCAGGAGTGCCCGGTACTGAAAGATAAGTGTCGCAATGGATCCAGAAGACCCAAATATACTATAGATGAGTACTCATACACCATATGATGACCTGTGGGGTCATCTGAAGGGTCTACCATACCTTGACAGTGTAAAATATGATGATCTGGAAATAATAATAAAAGTGACCAACTGCATCAATCATCATCATAAGCATATCTCCAACATATGGAATCATCCAATAGGTGTATGTGGGACCATAGATCAACATCTAAAAGCACAAGTGGTCCATCTCATCACGGATCCCAAGAATGACCATGGTCAAACTATGTTTGACTAGGTCAAAATGCAACCAAGGACTAGATTATAACAAAAGATCAAGACATGTTCCTTTAATCATATTCACAGCTTAACTTAAAGTATAAACATCATTCAGTGGCAGTTAATACATATATATTTCATTGTTATTTATAATTTACTTGCACAAAAGCTTTAAAGACATACTCATTCAACTGACATGGCCTCACTGCTAGCAAAGGGTGAAGGTTAGGAAAAAAAGGATGACTTGCTCAACTCAACTAAGTGACAGTTTGGATGGGAAGAGGGGAAGATACACTCTGTGCTTGACAAAATAAAAAAGGGAATGGAATTGCCTCACAAATGGATAAGTTGTTTAGAGAGTTTTTATTCAACTTAGGCATCATGTCTACATCAAATTGATCCAGGTTCATTAGGATCATTCATTTCATTTCCATGACCTTTTTGGCCCATATGACCCCTCTGGGATTTCACATGCGCTAAAAAGCACAACTAATCACAGCTTGCATCCAACACATAATTACATTTATGAGGTCAACAACATTTAGATATAGCATTTGTTTAACCATTGCTTTTCAGACCTTTCTATACCCTTCGCGGGGTATTTTAGCAATTCATTGTTTTGGCGTTTATTCATGTGTGTTGAAAAACACATTCTAGAATTTTAATTTCATAGGATTTCATAATATATTTCCAATATAAGTACTACATGTGCTTTCAGCTTTATCCAATGACAACTCATGTGACTAGAGGGAATTATGCGCTAATCCAAACATCGGGGCAACCGACTAGAGTGATCTAGGTATAAAATCCAACTCACGAAAGGTAAGTTTTGTCACCAACTCAGAGCCAAGACACAAAACAAATGTGGATGCGGTCCAACACAGAGGTAGAAATAGGGAAGTCCTCCATATCAAGCAGTCAAGAAGGCAAGTCAAGGTGAAATCCAAAATAAGGAAGGTCATGGATGGATGGAGTCAAGTGAATAGGGTGCCTATGCTAGCAAACAAAGATGTCATGAAAGACCATATCCATGCTCACAAGAGGGTAATGGCACCAATGAGTATTGTCAGAAAACCTTAGAGTGCAAGTAATACATGTCCAATTTTATATTTTATAAAATCATCCAAGGTACTTCATTTTATTATTTAGATAGTACTGCCACACCATGAGTTATATACCAAGTCAATGTTATGAATATGACTAAAAAAAAAGATAATAATCGATGATAACAATCACAAGTCCATAGGTCACATCATATCATATCAATAATCATCATCCATATCCAACTGAAACACTACTGCAATAATAACATCCGGAACTCTAGGCACTGAACTGAAACTGTATGAAACAAAAGGTCACATTGGTCATCAAATCTAAGCTCTCAAGGCTCAACCTTGGCACAAGGTCTACTCAATATCTGATATATATACTTCTATGATCTGTGAGTGATCTCAAATAACTCTGCTCATCATAACTGATCTCTGTAAAAGCACAACTCTGAAAAGTGCAGATATCTGCAAAGCAAGAATAGTAGCCCAGCTACTATGGTGTGATAACAATGCCCTCTATAAAAACCTGGGTAATTTTTTTTTTCTTTGGGCCCGAGGGCTCGTGTACCCAAAGGATGGCCCTGGGGCACGCCCCTTTGGGCGCATGAGGGAGGATCTAAGCTCCTACCCTTGAGCTTCTTTGAATGGGCATTGGGTTCCCAAAGGAGTATCCCAAAGCATGGGCTATGCATATCCCTTGGGTTATGCATTGGGAACCCAAAAGGACGGCCCTATTCATAACCCATGGGCTATGCATAGGGCCGCACCTTTGGGCGCTCAATGAATAGCCTGCAAACTATGAATTGGGTTCCAAAAGGGCGCCCGAGGGGACGAGCGGAACTCCTCCCTGCTGCCAAATGGGTGGGCTCGGCGAACCACTTTGGAAGTAGGGAGGAGCTCCGCTCCTCCTCCCCACCTGCCCTCTTTGGGCGCCCATAGCACCCGCCCGATGGGTCAACGCTGTGGGTGCCCAAAGGGGACCGGGGGGGATTGGAGATCTGCTCTCGGACCCCCTTTAGGCACCCACAGCACACGCCCGATGGGTGATACGAGCGCCCAAAGGGCACCCGAGGGATGAGCAGATCTCCTCCCCTCTACCCAAAGCGACGGGACAAATAGGGAGGAGCTCCCTCCTCCTTTCCCCCTACCCTCTTTGGGCACCCAGAGTGCCAACCCGACGGGAAGGCGCTATGAGTTCCCAAAGGGGGCCCAGGGGGGATTGGAGCTCCGCCCACGAGCCCCCTTTGGGTGCCCACAGCACCTGCCCGACAGGTTCTACGCACGCCTGGGGGAGGAGTGGAGCTCCTCCCTATTGCCCAAAGTGGTAGAACTATCCAGTCGCTTTGGGCAGCGGGGAGGAGCTCCACTCCTCCCCTGGGCGCCCTTTAGGCACCCGTAGCATAGCAGAAGGGCTATTCCTTTAAAAAAAAAAATCTTGAACCCCCTCTATAATTAAAAAAAATCTCGAGCCCCCTCTACTTTGTATTTTGGAATGTTTTTCCACTTTTTTGAATTATTGATAGGTTATTTGTAGTATTAGAAATATTCATAACTTTTTGGTGTTGTTTTTGCACTATGTGTTTAGTATTTACAAGTTGGAAGTAGTTGGTTTATATATATATATATATAATTTGTGTTTAAAAGGTCACGAACTATGTACATTGGGTTCTATATTATTAATATAATCAAGTTCAAAACCAGTGGCTAGAGATGTTAGAAATATATCCAATAAACCTACTAGCATACCATTAGTATATCCTGTAAAATAAAATCCATGAGACAAATGTTGAGTATAAATATTTACTGCATTACAAATTTGAATATCTTCACAAAACTTTTTGAGCACTTCTTTGAACAATTTTGCATCTCATTGTTGAATCACATTGACGATCCATAAAAGTGTAGAATAAGCACCGTTCTCAAACCTACAAAGGTCGATATTCACATAAAATTATTTTTGAAATGTAGAATTGCAAATTCTTGCAAAGGATGCATTTGTCTCATAGTGGGATACTATATATTCTTCAATATATTCACCATGATCAGATGAACCACTCCACATCTTAAACATTTTCAGGAGCGACTGCTCCAGCATCTTTAAACCACCATTAAAAGACGTCTTGCATTGGCTCATTCCAAGTCTAGCAGCTAAATCGGGTATTGTATCTATCTCCATAGAGATGAGCAGTGCTCTAAGTTTGACTTCTTGATTAGTGCTTCAACGAGCCACATTCAAATATCTCATACATTCATGCAAGCAATTATAAAATCAAATCTCAAGCAATTGGTAGAATCAAGCACACCGTGCCCTCCATTAATTCATAAAATTTCAATGCTTAAACTATTATGCTCCTCTATCTTGTATATTAACTTGTTATCCTTAGTTGCTTAAGTTGTTTTGCTCCACTGCTTCAATTGTTATGCTCTTTTATCTCAGATCTTAACTTGTTATCCCCAGCTTCTTAAGATGTTATGCTTCGTTGCTTAAGTTGTTATGCTCTGCTATATCGAGAGTTAACTTGTTATCCTCCACTACTTACTTGTTATCCTATGCTTTATTGGGATTTAACAAAACCCTATTGGCATTACAACTTTATCATGTTAAAATCACTTTAAAAACTTGATATTTTATCACTTTTCATTTTCAAAATCATAATCCAATTAAAAATGAAAAGACAAAAAAATGCTATACACAAATAGATGATTGATTTTTTCCCATTAATAATAAATACCAGTACAAGATTCTAGTCCAATAATATTTCAAAGCATATCAATATACTTCATTAAAAAAATACAACAAAATAAAACTTTTAGTTAAAATAAAAAAAATACAGCAACATAAAAATTTTAATTAAAATAAAACTGAAGAAACCAACTAAAAGGCCAAACATATAATTTTTGCTTATGACATGGACTAAAAGCAAGATTCATAGCTGCGAGGCAGCTTAGTCCCTGCCATACGTGAAAGCATCGTTGGAAACATAAGACTTCTAGCGCCGATGGAAAGAAAATCGGAAAGAAAATCCTCCGACATGATCTCAGAATTTAATATTTTAATTAGTGGAAAGATCCCAACTTTGTTAATTAATCCCCAAAGAGTGGAATTCATATGTTGGCCATGCATATTAAATGGTTTTTCTTTTAATTGCATGACAGGCTTGCTCAGAGGTTTAACAAATAAGAGTGTGATTGCTCATACAAATGCGATTCTTTGTCATCTTATCAGCTCTGAAGTCCAGATATACACTAAATGCAAAGGATGCATTTTCCTTGAAGTCGGCTAAGATATATTCTTCAGGATATTTGGCATCAACATATAAGCCACTCTAGATCGTAGAGAACTTTTTATGAAGATACTGTTCCATCCTCTGTAAACCTCCATTATCTGACTTGCGTTGGCTTATGCCAAGTCTAGTAGCTAAATATGGCAAGATATATATCTCCAGATATAGTAGCAAGGCTCTGAGTTTGATCTCTCCTTTAGTGCTCCAACGAACAACATTCAAATATCTCATACATTGCTTTTACATACAAGCTCTTTCCAGGTCAACATTTTATTGTGAGCATGGGGCTTTAACTAAATGCAACCCGCACTATATAATAAGCACACCCCAGCACTATATCATAATGCTTTAGATTTGGTTTTAGTTGACGTTATTCTTCTTGCTACAGGGCTGTCACCATCTCCCCCCTCTACAGATTGAATGTTAGTTTACGTTTATCCTCTAAAGTGTATCGCCAAAACAAAGCAACAATTCTTATAAAAAGGGGCCTATGGTAGAATAAATAAATATATTGCAAAAGCAACAGCTTTAAGGAGCAGCCCATACTTTGGTAAGCAATTCATCCTTTCCAATTTTGCTCCTGATTCATCTCTTGTTGCTTTTCTTACTCAGAAGAATGATGAAGGAGTTTAAGTTCCATCCTCTTTTATGAGTAAGCATTCATGAAACAACAGTTCCGAAGTGCTACAAGTAGAATAGCGATGGATTTGTACACATTTGAGAAACAAAAGGGATTGCCTGTGAATAATACATGAGTTGAATGTACATTTAATATAGTTATCACCACTATAATGGCTTGTTGTCTTGATTTAAAAAGGCCTCTTCTTCTCTGCAGAGTATCGCTCAGATAAAAAGAGTTTCATCTTCTGCAATTGTAAACACCACATTACATTAATAAACGTAAACATAACAACATCTTCTGCAATTGTAAACACCACCTGACTAATCTCTATACAATTGTGTAGAATATATATAGACGTCTCAGTACTCTATCCTTCTGGCAATAGCTACAGCATTCAAAGTTTTTCAGTTTTCTATTTTTGAGAATAAATTCATCGTAGATTGATGTTTGAAATAACATATGTACTGTTTATTACTCAGCACATGGGATGTGCGCGCATCTGTGTGACTGCTTTTGTCCACTGAAAGATATTGATATATTGCATTTTATATTGTGTTTTCCAATTTTTTTATCAAATTTTATATACGCCCGTGGGCTTAATAAAACAAATCCAGACAACAATATTAATTAAGATGTAGAATTTGAAAATTCGATATAAAATTGGAAAACACAAAATTTACTATAATACTAATTTATTTGTTATTAATGAGCTTCTTAACAAAATAGATTCTACGAGTTTTTAAGCCACCATGTTTTAGAAGGATCTAAAATATTAGAATTTAAAGCTGTGCAAACCTGTTCCAGAAAATAAAGTTCGAATTTAGAGTGCATGAAACTATTTTTATTTGAATTTTGAAATTTTATTTATCATGTAGTCGGAGTGAACTTCATGAATTCTTATTTATTGAGTTTTAAATAGTTTAGCAAGAAACTATTTAAAACAGTTTTCATGTTTCCAGAAAATAATATTATGCTATCATGTCCTTGAATAGTTGAATTCACCATTTGATTGGTTGATTGTTTTCTACTATCCACACTTTTCAGTTTAAGATATATATGGAGGAATCTTTACATTTGAAATAAAACCAATCGGAGTAAACCACACATAAGAATTGAATTTGTGGATTTTATTGGGTAAGTTTGATTTCAATCTCATGGAATTATAGTAAAATGTGGTTTTCACATTTATTGGATTATAATTTTTAAAATCTCATTATAATTTAACTTTTTGGTTGTCATTATTGTTTAAATAGAATTATAATAATATATCAAAAACAGTTATAATTCCAAAACATTAATTATTTAGGAAGTGTTTAATTGGTCGTTTCTAATACATATTGGATAATTGATACATGTTGAGCTTTACCAATTTATATCCATATATGTTTATATATAAGTCATTCTAAATGCATTTTAGATTGATGATATATATAATCTTAATTAAATATAAAGTAATTTATATTTAATAATGTTTATTTAAATAAATAGCAAGGATAATAATGTTGTATATTATAATGATAAAAAAATATTTATAATATTGATATAATTTTTTTGATGCATGATATAATATTGTAGAAGATAAAATACTAAATAGTATATTAAATAATTGCATTTTTCTATTTTTAAAATAGTAAATGAAAATATATAATTGATTATATTTACTTATATATAATATAAATAAATAATATAGTTGTTAAAATAATAATAATTTTGTATTGATTGATGTAATTTAAAATTAAATTTGATCAAAGTATAAATGGTTGTAATTTAAAAAATACAAAAACAAAAATAAAACATTTTTTAATAATGTTTAAGTAATTGAAATTTGAAATTCCATTTTAATATTGTCCAATTAAATTGTTTCCAATTCAAATATGCTTAATATAGTCCATATTGAAATGTGACATTTTATAGCTTTACTAAGTATCAATTGTAAAAATTGGAAGTAACCATTTACCATTGTTTCAATCTAACAAATGTAACGTCCCCATTATTGACCCCATTACATTCAAATGTAATTGATGTAATATTGTTATGAAATCATGGTGAGGAGCTCAAGGCCAAGGCCCCGCCATCGATTTAGTGATGCATATGGCTTGTGTGCTAGCCAGGCACATTGGAATTTCAATATCATGTAAGATGCATTTTAATAAAAATACCCACAACTAGCTATGCAATGCAACAAAGAGACGGGAGCATGATTTTACAAGGAATTGGGAGGGAAAATAGTTAAACCCTTGAGCCAATCAAGTCAAGCCAAGTGTCAATGAGAGAACCCATCAAACCCTCAACTACCCATGTTGACTTTTGTACCCAATCATTGATTTCTCCCAAGAGTTGGTTGAGGTAGTTAATGCCTTGGGGAATGGGAGGTATGGCTGTCCAAATTCGGGTATGGGAAAGCCACCCTGCATGAGAAATCGCGTTTTGCTTCTTGGGCAAGAAAAGAGCCATGAATTGCTCCCCAAGCCATTATCCATCAACCAATTTTGCTCTCCCTCACGAGTGGGGATCTACCTGAGCGTTTTCTAGCCATGTTTCTTGGTGTTCTCCTTGATCCTCAGCTGGGATAAGGGCATTTTTGTATTGTATACTAGTGGGGAAGATGGAAAATCGAATTGGGGTTCCATAGAGACCATTATGGCTGTTGAATGCTGAGATGGTTGGGAAGAAATCATTTTTCCTCCCTGTGAATGTTTTTCCTCATCCCACAATTCGTTTGGGATGGAAACAATTTGGGAAAGCCCAACCCCATGGCCATCTTGTTGGAAAATCCATTGCTTTGGCTTGATCTTGAGTGTAAGCCTCCAGGGTTCGAATGCAGCCTGATAAACCCAGTTGTGCACTGGCTTGGCTGAGAGGAAATGAGAAATGGGCTGTGAATGAGTGAATGCCCCTTTTTCCTTGTGAGAATCATTCCCAGCTCGGGGGTGGCCTTCGGACGGACTCAGTATAAGCTGTCGAAGAGCCTATAGTTGGGTGGAACGTTGCAGGGACAGCTAGTTGTTTGGGACAGTTGCAAAAATGAAGATAAGTGTTTTTATGCCTATATATTTACTTCTGCACTGTATTAATTCAATGACTGTTGATATGCTGTATGCATGATTAATGTGTGTGGATGTTTTAATTCCACTGTGCATCATTTTCTTTTTTTCCATCTGCACACATCTCTTTTAATGATATGAATCTAATGAGTGGGTTGAGTTTTATGTGAAAGCCCCAGAGATTGCCATCAGGTACCCTTCCTTGCCTTGGATGGACGGGTGGGTACGTTACAACAAAACCCACCCATGATCAATGTCACGTTACAATATAACTCTAATGAACATAAAAATGAGATAGAATCCTTAACAAACATAAGAATTCAACATCACATTGAAGCATAACAGTTGTGGTTGAAGACATAAATCTCAAGAAATTCCACAATGTCTCATAACTAATGAGGAAAGTAGCAATTTGAAAAAATCCAACAAATCTTAACATCATAATGTGATATAGCCATAGGTGGAAATAAAAATCAAACATACATTTTTTAAAACATTGCAATTTGACCTAACCCTTGATGTATGTCCTAACCATTTTCCACCATATCCAACCATGGTCAATCATAGTCTAACATGGTTAATTATACTAACCATAGTCAAGCAACAACATACATGGTGAACCCTGAAAAACCAAACGAAACCACCTTCAACATAAGTCAACCATAAGGTAACCATGGTCAACATAACTCAATATAATGAAAGCATGAAATACCATGGTTGACCATAGTCAACCATTGTAAGCCATGGTTAACCATAGCCAACCATTGTCAACTATGGTCAACCATAATCAACCATAGAAAAACTTAGTCAACCATATAGGTGACTATAATGAACAAATGCACATATGGAGGGTGATCGCAACCTTTTAATCACTAATTAGTGGCGGATCACCCGGATTTAATATCAAGCAGATATTATTTGATTAGATTCGTTGAGCACATCAATTGGAAGGCTCTAATTGAATTGGCATTTGGATATGAATTTCTTAATCAAACATTACTTTGATTAGTGTGATAACTTGTCGCGCTGGAACTCGATCCGCTAGCTAACGTTTGGGATCCAAGAAGTATGTCGCGCTGGAGAAGAGAGCTCAATCGATTGTCTCTTTCTTTGTCTAGAGAAGGATAGCTCGATCAATTGTATTGAAGCTTGATCTTCTGAGTGGAGAGGCCGCTGCCGACAGTCCATCCCTGAGTCCTCAAGATGGTGGTGCGGCCTCCTGTTATTCTCTTCCATCTCTTGGCGTACTGTATATATTGATCACAAGTTCCTATAGATGGGATTGGTTTTAGGTTTTTTATGTACGATTAGGGTTCGGGTTTCAGGTTTTCTATGTACGATTAGGGTTCGGGTTTTATTTCTGTTTCATATTGGGTTCAACTTGCTTGAAAGACAACTATGGATTCACATCAACCTTGGCTTCAACGCAACCTTGGATTAAAGTCAACCTTGGATTGAATCCAATGATGGATTGAAGTCACCTTACTTAAAAGTCAACTTTGCATTAATGTCACCCATGGATTCAAGTCAACCTTGGTTTGAAGCCAAGATTACGTAAAATTCAACTATGAATGAAGCCAACCATGCTTAAATGTTGAAACTATGGCTTGAAGTCACCCTTAGATTGAAGTCAACCTTGCTCAAATGTCTACCTTTGATTGTAGTCAGCCTTGGATTGAATTCAACTATGGATTGAAGCCAACCATGGATAAAAACCAACTATGGATTGAGGTCGACCTTGGATTGAAGTCAATCTTGGATTGACTTCAACTATGGATTGAATACAACCATGGAATGAAGTAAACCACAGATTTAAATCAACCATGAATTGAAGTCTACATTGCTTAAAAGTCAACTATAGATTAAAGTCAAATATGGATTGAAGTCAACTATGGATTGAAATCAACCACGGATAGAAATCAACCATGGATTGAAATCAACCTTGGATTCAAGTCTACCTTACATAAAATTCAACTATGGATTGAAGTCACCCTTGGATTGAAGTCAACCATTGTTTGAAGTCAACCTTGGATTGAATTCATCCTTGAATTGAAGTCAACAACGGATTGAAGTCACCTTTCGATTAAGTCAACTATGGCTTCAAGTCACCCTTAAATTGAAGTCAACCTTGCTCAAATGCCCGAACAACCAAACTCAACCATGTCCATAGTCAACCACATTCAACCATGCCCAAACAACAAAATTTAATCAAAGTCAACCAAAGGAAGTAGAGTCAACCAAACAACCAAGATTTACCAAAGTCAAGCATGGTTAACCAAACATTATAAACCAAAGTCAACCATTCTTAACGAAATAAAGTAAACAATGTAAACATGGTCAACCTTGCAATGAAAACCATAGTCAACCAACTAAATTCAACCATGCCCAAACAATGGTCAACAATGGATTAAGATAGTCTATCTTAGTCAAACAAACTCAACCATGCCCAAACAAAGTCAAACAAGGCCAACCATGCCTAAACAATGGTCAACAATGGATTAAGATAGTCTATCTTAGTCAAACAAGGCCAACCATGCCCAAACAATGTCAAACACAACCAACCATGCCTAGACAACCAAAGTTAACCAAAACAACCAAATTCAAACAAAGACAACCATGCCTAGATAGTCAAAGTCAACCAAAGTCGTTCAAACTAAACCAAATTCAACCATGCCCAAAAAATGTAAGCCATAATTAAAGATAATAAACTATGGCCAACTAAACAATGTGAGCCAAATTCATACAAATAAGGTAAATTAAAGTCAACCAAAGTCATCCATGCCTAAACAACCAAATTCATCCAAAGGAAACCATGCCGAGACAACCAAAGTCAACTAAAACAACCAAATTCAACCATGCCAAAACCACTAAAGTCAACCAAAATTAACACATTCAACCATGCCCAAAGAACCAAAGTTAATCAAAGTCAACGACAACAACCAAAGTTATCCAAAAACCATGGTCAACCCTGTCGAATAAAAAAAATTCAACCATGCCGAAATAATGTTAACCAAAGTCAACAATAGACAAACATACGATGTAAACATGGTCAATAAAACAATGTAAATTATGTAAACAATTCAAGCAAAGTCAACCATTCTCAAACAACCAAAGTCAACCAAAATAACCAAATTCAATCATGCCCAGACAATCAAAGTCAACCAAATTTGACCACAGTCAACCATGCCTAAACAACCAAAGTTAATCAAAGTCAACCAAAACAACCAAACTCAACCAAACAACCAAGGTCGACTAAAGTGAACCATGGAAAACCAAACAATGTAAACCAAAGTCAACCATGGTTAACCAAACAAATCAAACAATGTTAAAATCGTCAACCAACCAATGCAAACCAAGGTCAACCATGGTCAACCAAACATCGCAAGGTCCAAAGTCAACCAAATTAAATAATATAAACATCGTCAACCAAACATTGTAAACGTTCAAGACAGCCATAATCAATTAGTCAACCAAATTCAACCACATCCACTCATAGTTAACCATGATACAGTGTCCACCATGGATTGAATTCAACCAAGGATTGTAGTCAAGCTTGGTTGAAGTCAACCATTATATTGATGTCGACTATATATTGAGTTCGATCTTGGATTGAAGTCAACCTTGCTTAAAATTCAACCATGGATCGGATTCAACCTTACGAACAGTCAACTATGAATTGAAGTCAAACATTGATTGAAGTCAACCACGGATTGAAATAATTAATGTTGGTATTATTAATGACCTAAAATCAACCATTGGAACATGGTCAACCTTTCGAACAACCTTTGATTGAAGTCAACCTTCGATTCAAATCACCTACATATTGAAGTCAACTTTGAATTGAATTAAAATATGGATTGAATTCAAATATGGATTGAAGTCAAACTTGGATTGAAGTCACCCATTGGATTGAAGTCAACCTTTCTTACAAGTCAACCTTGGATTGAAGGAAACTTTGGAGGGAATTCAACCATGGATTGAAGCCAAATTTGGAGTGAATTCAACCATGAATTGAATTCACATATGTTTAAACGAAAACTATGGGTTGAAGTCAACTATGGATTGAATCCAACCAAGTACTGAAGTCAACCATGGATTCGAGTTGAATTCAACCATGGATTGAAGTCACCTTTGGATTGAAGTCAACCTTGGATTAAATCCAACCTTAAATTGAATTCAACAAAGGATTCAAGGTAACCATGGATTGAAGTCAACATTGTTTTGAGGTCAACCTTGCTTAAAATTCAACCATGGATTGAAGTAAAAAAATTTAACCATGTTGAAATAATGTAAACCAAAGTCAACAATAGACAAGCATACGATTTACCATGGTTGACGTGTAGCCAACCTTGGTCAACCATTATCAACCATAAGGAAGAGTCAAACAATGTCAACCACTAACCAACCACAATTAACCGTGGTAAACCAAAGTCGATTATGGCCAACCAAAGGCAACCAAATTTAACTAAAGTCAACTAAAGTCATCCATAGTCACACGTGGTTACCCATACTCTTCCATGATCAACCAAAGTCAACCATACTAAATGGAAGACAACATAGTGAACCAAGCTCAATGAAAGTCAACCTAAGTAAACGAAAGTCAATCATGGTCACCCTAAGTCAACCATGGTCTTGTTGGTTGTGAATCCTGATCTCCAGATTCAGAGATATTATTATTATTCAGCCGTGTTTGTACCCCAGTATTATATGATATGTAGGTGGACTGTACACTCACCCCAGCGGGGGGTTGTGGGGGGGCATTTCCCCCCCACAGGGTTCCAGGGAGGACCATCCTGATACGAACCGTTACACCAAAACCTCGAGGTGTTGGTGAAGGCCGCCCACCAGGATCTTAACTTCCCACCACGCTCCGCAGTCCAGACTCTGGGCTGGATGTGCGCCCGTATAGTGGTGTCCCCTTTGCGTCGTACGAGCCCCGGGCGAACGCTGCAATGCCATCATTGCCACCCGATCTGTGACTTGAACCTGGGTGGAGGCTCTGATACCAGATGTTTGATGCTACCCATGAATGCTTGGATTTAGTCCTACTTTGGGTAATTGGATTCCGAACCCAATCCATAACTGATGCAGGGGTAATGTATTTCTGGATGACAATTCTTGTCCATAGGCTATCGGATTTTAACATTCTCCAAACCCCTTTAGCTGCCAGGGCGTTTGAGAAAAGATGAATGTTTTTCAGACCCCAACCCCTTAGAGCCTTAGGGATAGCAATTCTCTGCCAATGAACCCATGGGGAAACAAAGTCTCCTTTACCGCTCCAAAGAAAACGAAAGCATAATTTTCGAGCTTTTTCCAACGTCCCTTTGGGGATCCAAGAGAGGGACATCCAATACACTAGAATGGCCTCTAAAACTAATTTCACCAGGACCAGTCTTCCTGCTCTCAAAAGCCACTTATGGCTCCATACCTTCAACCGCTTGTGAATTTTCTCAATAAGCCAGTTCCAATCCCGTTTTGTATATGCATTTGGTTTTAAGTGGAACCCAAGGTAGCAGAAACCAACATCAAGGCATAATAATGTATAAGGAAAGATCCTTCGTATAGCCATGATCTCATATTCACTAAGAAAGTGAGTCGATAAGGTGGATTTCTTGTCATTTATCTCCATACCAGTAGCTTGAGAGAAGAGTTGGAAGATGCCATGGAGTGTTTCAATGTCCCCAATCGAGCCAGAACAGAAAATGAGAATATCATCCACAAAAAGTAGATGTGATATAAATAAGTCCGGAGCCACTTGAATACCCTGGAGGGTGCCATCCCTACAAGCTTTTTTCAGTGCCTTACTTAACCCTTCTGCTACCAACAGGAAAGTAAAGGTGATAATGGACAACCCTGACGCAGGCATCTTTCCGAACGAAAGAAGGGAGAGGCTGCTCCATTTATGAGAACCGCAAATGAGACCATAGAAATACAACTCATAATCCACCTAATAAAGTCCACAGCAAAGCCCAGATGAGTAAGAAGTAAATGATACAACTAACTCACCTTGTCGTATGCTTTTGACAAATCAATCTTGATTATTGCTCCTTTGATTTTCCTTGATTTCATATTATGAATGCCCTCTTGTGCTACTCCAATAGCCTCATGGATTTGTCACCCTTCCAGAAACCCAAATTGTTCCGTAGAGATATGCTTGGACAAAATAATTTTAAGCCGCCTGGCAATAATTTTGGACACAACCTTATATACAAAGTTGCACAAAGAGATGGGTCTGAAATCACTTAAAGAGGAAGAGTTATCAGTTTTAGGGATTAGGGCAATAAAGGTAGAGTTTAGGGCAGTTGGAATCTTCCCAGAGATTCTTATATCTTCAACCATCTGCAAGAGATCATTCCCAATAAGCTCAAATAGTGCCAAAAGAAATTCAATGGTCCATCCATCTAGTCCCAGACTTTTGTCTTTCTGAAAGCTCTGTAGGACTCCCTTCAGCTTTTCGTCTATGACAATTGCCATCAAGGAGTGATTATCTTCCTCTTCCACAAACCGGGGAAAAAGTTGTTCCATTTTGACTATTTCCACAATGTTAGCCTGTGCAGGGGCTTTAAAAAGCGTCTGGAAATGATTTACTCCCACACCATCCATATTATCAAAGGAGGTCTGGGAATCCCCCATTGAGTCCTCGAGGCTCCAAATGGTATTAGACACCTTTCTTCCTTTTGCATATGCATGAAAGAATTTTGTGTTCTCATCGCCAGCTGTTAGCCATACCGCCCTGCTTTTCAAACGCCATGTTTCCTCTTTTTCCAGTAACAACGTGTTCCTCCTACCTTCCAGTGATACCAGATGTTCCCAGCTCCAAGTGAACCTGGGTGGAGGCTCTGATACCAGATGTTCCCAGCTCCAGTGATACCAGATGTTTGATGCTACCCATGAACGCTTGGATTTAGTCCCACTTTGGGTTCGGCTACCCGGGTTACCTCTCCATTACTGGTCGGAGCGGCATTTTAGAGGTATTGGTAACATGATTGGTACTTATCTGGATGGTGACTATAGTTTCCTACAAACTCGTCACAGGAAGATTGCTCGCATTTTGGTCAATGTAAATATCAGGGATGGGTTGGCACCGGATGTTATTCTCAGCTGGGGACCCTATGTATATGTGCAAAAACTGGACTATGAACATGTTCCTTTTAGATGCCAGCGTTGCCATTCCTATGGCCATCCGGTTGCCGAGTGCAAACTACCTTTACGGAGGAAAAATGGTGGTAGTCACAAATCTTCTATTGCTGTGGAGGCTCCTCCTCATGTTGAAACTCCATCATCATAACCCTCCCATAATGTGGTATTGGATGCTGTCGCGGAGCATGGAAATCTTTAGGCCTTAGAAGTTCCTCATTCTACAGGCCTTGCTTTATCGGAACCCTATACTAGTGCGGAAGCGACTGGAGGCTTACATCTGGATCCGGTTAAGGATGCGTCACAAGGGGATAAATCGGTACCTGTACCAGCACCTATTGAGTTACCTCAACCAGCTTCCTTCTCGGGCCCAGGGACTTCGACTGCGGGTATTCCTCCTTCCATAAATACCCTTTCCTTTCATTTTGTTATTAAAAACTTTTCTTTGGAAAATCCGGACTGGTTAGAGGCATTAAAAAACTTGAATATCTCCCCTGCTATGGAATTGGTGGAACCTTCATGTATTGCTCCTGATCCCCCATCTTCTCTACAAACCCCTCCGAATCATGGTGTGATGCTGATTGACCTACCCCCTGAACCTGATCCTGCCCCTGTTGAAGCCCCTTCTTCCTCTTCCCCTACCACCTCCTCAGACTCTGGTTATTTTTTACGATCCCTTACTAAAGTTTCCCTGGGAGGGTTGGGTGCTGGGGTCTGTAAAACGGGTAAAAGTAGAGGCAGGAAGTCTCATCTATCTAAAGCTCAATCCAAGGCCAAGATGGACCTGCTAGAAGGCAAACAGGTGACTATTGATCGGGAACTTAGAGCGGTGCATGCCCAGAAGAGGGGGCGTTAATGAAAGTTATGTCTTTTAACTGTCGGGGTTTGGCTGGTCCCCATAAAAGATCAGCACTCCGTAGAGTGGTATCTCTTGAACACCCGGATATCATTCTACTTCAAGAAACTTTGGGTGTTGGCGAGGTTATTAAATCGTTGTTAGAAATTTGGTTTGATGGCTGGTCCTTTGCTACCTTGGATGCTCGTGGTCGGTCTAGCGGTCAGGCTATTGGTTGGGACACAAGAATGGTGCTGTGTCATAACCTGTGGGGGATGGAATCTGCTTTGGGAATGTCCTGCTCGTCTCTTGATTTTGGTGAACTTTTCACTGTGGTAAATGTTTATGGTCCATATTTGAACCGGATCCCTTTTTGGGATTCTCTTCTCTCAAATCCTTTGTTACAGGAAGGAAACCTTATTCTCGGAGGTGATTTGAATTTTTCACTTGGCCCGGTAGAAGTTTGGGGCAGCAGAGCTCGGTCAGACCTCTTGGCTGATTATTTCACTCACAAGTTGGTCACAAATAATCTGCTGGACATTGATCCCTCTCTACTCAAGCCTACTTGGAGGAATAACAGAACTGGAGAAAACAAAGTTGAGAAACCCTTGGATCGTTTTTTGGTGTCTGACTCTTTTGTGGATAGAAACTACCTCTTGAGGCAGTGGGTAGGCTCTGGGGGATCATCTTACCACTTCCCTATTTTTCTCGAAATCCATGATGGACCTTCTAAACCAGTCGGGCCGCTTAAGTTCAATAAAATCTAGTTAAAAGATGAGACCTTCATTGACCTTGTTGGCTATCTTTGGGTACCTTTTAATCCTAGGGATGCCCTCTCCGCCTCACATCAGTTTTCTGCTAATATCAAAAGAATTAAAGGGCTGGTTAAGGTATGGGCTTATGAAAAGAATAGAAGAGATGACAGAGATTTGAAGTCGATTGAACTGGAGTTGCAGTCTTTATATGATTTTGGATCCGAGGGCTTGGGATCTGTGGAAGAAAAAGCACATCTGGTATCACTGGAAGGTAGGAGGAACACGTTGTTACTGGAAAAAGAGGAAACATGGCATTTGAAAAGCAGGGCGGTATGGCTAACAGCTGGCGATGAGAACAAAAAATTCTTTCATGCATATGCAAAAGGAAGAAAGGTGTCTAATACCATTTGGAGCCTCGAGGAATCAATGGGGGATTCCCAGACCTCCTTTGATAATATGGATGGTGTGGGAGTAAATCATTTCCAGACACTTTTTAAATCCCCTGCACAGGCTAACATTGTGGAAATAGTCAAAATGGCACAACTTTTTCCCCGGTTTGTGGAAGAGGAAGATAATCACTCCTTGATGGCAATTGTCATAGAAGAAGAGCTGAAGGGAGTCCTACAGAGCTTTCAGAAAGACAAAAGTCTGGGACTAGATGGATGGACCATTGAATTTCTTTTTGCACTATTTGAACTTATTGGGAATGATCTCTTGCAGATGGTTGAAGATATAAGAATCTCTGGGCGGATTCCAGCTGCCCTAAACTCTACCTTTATTGCCCTAATCCCTAAAACTGATAACTCTTCCTCTTTAAGTGATTTCAGACCCATCTCTTTGTGCAACTTTGTATATAAGGTTGTGTCCAAAATTATTGCCAGGCGGCTTAAAATTATTTTGTCCAAGCATATCTCTATGGAACAATTTGGGTTTCTGGAAGGGTGACAAATCCATGAGGCTATTGGAGTAGCACAAGAGGGCATTCATAATATGAAATCAAGGAAAATCAAAGGAGCAATAATCAAGATTGATTTGTCAAAAGCATACGACAAGGTGAGTTAGTTGTATATTCATTTACTTCTTACTCATCTGGGCTTTGCTGTGGACTTTATCAGGTGGATTATGAGCTGTATTTCTATGGTCTCATTTGCGGTTCTCATAAATGGAGCAGCCTCTCCCTTCTTTCGTTCGGAAAGATGCCTGCATCAGGGTTGTCCATTATCACCTTTACTTTTCTTGTTGGTAGCAGAAGGGTTAAGTAAGGCACTGAAAAAAGCTTGTAGGGATGGCACCCTCCAGGGTATTCAAGTGGCTCCGGACTTATTTATATCACATCTACTTTTTGTGGATGATATTCTCATTTTCTGTTCTGGCTCGATTGGGGACATTGAAACACTCCATGGCATCTTCCAACTCTTCTCTCAAGCTACTGGTATGGAGATAAATGACAGGAAATCCACCTTATCGACTCACTTTCTTAGTGAATATGAGATCATGGCTATACGAAGGATCTTTCCTTATACATTATTATGCCTTGATGCTGGTTTCTGCTACCTTGGGTTCCACTTAAAACCAAATGCATATACAAAACGGGATTGGAACTGACTTATTGAGAAAATTCACAAGCGGTTAAAGGTATGGAGCCATAAGTGGCTTTTGAGAGCAGGAAGACTGGTCCTGGTGAAATCAGTTTTAGAGGCCATTCTGGTGTATTGGATGTCCCTCTCTTGGATCCCCAAAGGGACGTTGGAAAAAGCTCGAAAATTATGCTTTCGTTTTCTTTGGAGTGGTAAAGGAGACTTTGTTTCCCCATGGGTTCGTTGGCAGAGAATTACTATCCCTAAGGCTCTAAGGGGTTGGGGTTTGAAAAACATTCATCTTTTCTCAAACGCCCTGGCAGCTAAAGGGGTTTGGAGAATGTTAAAATCCGATAGCCTATGGACAAGAATTGTCATCCAGAAATACATTACCCCTGCATCAGTTATGGATTGGGTTCAGAATCCGATTATGTCTCGCCGTGGTGGTTTTGTTATTTGGAAAGCTGTAACAACATTTTTTTTTGTGGTCAGAGACCTTCTAGCTTGGAATATTGGGAATGGACAGGCTCTTCGGGTTGGGGAAGATCCCTGGTTTGGGAGCGCAGGTAGACACATTTTATCAGATGGACTGATTGCATCACTCCGGGAGATAGGTATAACTTACCTATCCCAGCTTGCTTTTCAAGATATGGTCCACCCATGGAATCAATCGTGGATAGATGCAGACACTTTGGAGCTTTCTGTGGAGGAACAGGATGAACTGAGAATTTATTACAGAGCACTCATACTTTCTCAAATTCACATTCGCAATAGGAAGGACTGTTTGGTATGGGAAGGGGCTCCAAAAGGGGTGTTTTCACCAAAGAATGGATACATCAGCTTGAGTCATTTCATAAATCCACGTGAATTGGTTTGGTGGTGGAATCCAATCTGGAAGTTAAATTGCCCTATGAAACACCGATTATTCATGTGGAATGTCCTCAAAAATTCCATTCCTACCTAGGATTTTTTACAAAGAAAGAACAGGGTTGGGCCGAGGTGGTGCATATTGTGTAAAGCAAATGAGGAAACCTGTCTTCACTTATTTCTCCATTGTCCATACATGGTGCAGGTCTGGGCAGAATGCTCCAGAATTTCAAAGGTTCAGTTTAACTGGGAAGGGAATACGTTGCTACTGACTTGGTCACAGTGGTGTAAGGATCCAATCAGCATCTCCTTTAAAGCCCTTCCTCTAATGGTGGCCTGCGGGATTTGGCTAGCACGGAATGGAATGATATTCAATGATAAACCCTGTACACCAGCGGTCTCGGCCATACTAATTTGTGGCTTCATAATGGCCTATCCTCAACATATCAAAGTTGCGAACCAAAGAACTGTTCTTGATCTTGACATCGACCACTCGATTCCATGGGGTTTCTACGATGGCTCTGCTCAGGAGAACATTTGTGGGGGTGGGGTTGTTCTACATCTTTCTTTAACCAACTCTTATCATCTTTTTTGGGGTCTGGGGGAGGGTGGGAACAATTTTGCTGAAATCATGAGCCTCAAGCTTCTTCTCATTTTCGCCATTGAGACTGGTTGTTAAAATTTAAATGTGTATGGAGATTCTATGAATGCCACAAATTGGACACTTGGCACTCAACAATGCAGAGACCTTAGAATTGCAAACATCCTTCAGGACATTCTAGAACTAAAGCTTTCATTTTTACACTTTTCTTGCAGACATGTTTTCAGGGAGAATAACAAGGAGGCGGACAAGGCTTCTAATATTGGCAGGGACCTGGCAATGGGGATGTGGAAAGTAAAAGAATACCGTGATGGGACTCTATATGAGTACTATCATAGACCCTTCGTTGATGAATTGGCATTCCAAGAACAGTAGCGATGATACTACAAAATTTTGGAAAAATTTATCAGTTTTTTTTGTGTGATGACAGGTTGAAGACTTATTATTACTCTTTAAAAGTTTCTTTTTGCTAAATCAGGAGGCTCGGGGAGCCCCCAGGCATAAATTTTCTGTTTTTTTTTGTGGCCTTATATTTGGTGATGATGAACACACCTGACTGATGTACTGAAGATCCTACTCTTTATCATACTAACTGTCCTTAAATGGATACCCGCATGCATATTTGCATATACAGAATGTAATTTTGTTCACCTCTACTGAAATAAAATTACGCTTTTTTTCTTGGAAAAAAAAACAATTATTTCACTTTTTTTTTAAATTAAATTAATTATTTTACTGTGAATTTATCTTTAATATTAATTATTTTACTTATCTTTAATTTTTTTACATTTATTTAATTTAATTTAATTTTTTACTTATTTTTAATTTAATATTACTTTATTTCTTTTTTTATTTAATTTAATTTAGTTTATTTTAATATGTTTTAATATATTTTTTTAACTTGGTATGCATTTCTTTTCATTTTTATTTCCAAATAAAACTTTTATTAATATTTTAATTATTTTACTTATCTTTATTTATTTTACATCTGTTTTATCTAATTTATTTTTAATTCAATTCAATTTAATTTAATTTATTGTTTTTACTTATTTTTAATTTAATATTACTTTTTTTTTTTTTAATTTAGTTTATTTTATTTATATATATATATATATATATATATATATATAAACTTAGGATGTATTTATTTTCATTTTTATTTTTAAACAACATTTTTATTAATATTTTAATTAGTTATTTCTTCGCTTGTTGGTTGTTCATTAGCAATAGCCACATTTTTAAATGTGGTTGATATTTGTTGATCGATAAAGATCAACCACTTTTAAATGTGTAGTCGTGGTTGATATGAGCCAATCAACGAATATCAATCATATTTAAAAATATGGTTGTTACTAGTCTATTTGTTATCAGTTTATGTCAAAAAGTAACAATCAGTTGACTTCGAACAAAAACATGGCCACTGCCCAGAAAAAATAAATGTTATATAACACCACTCTCGACATGTTTCTTAATCGTTAACCCTTTGCTTTTGATTAAATAAATTGTTAAAGAAACCAGCCAAAGACAACCTCCTATGGATTGTTTCCATACATTGCAATTAAACCCCATCAAGACACAATAGCTATTGGTGAGTGGAAGAACGATACCCCTGTAATGTGACAGCTAGGTGGTCGCTCGGACTCCAGAGTATCCAACGTGAACAGTGGCCATCTCATGGATAAAATTTAACCCCTGTTTCCACGGTTCCCAATAATTATGATTAATTTTTTACCTCGCCCCAAACGATAAAGGAAATTTAAGTTTCGACCATCATGCGGAAAAACAAAGGGACAGGTTTCTAAATTTCAACAGAGCAATGCAATGGAGCGGCAGAGCAAAGGATGAGGAATAGCGGAAGAAGAAGTACAACATCGATGTAACTTTATCGGAGAGATCCGTTGGATCGAGCAAGGTAGCCGAGAATTTGGAATGAAATATACTCACGGCAGAGTACCACCTTGTAGCGATGTTGGAATGAAATCACTTTCTGAAATGATAATGCAAATACTCAGATGAAAGACACAGTTAGAAGAAGACTCCTTCACATTCGTTAAATTGATTCACCACGGGGTCAAAAGAACAATAAAGCTGGGAGAAAAGAAACAAAACCCTCACTCTCATTTTCTCCATTAACTGGCCAAGGCAAATAGCTACATTATTTTGCACCGACATGGAATAAAAAATTAATCAACCCTGCCTCCACCCCAAAGTTGAAATAATAGGCCTATCAGCGTAATGAACATACAACGAACAGAGGACATTGCTTTGCAACTGAAACCGGGCAAGCAACCAACATACCTCGGCCTCAGTGACAATAGCTCGCTGTCGAACAATAACAAGATTCAAGATACTTTATCTCAAACATCCATTAAACGACTTTTCAAAAATATTAAAAACTCTAAAATATTTATCCAACGTGGAGACTCGGAGAGATCAGTCATGCATAAGTAAACCTTTATATATAAAAGCAGCCCATTAAAAGCAAAGGAAAAGCCCAACTTACTATTTCTACTCACCTAGTAGGCTATGCAATCGCAACACTTCGACAGACCTTAGACACTCTACAGCTAAGAGCCACCCTTCAGCACTCATGCCATATTAAAATGGTCGATACGCAGATCTGGTGTCTCTGGAAGGTGGCGTTAATGCCCACATGCCTTTATTACAATAACTTTTAACTCAACAAGCTCGATCAACAAGATCAGCATGAAAACAACTGATTCTAAGTTCATATATATAGTTTCAAAGGTGTGCTTGCAGCCTTAGAATTGGAACAGCAAACAGATTAAAGCGTGGTGGCATTGTCACGCCAAATGCTTCACTCATGTTCACCTCCTCTTGGATTCCATTTCTGCATTCCAAACTCCAATTGAAGCAATGCAACAGCTGGGCGAGTGCAAGGCCGACTCCTTCAAGAGCCAAAGCCACCCCCGGGCAGCCTCTCCTGCCCGATCCGAAGGGGATGAGTTCAAAGTCCTGACCTTTCAGATCTATATTTCTATGTCTGGCACCCGGCATAAACCTCTCCGGCTTGAACGCCAAAGCGTCCTCTCCCCACACAGCTGGATCTCTCCCTATCGCCCACGCGTTCACTAGAAGCCTCGTTTTAGCAGGAATGCGGTATCCCGCTACAGTGCACGCCTCCATTGACTCGCGGGGAACCAACAATGGCACAGGGGAATGCAATCTCAGTGTTTCCTTGACGACACAATGCAAGTACTCCAAACTTGGCAGATCACACGGTTTTACCCGTCTATCTTTGCCAACGGCCAGCTCGAGCTCTTCCTGCACCCTCTTCATGACAACAGGATTCCTTAACATCTCTGACATCGCCCATTCTAATGTAGATCCCGACGTATCCGATCCAGCATTCATCGTGTCTAGAAGAATGGCCTTCATGTCGTTCCTGCTGATTACGTTCGTGCTGTTGGGACACTCCCATATGTCAAGCAGCACGTCTACAAAATCGTTATTTGTAGATCCGTTTTGCTTCCTCTTCTCAATGCGTTCATTGATTATCTTGTCAGCCAAAGCGTTGAATTCTCTGTGCATTTTCTTCATGCGCTTCCTAATGCCCTGTAAATCCAACCATTCGAGACAGGGGATGAACTCTCCAATATAAAAAGCACCGATTAAAGGTGACATCTCCCGCATCAGTTCGGTCAATCCGGCCAATCCTTTATTACCCGCGGGCTCCTCCGTGGAACATTTTGTGCCCATCAACGTGCTGCATATTATATTTGCCGTGACGGACAAGAGCGCCTTGCTCACATTAACGGGCTTGGACCCGTTCTCGCTTTCCTGCCAAATGGAACGAATCATCTCAGACACCTCTTCCTCTCGCACGGATTGGAAGGACTCGATTCTTTTGGCAGTGAACAGTTCTAAGACGCATATTTTTCTCATTTGCCTCCAATATTCTCCATACGGAGCAAACGCTACGTCTCTGAAATTGTAGAACAAGTACTTCCCTGCCGCTAATGCGGGTCGGCTGGCAAAGAGCAGATCGTTAGTTTTCAGAAATTCCTAGGCCATCTCAGGAGAAGAAACCACAACGGTGGGGACGGAGCCTAATCGTAGAGACATAATGGGACCATATGTGTCCGCAAGGTCTTTCAGAGCTCGGTGAGGAAGCTCTCCCAGCACATGCAGATTCCCGATGATGGGCCATGGAGAAGGCCCTGGGGGCAGTTCTGGCCGATTGCTTGATCTCTTCGCTTTCAAAAGATATTTGCAAAAGAAAATGACGATCAAAATGAGTATCGTTGGTCCTGCTTTGGTAGCAGATAGCCATCTGCCTTGTGCAGCAGCTGGACTCGTAAGCAACTTCTCTTCTAAATCCAAACAGTGGAGTGCACTAATTGGCATGACTGTACAGCAGCATACGTATGGTGGAGTGGACTAATTGGCATGCGCAGCAGCATCTATGTTTTCTTCTTAATTTTTTATTAGGATTTTGGTGTTAGCCACAGGCCCACATGCTTGAAGGAGAGATTCTCCATAGCTCGCCTTAGTATGATGTCATTTGAGTTTCGAACACATCGAAAACAACATAACACATAAACCAATACACCACAACCAAACTTGCTGCCTATCAATTTAAAATTTAATTTGTTCGATGTACTTATCGGTGAATAAAACTTTACCGGCATACTTTGGGATTATTTTGTCAAAACTCGCTATGCACCACACCTGGTTGCAAAGCCTTCATGATTACATCAAAGCCCACTCAGAGGAGAGGGTGCATTGCAAAGCCTTCATGATTACACCAAAGCCCACTCAGAGGAGAGGGTGCATTTAAAGGCTCATTTATCGTAAAGTGTTTTTGAGTGTTGTCTCACAACTAAGTTATCTTTAAAATGAATTGAATTGAAGTTGCTTTACTTGTAAGTTCATAGTACCTACAACATAAGCTGTTTTATTTCACTATGCTTATAATCACTATGAACAAGAATACTTGGCTTATGTATTCCATTATAATTAATCTCTATACAGGAGTTAAACCTGTTTCACATATAAAAGTAAACAGAACACTAATCAAGATATGGTAATCATACTAGTTAAGCTTGATTGAATCAGTACCCTGTATAAGCTTGTTCAAACATGTCTCTATAAGTTAATATCAAGCATGTAAGCTGGTGTTCAAGCTTTCAAACTAATACATACTTATGGTAAAACATGACCATAACCGTAATCAGGGAAGCTTTTTATGTAGAAGCTAATATGTACAAGTTGGTTATAACATCTTCATTATTGTGATTAAGTGATAGTACATACCTGTTATTATGTAATACTTATTATAAGGATCTTATGGATTGTGTATCATCACCATTGCTCTTAGAGGCTCTAATGGTATAAAAGCTCATATAGGGTCTTGCTTTAGTGGAGAGACAAGCTACCAAGAATTAACCTTCTCTTTTTTACTTCTCATCAGTTTATTTATATTACTTTATTTATTTATATCTTAACTAATCACTAACTTAACTTTTTTTTTACTTCAATCTAAATCTTATCAAATTATTAAAAAAAAAAATTCCTTCTTATTTTAATTTATCTTTTCTCAACATCCCACCTAATCCTTGTCTTATTTATTTTTATATGTATACTTAATCTTTGTCTCTTATATATATAAGATAAAAATAAAATAAAATTGATAAGAATTCAAATATATATAAAGTTTTAAAAATAAGATAAAGATTAGGTAGGTTGATGAGAAAAAATAAATTAAAATAAAATAGAAAAAAATTTCATATATTTTTTTGAGAAAAAATATACACAAGAAGAACATAAAATTCAATCATAAGTCAAAAACATACTTATCAACATCCCAAAAAGTAAGAAAGGAGGTAAACTCCAATTACATCCAAAAGTAATTCAAAGATCCTCTACCTTCTAGCTTGTTTTCAATATATTCTTCCCACCAAAGGAAGCCTACATCTCCAATTGAGTTTCATGATTGATTTCGAGGTATATATGATTAATGTCAATGTGGTCAAATGAAGAAATGAGCTTCTTAGTTCTCTAACACCAATTAGATAGAACTATCACATATAAAACTATCTAACTATCACAGATAGAACTATCACCTACAAACTACAATGTTCATTTACTCAATTTACGATCAAGATTGAGTCCCATAGACCTTTTATGGAGTCAATGCCCAGAGACAAGGCCACCCTGCATAAACACCATAATTCATTTATCTCACTTTCGGAAGATTAATGTGATAATCTTTGTATATACTTATAATCTTCACACAAATTTCATTTTCACCACTCACTAATTTTATGTCCTAAAAAATATGAGTATTAATGGTATTCCAAATTCCATATATATATATATATATGTAACTAATCAATAATCATCAAATTATTGAAAATTCAAAAATATTTGTATATGGTTTGAATTTTTTTTTTTAGTGAATACACCTGAATGGCATTCAAGGAAACAACTACTACTACATAAATCTCAACACATTATGGCTGAATCTTTTAAAAGCATACCTAATACTTAAAAGATATCATTTATGATATAAAAAAATTCTTGGGCCTAACCTAATCAAGAAGAAATACAAATATTAGTAAATAATAAGTTATATTTTTCAATCTAGAACTTTAAGAGGTTTATGCCAACAATTTAAGAGTGACTTTGTAGTTCAAACATGTAGTAAGGATAACAATTATATGGTTTCATAAATATACCTTAAACTATTTCACAATTGGAATCTCAATTAGATAATCATCTAATTTTATGATAGGTAACAAAGAGACTCTAATTTGAGTCCATTAGGAATGGTCATAATGGTTAAGGACAATATTAATGAGGTTTTGATATCCAAATTTTAAATTGATGCTCATGCTAGTCATAAAAAGTTCTAGTTGTTAACAAATATAAGACTATGTTGTGGAAATTGCCACAATATAAATTAGATTCATAATTTTTATGAAAAGTTTAATGGGAAATGAGTTTTAATGATACAAATAAATAATTAAGTTTATGCTTTGCTACACAATCTCCCTAAAATATTATTTCAATAAATGCTTACAACTAGTTATCATTATACATATATAAATTTTTGCAAAAACAATCATTAAAAATACATTCAATTGAAAACAAATTTAACCAATATACTTTTGTAATGGCTAAAATCAATTACTTAGTAAAGCCTCGTGAATATGTTTTATAATTAATGTAATGTTTATTTATTGACATATGCCATTCAACATTGGAATTAGTAACTATGGGTAAAGTTAAAATAGTGGTAAAATAAATCAATAACACTTACTAATTTTTATATTAATGTATCACTAATATATTATATCACTTTGTAATTAGTGATTTGATATTTTCTTCATTTCAATATAGAAAATATATATATATATATATATATATAAATTATTAATTTAATACCTTTCTCTAAATGGTTAGATAAATGTTTCAAAAAAACTTCAATTTCGATAACTAAAACAGAAAGAGATATTGCCACATGAATAGCATGGAGCCACTAGCTTAATTAACTTTGAAGTCTTTGAAATCTGAGTCATGCAGAAAAATATATTGTTAAAAATCTTTCAAAATAAAAATAAAAACGCGCATATGAAACACGGGCCGATTTTTAAATTTGCATTGGGTCTCTTTATTTGTCACTTTTAATTTTTAAATGGATTGCGTAAATTGTAACATTTAAATAAATATATCGCGTGCAGACATAAGCATGAAACATGGGCTGATTTTAAAATTTGCATGTTTATCTTTATTCGTGACTTTTAATTTTTAAATATAGTGTACACTAGTTCTTCGATGATATGTACCTTTCTGCATGAGACTTCAGACTTTCAAGAAAGGATCAGGTCTCTGGAGATGGAGCTGGTTTCGGCTAGGGCTTCTATGGCGTTTCTAGGGTTTCATTGGCGGCGTTTGGTATTGCTCGGGCTGTGAGGGAGTGTACACGGCGGCTGAGAATACAGGCTGCCTGACAGGTTTCCAAAACGATAGTTTATTATGATGAGTTTCTTCCCTATTTTCCGGCCGGTTACTTACATTTTCCTGAGCATCGGAACTTGCTATCCGTCACAGGCGAATACAATGGGTGTGGACCACTGAGGTATATGGGTCTCCGTGTTGGAAGATTATTAAACTCTTTTATTGTCTGCGCCGGGAGATATTTACCTGCTACATTGGTTTTTTGGGGAGGTTTCTCACGGTTTCTGGTGGTCTTTCCCTGCTTCCCATGACCGGCGTCGTTGGTGGGTGTGTCATTTGGGAATATCACTCCCGGTTACATCTTATGCTGTGATTTATCCTGTCTCTGTTAACGGGGTTTGCGACTGGGGTCTTCATTGGTCGGGGATTTCCCCTCTTACAGGGTTTGTGTTACATTTTTTGGCTATATCTTTTTGCGGTGGGTATGGGGGACATGCTGCCGGAAAATAACCCCCCGGTGGATGAAAATATCACCGTTTCCGACTACAGGATGGAGGAAGCGGGATGCTTCCTGCCGGCCACGCGTTTCAGGTCTCTCAAAGGGAAACGGCCACTTGGCTCGGTAGACGGTCAGAATTTGAGCCGTGGCAAATCTCAGTGTGGACGGGTGGAGGGGCAGCGGACATCGGTGGAGACCGTGGCTTCGGGCCCTTCCGTCGGTAGTGATTTGCGTTTACCTGTTGCGGCTTCACGGGGACCATCTGGCTCGACTTCCCGCGCTGCTCGTCGTCGGATGGGCAAGTATTTTCGCAGGCCTGGGGAGGTTTCACTTGCTGTGGGTCGTGATATTGGCATGGAGGAAGTTGTGGAATTCAATATGACTGCATTGGTGGGTAAGTTCTCATATCATGCCATGAACCGTCGAGATATTGTCAGCTGGGTCACGGCTAAATGGAAACCTGTTTTAAATTACACTCCTCGTGTTATTGCCTTGTCGTATGGATGGTATGGTTTCAAATTCAGACAGGAGGCACATTGTAACCGTATTCTGGATGGTCTATGGCTCCATGGTCCTGGGAGTCTTATGTTACAGCGTTGGCATACAGATTTTGCCCCTGAGACGGCTTCGGTTCGCCTTCGACACCTATGGGTCCTTCTACCTGGTCTACCTCTCGCACTCTGGAACCGCGGGGCTTTCGAAGCCATTGGTAACTGTCTTGGCCGTTTTCTGCATGTGGAGGAGGGGCACCTTCACGGATTTGATCGTCGGATGGGTAGACTCCTTGTGGAGGTGGATATCTCCTTGGGCCTTATTGATGAAATAAATATCAGCTGGAGGGGAAGAAAGTTCAGGCAGCTCATTGATTATTGGGGAATCCCCTTCCGCTGCTCAAATTGTAAGGCGGTGGGTCATTTATGGAGACAATGCACTGCTCCTGCATCTTCGGGTCGGAACTTGGACGGGGGTCCGTGCTGGTCATCGGACGAGGGTAGTGAGCTTGAGCATGATGCCTCTGGCGACATGGATGGCTTCTCCAATCGTGTGTCTACTATTGATGCACTTGATTCGGCACTGTTCCGTAAGTTAAAAGCACAGGACCCTCTTTTCTTTCAGTCTCTCAATGAAATTGATATTTCATTTATCAATAATTTAGATATAAACAATGGAAATGATGGTAATTACACATGTCGTAGCCAGCCCTTGTCGTCTATCTCCTCGGGTACTGAACAAGGCACATCTGATGCTTATGGGGATGACGACCCTGTCACTATACATGAACTGAATGAGAATGTGAATGAGCTTCATATATCTGAAACCTCCCCTATCACTAAGGAGACCCCGGGTTTCCTTTCCCCTGTTTCTCCGACGGTGGTTATTGGCAGTGAATCTATGGATCCTCCTATTGTTTCTGTGGCTGATGGGGAGGGGGGGTTTTCGGATATCCCCCCTGGCCCGGACGTGGGGTCCGACTATTTGCCTGGGTGTCGCAATGATATGAATTCTACAATGGAACCGTGTTTTTCTGAGGCCCCTGGGAGGGTAATCCATATCCCATCTTTTTCTGAGGTGGTGAAGAAGACACCCATCCCAACCTTCTACAAAAATCGGATATTAGAGGAAACTGTGGTTTTTTCTGGGCAGGTGGCTGATGCTGGTGTTGTGAAACCCTCCGCATATCTGGGAGTCGATATTAATTCTTCTGGGTCGCCCTCACTTACGGTGGGTGATAGGGGCGTGGAAAAGGGGGCCCATAAGGGAGGACTGGCCACGGATTTCTCTCCACTAAAAACGAGGAGTGCCAGGAAAAACAAGATGGCCGCAACGGTGGGAGATGTTGCTGGCCATTGTGGTGGGGACTCTCCCAACTCTTCTGATACTCGGGCTCTTAGAGGAATGAAGGCCCTTGCAAGGGTTAGAAAATGATCTTATTCTCTCTTAATATCCGTGGGGTGGGGGGTTTACCCAAACAATTGGCCCTCAAACGTGTCCTGAACATTACTAATCCGGATCTTATACTCTTACAAGAGACTATGGTGAGTGGGGATAAGGCCCGATCCTTTTTTAACAAAATCAAGCCGGGATGGATGATTTGCACTGTGGATGCCGTTGGCCTCTCTGGTGGCCTTCTTGCGGCCTGGAATCCTTTGGTCTTCAAACTTTGTCCTTCTGTTACCTCTCTGGGTATTCTACTATCTGGCAACATCAGGGGGTTGGATAAAAACATTAATATTATCAATTGCTATGGACCTTACTCTAACCGGATGGATTTCTGGGACCAGGCTGTCTCGGATCATTTACTGGAATTGGAAAATTTAATCCTGGCTGGGGATTTAAACTTCACTTGGGGTGATGCTGAGGTCTGGGGCAGTGTGGCTCGGAGAGATCCACTGGGCCCATATTTTGTAAATCTCTTCAAAAAAATTTCCCTGGTCGATGTGGCTCCGCAGCCTTTAGCACCAACTTGGAATAATGGTCGTTTGGGTGATATGTCGATTAGGAAGAGAATCGACCGGTTCTTTATTGCTGAAGCACTCTTGGACAGCCTCCATAACTACAGATCCTGGATACATCAAATAAAAATTAGTGATCACCTGCCTATTATCCTACAGTTCGATGTCGAAGATTCAAAACTGTGTTATCCTTTCAAATTCAATTCTACATGGCTTGCGGATGAGGAATACACCCTGGGTCTGCGGGCGGAATGGTTAGCGGTGGATGTCTCGGGGGAACGCACTGCTATGGATAAGCTGGCGGTGAAACTTAAATATATCAGAAATTACACTATTACATGGGAAAAGAACAAGAAGGCTGTGATGAATAAGGAACTCGTTGAAATTGAGGCTGATATGAAGTCTCTGTTGACGCGTAATCCTGAGAATGGATTATGCCCTGGTGACGTGAACATATTATCCTCTTTGGAAAGTCGTAAGCTTAAAATCCTCCTGGCACATGAGGAGACTTGGCGTCTGAAGAGTCGTGCCACATGGCTCAATGCTGGGGACCAGAATACAAAATTTTTTCACAGGTATGCGGATGCAAGAAGGATGCATAATGCTATATGGGACCTGAATGATCATGGTGGCCGGAGGATCTGGGGGAATGATGAACTGATGGGGGAAGCCTCACGACATTTCCATGATTATTATTGTGATCCAAAGAACACTTCCTTGGCTGAACAATTCAAGGTTATTAAGGAATACCCCCGTATGTTCAACGATGAGGAGGGGATGGACATTTATAGGGATGTTACGTTGCTAGATGTGGAAAACACACTTCATGGATTTGCCAAAGATAAATCTCCTGGGCCGGATGGATGGACGGTGGAGATATTTATTCATTTCTTTGATATAATGGGGGAGGATATCAGATTGGCGGTGGAGGAATCCAGGAAAACTGGCACTGTTTCGGGGGCTTTAAATTCCACATATCTGACACTTATCCCGAAAACATCTCACCCTGATAGTTATAATGATTTTAGACCTATCGCTCTCTGCAATCTTGTGTACAAAGTTATTGCCAAAATCATTGCTGATCGGATAAAACCCATCCTGTCCAATTATATATCGATGGAGCAGTATGGTTTTTTACAAGGCCGTCAGATCCATGATGCGGTGGGGGTGGCACAGGAGGTTCTTCATTCTGTGAAACTGAAACGACTGGAAGCTCTTATACTTCAGCTGGATTTAGTGAAAGCATATGATAGGGTGAATTGGGACTTCCTGAGACTGATACTGATTCAGATTGGTCTGCCCTGGCAGGTGATGAAGTGGATTATGGCTTGTGCAAACTCGGTAAATTATGCAATATTGATTAATGGACACCCTACTGATTTCTTTAAAGCGACCAGGGGATTGCGTCAGGGATGCCCACTATCACCTCTCCTTTTTATACTGATTATGGAAGGTCTGAGTCTTACCATCAATAAAGCAAAGAGGGATGGGCTGATAGAGGGCATTAAGATTACCAGAGATATTGCAGTTACACATTCATTGTTCGTGGACGATGCTTTGTTGTTTGGTAAGGGCAACCTGGACGAGAGGGTTCATTATAAGAAAATTTTGGACTTATTCTGCTCGGTAACTGGCATGACTATTAGTTACATCAAATCACAGTTTATTAAACATTCTCTGGAATTGGAGGCTGAAGCTGCTATTGGATCTATTTTCCCTCTCAAATTCCTGGAGATGGAGACGGGAACTAAATATCTTGGCTTTTATTTAAAACCTGATAATTACCGGTCACATGACTGGACATGGCTTATTCGAAGATTTGAAGGTCATATCAGTCACTGGAGCTTTCGTTATTTATCTTTGGGTGGCAGGCTGACGCTGGCTAAAAGTGTTCTGCAGAACTTGGGGGTATATTGGTTCACCCTCTGCAAGGTTCCTAGATCCATTCTATGCCACATACGCAGCAAGATGTATAACTTCTTATGGTCAGGTGGTAGTGACTCTAAAAAATTTCACCTCGTTAAATGGACTGTCCTGGCGCGCCCTTGGAAACTGGGGGGATGGAACTTAAAGGATTTAGACCTTTTTGTACAGGCCTTACATGCAAAATGTCTCTGGCGTGCTCTATTTGTCAAATCTGCTTGGGGCCTGATTATTAGAGCCAAGTATCTGAGAAATATATCAGTTGCAAACTGGTTCCGTCTGGAACGTCACCCAACGGTTGGGATATCAAACTTTTGGAATGGTATGATGGGTTCTTACAAGATTGTCTCTCAATGGATCGCTTGGAAACCTGGAAATGGTCGTGACATTAAATTGGGCCTTGATCCGATCGTGGGAGGTCCTAAGGAACATACTCTCTCGGTAGATTTGAGGATGCATCTCTCACAGAAAGGATATTTCTCACTGGCTCATGCCTTTGACCATTGTAGGGATGGACATCCTCGATGGATCACTGCTTCACAACTGGGCTTATCTGGAGCTATGGGGTTTGAATGGAATGTATATACCAGATCATTTTATCAATCCAGACTACTCTTAAATGAAGAGGCCGATTCCTTATCATGGTCGTGGGATGTGTCTGGTGGAAGGGTCTCGACGCATCTGGCATATGAGGCGTGCCTTGCCGGGTCTAACACTGTGGATACCTGGTGGAAGAAGGCCATCTGGAAAATGAACATGCCTCTCAAGGTAAAGTGTTTTTCCTGGCTCGTGCTTGCAAATCGGGTGCTCACTTGGGACAACCTATGCAGGCGTGGATACATTGGCCCTGGATGGTGTCCCCTATGCTGCTCTGTGGGGGAGACCGTGGAACACCTATTTATGCATTGTGGCTTCATACGTGACCTGTGGAATTTGATTGCTGTTGGTGTCGGTGTGCAATTCTCCTGGGACTTTCACTCCCTTGGTGACTGCTTGGAATCTTGGTCACATCTGCCTGTTGTTTGTAAAGAACTCCCATACTTCATGATCTGGGAGGTCTGGAGAACTCGCAATCTTTACATCTTTGAGGATGTGAAACCTTTTTGTGCGGGATTATGCTTCAAAATCATTGCTGCTTACAGGGAATTCACAAACACTGTTAAGTCTGCTGTGGGTATGAGTACTCGTCGGCTGAAAAATCGATTGTCACCTCCCATCTTGGTATTCCCATGTGGTTTTTTTGACGGGGCTGCTACTTGCTGGAATGGCGCGGGTGGCTCGGGTGCAACATTACATTTTACATGTTCCATCACTGTGCACTTGTGGTTAAATCTGGGTATGGGATCGAATACGAGAAGTGAGGTTTGTGCTCTCTGGTTACTATTATATTGGGCTCGGTTGCGGGGGATTCACTCTCTTGTTACTTTTGGAGACTCTTCGGCTGTTATCTCCTGGGCAAAGGGTTTATCTCCACTCAATGTATCTGGCCTCACACATTGGCTGGAAGCGGCGAGGAAGCTCATTCTGGAATTTGAACATATCCACTTTGAACATATATATAGGGAGGTCAATCAGGAGGCTGATATGCTATCCAAACGAGCTCTCCATTCTCAGGCTGGATCCATCATGTGGCAGGAATGGCGGGATGATACACTTTTTGATAATGGATCCCATCTGCTACACTGGACATGATGATGTGTCTTTCTTTGCTTTTACATATATGTTTTCTTTCTGATGTGGGCGATATTTATCTTTACTTTTGACTCCTTGTATATATGTGCAGATCTTTGATATACCATGCGTCCAACTCCTTGTTGGACTTAATATTACCTAGTATTATATATGCGACAGACTATTGCAGCTGTGAATATTTGGTAGCAGCTGACTTTTTTTGGGACCCGCTCCGGGGTATCAGTGCTGACTGGAGTTGTTATTTTTTGACATAGTATATATGCTTTCAGGTTATGTTACATTATATGTGGGGATCTATATCCTATCTGTTGTTGTGATAGGAGGTCATGATTGATTTTTGGGATACCACTCTGACTGTATGTATTTAGGGGACTTGATATACTGCATGGTTTTGATATTACTAGACATTTGCTATCTGGCCTTTTAAAACCGGTTTGTCCCGGGTTTATTCTGATCTTATTGTATAAGGTGAAGTTGTGGTTGACATTTGGACTCATTTTACTATTTCGCATATTAATAGTAAGTTATATTTTCATGTGAAAAAATGTACCTTTCTGCATATTTTAATATATTGTGCACGTGAAAGTGTGTACCTTTTGTTTTAAATTTTAATTTTAAAATTAACGTGTATATTAAATAATTGATAATTTGCGCCTAATCCGAATTTGGATCCAAATAAAGAATGTTGACACATTATGATTGGTAAATGGCTCCTCATGGTTAAGCACGAGGAGAGGACATAGTGGGGATGTAAAGGCCTCTTGACATGCATCGAGCAATTATCCTTGTATTAATGTACAAAATATTAAATATTTATTGCATTCAATTTTTTTCTTTAATCCAAGTCGTGAATGTATCTCATTTATTGTGAATGTATCTCATAGATAAATGAAGAAGAGAAAAAAAGGAAGGAACTTGAATGTTTAGGGAAGTTGAAGGGTTGGGGACACTTGACCATCTAGATATCCCCCTAAGTCAGCCATCCATCTATTTACCCTAGGGGTTTTTGGTTGAGGTTTATGGAACGCTGTTCAAAATGTTCTACGGGAAGATGATGCTACTCCAAAGAGTCTATAAGTGTACCATTTCCAACAATAAAGAGAGCTATGTGGAGCTTTGAATGTTGGTTTTCCCATTTGGGTTTCCAAGGTAAATTTTGTGTTCATATTCAATACTTTCTCATGTGTGTTCATTTTTCTATATTACTTGTTTATTGTGTTGATTGATAGATTCCTAGTGTCATTAAATGGTTGTCATTAAGCTATCAAAAGTATCATGTGAGCAACAAGTAGTTTAAATGGTGTTATTGTTGTATATCTCCTATGTTTCCTAAACTAGGGGAGTTCCAACAACTAGAAGATCTCTCATTCGTTGGATGCCCAATTGATCTCAGAGATCAATGGACTAAATTTAATTTTTGTTGTAGTTGTTTAGTAGTTTTTTGAATTGATTTTTATGAGTTATTAATGCCCAGGGAAAACTCAAAAGTACCAAGGTGAATTTAATCTTGTTGGGGAAAATGTAAATTACTGAAGATAAATAAAAAAATGTTTTAGGAGATCTATGCTAGTGAAACTGGAAAGCTATGAGCTTTTATTTTATGGATCACATGGCATCAGAGCCCATGTTCGAATACATCTGCTGAGACCTATATGGTTAATACATGTAGTGATTATAAAAGGAACGGAGAGGAATTATTGATAGGCTTGGAAAGAAGCAGAGCATCAACAATGACAAGAGATCATCATGAAGAAGAAGAAAAAGGACCCCAAGACTAGATTAGATTAGCTAGAGTAGAGCTTAAGCAAACTCACAAATATGGTAGCAAAACTGTAACTGACATCAAAGGGCATAAAGTCCACCTCAGAGCATGAGATTAGCATAGAGAATCAGAAGAAATATGAAGTAGATATGGAGTTAGAGGGAAAAGTGGAGATGGATGTAGGAGAGTGTAGTTATAACAAGCTATAGGTACCTTTTCGTGTGGAGGACAAAGTAGACATCAAACCTTATGCAGGTGAAGTGGATGCCATCGAGTTGAATCAATGGCTACAACATATGGAAGTGTACTTCATTGTACATGAGGTCATGAGAAGACAAAGGAATGCATGTGCCCACTTAAAGCTTGAATCCCATACATTGGCTTGGTGGGAGAGTGATGCAACAAGTAGGGCACTGGAAAATGAGCCACTGGTGACTGATTGAGGAGTGTTCAAAGACATGATCAAGGAACAATTCTATCCAATTGGGTATGAAGAGCAACAACAAATAATGTGTCATTACTTCAGGAAAAGACAAGGACAATCCATGCAAGATTTCACTACTGAGTGAACAAGAAGAGAACTATTCAACTTGGAGTATCTTTGAAGAGTCCAAAAATGTTGATTAAATACCTAGGTGCATTTCTACCCGAAATTTGGCATATTGTTTCGACCTAAGACAATTGATGAAGCTAGCATCCAAGCACGGTATCTTAAGGGAAGCAAGGGGAAGCAAGAACCTACTAAACATAAGAAGGTAGAATCCCATGAACAAAAGAAAGGGAGAGGACAGAAGAAATAGAATGAGAATAAGACTATAGCAACAACACATGAGACTAACCGCTCTTCCAAACAGTGTAAGGCTTGTGAAAAGACTCGATCATATAGAGGAGAATTGTTGGAAAATACATCTTGAAAATCCCCAAAAGAAATTTCAAGGAAGGAAGAAGAAAAAGAAAGGCCTTCATTACTGTGGATACCAAGGAAAACGTGGAAAACACCTCAGACTTGGAAGGAAAGGTGAGTTGCACCACTCTATAGTGGGAAGTAAGCATGGTTGGTTGTAGTCAACAGGAGGACAAAAAGATGGCAGAATTATTCAGTATCAAAATCCACATCAAATAGAGTAAAATGGATTGCTTGTTTGATCTAGGTTCCTAATCCAACTTGATATTTGCACTGTTGGTTGAGAAGCTTGGCTTAGAGACCCAAGAACATCCATGGCCATATCCCCTAGGTTGGGTGAGACAAGATGTGGAGCTGAAGATAAATAAGCAATGCATGTTTAAATTTTCCATTAACCAAAAATTTGTGGATGAGGTAGTTGTAGATGTGGTTCCTTTGGACATTTGTGGGGTCATCTTGGGAAGCCCATACTTATATGTGGGTGTTGGAAGACAGTTTGGTAAGGAAGAATCGCAGCTTCGTCGATGCTGCGACACGTCAGAAGAGGTTGCAGAAGGCAGAAGGCTAGAGTATTTTTATGTATTTTTGAGTCGATTGTACCGCAGAATGCGCGTTTTTGGGCCATTGGACAAAATAATATGTAATTTTGAGTTAATTGTACCGCAGTAGGCAGGTTTTTGGGTCATTTGGACTGCGTCAGCTAGATTTTGGGTCATTTGTCCAAGTGTCGGTTAGGAAGTCGTCAGTAAGTAAACAAACTTTGTAAAGGCGGAAGCCTACATAAATTCATAAGTTGTAAGTGTAATGGCATCTTGGTACGGATCTTTGGATGTTGATTTGTGTGCATCTTTGGGTCTGTATGTGAGATCGAGGGATATTGCCGAGATATGGTTTTGCGGAGATATTGTATAAGGGTTTTGGCTGAAGTAATATGACATGACTGAAGTGTTTGGTGAAATTCCTTGTGTACCTTTTATGCATGTTGCGATGGTTTCTTGCTACAGTTAATACTTTAATATTCTACTTGTCATGATGAATGAATTTGTGGAATGATGCTATGAGTATGAATGATGTTGAACTTGAATGCATAGTTCTGTCTTAAATGTTCCGATAAGTTAAGTAAGTAAGATATTGCCACAATCATCCTCCTTCATTTGGCAGAAACATGGTTCTGTCCACTCTCCCTTGATCGCCTCATATGAGACCTCATTTGCTCTGCAGGTGTTGCTGGACAGGGTAAAACCTGTCTGGGTTGGTGCTCAGGGAGATCGCAGTGGGTTGGTGTCGACAGTGATGGGAACCCCTGTCGACTAGGTATGAGTCAACAAATGGTTCCATTGCCGAGACTGTGGGTGAAATGAAAGGAGAGACATGTTGTGGCATACGACGAAACCGAAAATACAGAGATGGTTTGATTAGAAGTTGCAGGAGTTTGCTGAAGAAGAAAGCCGAAAGACTCGACTGAAAGTAGATCAATGGGTGGGAAGATATATTCATGACGGTCCACATGAATGGTTTTTTTGTGAATCCCCGGTCCTTTTGTTCGAGTGGTTGGCGAAGTTGACATTTCAGAAAAGGAACCACCAAGGTGGTGAACCGACGACTTGGACCCCGGAGTTGATCAAGAATTGCAGGAAGTTGACAATAAAGCATCGCGGGCTGTCGAAGTGTGGCTTGATAGCATCTTGGAAGGATATATCATTGAATTCGCAGTTGATATGCAGAAGTCCTACAATGAAGCTAAAAGGTACTTCTTTCACGAACCCCGGGGAAGGTTTCTACTGTCGCTTCAACTATCCATTAAGATGCTTATTTGCGAGAAGGGTATATTGAAGATGCATCTGGATCAATAAGCAGCCTGGTGGGCGGAGGCCATGGGTGTCGCGACGGCAGGGGGGCGACGCATGGAATAATCAGGTGTAGATGGGTGCAGGTCATGACGAGACTGTGAGTGAAGTCGAGGAAGAGAGTGGTCTTACAAGGGGAGGAGCGAGGTTTCGACAGGAAAAGAGGCAGAGGATAGGAGAAGGTCCTATTGCGATCGAACCGCTAGTTTGTGAAGGAAGACCACACGGGACAAAGAGACCTCACAATCCGGACAAAGACGCACAGGCTATGCCCAGGATAGCGGCAGGACCTAACCTCAGTAGCAACGTAGCCACACCTCCACTCACTATCTGTCAACCAATAAGAAACACCACTTTGACCCCACCGAGTCAACAAAACTTGATCGATAGTAGTTTAGTACCTGTAGGAAGGAAGCCCAGGATGGCGGGCGATGATGCTAAGTTACCATTGTTCCATGGTAATGGGACAGATAACCTAGAATAGTATTGGTTTTTGTGTGAAGCGGTATGGACCGTAAAATAGATCACTGATGATGATGCCAAGAAAGGACAGCTGGCGACAACTTTGCGAGGTCGCGCCTTAGATTGGTTTATGAAATTTGTTTTAGTCCCTACAGGAGCTCCAACGAAGTCACTCGATGAGATCAGGGATGGGTTGATTGCAAAATTTAGGAAGCCCAAGTCTGAGGCTCAATATATCACAGAATTGAAAGAAATTAAGCAGTATCCCAACGAGACGGTGTGGGATTTTGACCAGTGGTTCAAAACGCTGATGGCAAGGGTTAGTTTCGACATGAGTGTGCTTTAACATCAAGAGTGGTTCATCGCGGCACTGCTACCGTACATTCAGATACCGTTGATGCAACAGAACATCACAACACCCAGTGAGGCTCTGGAGATTGCAATGCAATTGGAGGCGTCGCTGATTAGTGAAAATGCAGCTGGGATGTCGCAGATACAGACACATCTGGCTAACTTAACCATACAGCTGCAAGATTTGAAGAAGGGAAAGGAGTTGCGCGAAGAAGTATGGTGCACACGATGTCGAGGGGAAGAGCATACAAAGGACAATTGCCCCGACTTCTGCAACTATTTGGTTTCAGGAGTGCCAAACCCATTGAATGGGGGTGGCATGCCGTGGTGTTTCATTTGTCAGGTATATGGGCACCGTCATGAAGAATGTCCATAAATGTAGAAAATGGTCACCAAACTGATGAATCTGTATTGCACTTTCTGTAAATCGGTGGGACACGATGACAAATATTGTCGAGCATATGGGTTGCTCCATGAGAGAACGTACGACGCATTCTACGTAAAGGATGACCAGTGTGTTGTACAACAACCGCAACTACAGCCACAGGTAGCCCAGTCGCTACCTCAACCACAGGTAGAGTTTGTACCGCAGCAGCAATTTGTGCCGCAATATGCCCCGATGCAAATGGCTCCACAAAAGCCACAGTACGTTCAACAACTGCAATATGCACAGCAAGGGCAAGGCACGCAACTAGCTCCGATGCAGCAACAGTAAAACCAACCGCAGTACCAACAACAGGGTGGATTCCATGGAGGATTTCGGGGTGGACGCAGCGGAGCATTTGGTCGTGGAGGAAGACGAAGAGGTCGCGGACCTGTTCAGTGCTATCATTGTGTAGTATGGGGACACTATCAGTGCGATTTTCCACTACTGTAGATGCAGTGTACATTTTTCTTTGTTACAGATCATACAGTGGAGAACTGCCCATAGTTGATTGCACGATGGCGGCCAGGGAATGTTCCGCAGTTGCAGAACCAGGCACAACCACCAGTACAGAATCAGGTGCCACAACTGGTACAACAACCAGTGCAGAACCAGAACCAACATCCCATTCCGAACGCTAATCAAAATGTGAACCAACCAGGGAACCTGGCGCCAAATCAGAATCAGGGTGCAAATGTTGCGACAATTTCTTTGGAGCCGAGACCACAAGATGCAGATGTCGCAGTTATTACGCGGGGAGGCATAGCAACAGGAGGGGATATTCGAAAGGACGGGTAGAAGAAGGCAACATTTGATGTTGAGTTGGAGCACGATACATTCTTCAGGAATGTCATGCATTGGACCAGGATCGTGGCAAAGCTATCATCTGTGACATGCCCCCTTTTTTTTATGCAACTTCAGAGGCGGGTCCATCAGCAAAGTATAGAACCTTATAGAAGTTTTTTGAGAGCTGTTTATTGTTGGCAAGAGATCTTGCAACCCTTACTGATATTGAAGGGTTGTTGCAACATCCAGCTAGGGGATGGCAGGAGTCCGCGGTAAACTCCTTACAGCGGCGAAAGACAGGTAAGGAGATGCGAATGAATATATCGATTGGGGACTATGATGTTGATTCACTTATTTTCGATCTTGGTTCGGATTTCAACATCTTAACCAAGTAGGCATGGAAGAAAATGGGGATCCCCCCATTGAGCTGGTCTCCTATACAGCTTCGATTAGCTAATCATGCTAAAGTGACGCCGATTGGGAGAGTCCCACGATTGGTGGTGGATAGTGAGGGCATGCAGACCCACGCTGACTTCAATGTCATCGAAGTGGTTGAAGGAGGGAGTTCATATCCCACGTTGCTGGGGATCGGATGGGCTAACGACAGTGGAGCGGTAATCAACTTCAAGCGGTGAATGATGACTTTTAAAAACCATGATCTTAGAGTCATAGCCCCGTTGGATCCAGCTGAAGGATGCTGATACTATGAGCCAATAAAGGACGAAAATCCGAGTGGATGGGACCATGTGTTGACATTATATTTGAAAATACTCAAACCCTAAAAGATTTGTTAAAAAAATATCCAAAAGAAGTGAAATTACTACAGATGGGTTGAAATAAAGGGTCATAATACAAAATTAACCAAGGAAAAACATACATATGCAATAGTCCGAAAATAATTATTGAAAAGGTTAAGTCTTGATGAAGTTTCAATGGCGGAGATGACAATAATAGAGATCAACGGCTGTCAGGATTTCCCGCACCGCCCAAAGGATCGTTTGCAAATGTTGGTGAGTGGTTGCGGACATAATACCGCCAGGTACATGTCATATTCTCATTGATCCGCATCAACGGGATAGTGGTATCACAAACCACTACAACGCCGTGTGGAACCACCAAAGGATAATACATGGTGGGCCATAACACGTGACAGATGCAGAAGGCGCAAGGGAATACACCACATGTTGATATTAATCGGAGGGACGATATACATTGGGACAAAATCGACGGCCAAGATTCATCCGCATCATGGGAAGTGCGCACTCAATAGAAGAAAGAGCGGTTGCGGAAATTAAACCACTCTAACAAGTGTCAGAAAATGGTTGATCTGCACACAGTAAAAACCGGAGAAGAAAACCGTTATTGGGATCGCGGATACCACCATGGGAAATAAAGGAACACAAGATCTAATGGATCAAATCAAAAGGCTCATGATCAACGGTTGGATATAAAGTACATTCGGAAACCTGCCAGAAAGTTAAGCAAAAAGGCTTATATAAAACAAAAGGGTTTCAAATAACGACATTTTGTATATGTGTCGTTATCCCTGGGAGCTCTGAAGACTAGTGGAGATCAGCAGTTGCGACAGAAGGATAAAGACATGTCTATATAGGTACGGTCGGGTGACCTGACCCACATTTTTAACGAAATTTTGTTTGTAGAAATGATTTAAATGGAAACTGTACATGATGTAGATGTTTTTAAAGCAAAAGAAGCCCTAATCAGGTTACTAGTCACTGAAGTTAAACTTAAGTTGTCTAAATTATTAGAAGAAGGTATAGACATGCACAGAGTCCACCAGTCATCCTTGTTAACCTTCTGCCCGGACCAAATCCCATCTTTTCCAGAATTTGTGTCGTGGTGTGCTGAGAATTCTTCCAGAGAAGAAAGAACTGTTTTAGATAGTCTAAAAATCAGAGTTGTTTGTAAAATAGAGCTTGTCGTAATAATTAAAGCCCTAGAAATAGAATTTTCCTAAACCCTCGAGTCTGAGATTTTTTCTGAAACTTCTGTTATTGAATATTATCATCAAACCCTTCAATATGATAGAGAAATTTTTTTTCTACGTGTCTTAAACCAGAAACCAACATTTCAGATATCCCGTACCCTATAGATATCAATTTATTTGACGAAAATACCTAGTTGGTTCTGACATTGTTGGATTTAATCCTAGGGTTCGATACAGCCATGTATGTAACTGATTTTCAGTTAAGTATTTTGTATAAAATGAGTACAATTCAGTCAGGGATTGATGAAAATCAAATTCCTCGACTTAATTTTGAAGAATTTTTTACTGAGAAGATTCATGACCAGATGGTCAATTTCCCCACTCTGAGGCATTTCAGATTTCAGTCTTTTTTGATGAAAATGATCATGGTGGCCAGTCATGAAAAGTTACAATTCCCTGAGATCATTTTCACAAAGTTATTAGAAAATAACATGTTTAATTACATAAATCATATGCTCTCTGAGATTTAAAGAATGATTTTCGGTGAAAAATTGCATAGTGTATTACTAGAAATGCAAGCATGTATGCAATTGAGTGCAGAGTATGTTGTAGGAGATTGGTTCTTGTCAAAGGACAGTACAGTGATCATATTATATGGTTTCAAACAACTGTATGTCATAATTGACAGGCTATGTATAGCGCTCTCCTTCTACGGGATCCAATGGAGCACTCACAGGGTATCCATCTAAAACAACATCTGTTTCTGCTTCAGGTTCAAAACGGTGTTATTTCAAAAATCCCAGTCAATTCCTAATAGGGCCAGATAAGGGTCCATCTCATCCATGATCTCGATCACTTCAAAGTTTACTATCATATTTACCCCATAAATATATACCTGAACTTTTTTCAACCTACCTAACAGAATTTTCCTAAATAATCTAATAGCACTTTTCCTTCCCCCGCCCAATGTGTTATGAACGTCATAATACCGAATGATAACCTTTCTAAATCTTTTCTAAAATGCGCCACATTTTTGCATGAGGGAAGGTCAACTCAAAAGGAGGGTCCTGGCCTTACCTTCAAAGACCATATCTTCCCGAACTCTAGCTAGCTTTTTATGGGTTCAATTTTGGCAGAATTAACCTTACTTGAAAAACGAGTACCAAGAAATAAGATACCATACCTCAGAAAGAAGATACCACATAAAGTCGGGAATAAAATGGGAAATAAGAATCTATTTTGTACTTCAGTGAATAAGGGAGATTTTTTGGGTCTTACCAGACCTGGAAATTGGAAGAGGATGGGATAGAAGCAAGGGTTGGGTGTATTCCCCACAGAGTAGGAGAGAAAGCACCCTTTAAACTTGCTAAGGGTCAGTGATTATAGTGCTATCCCACTTGAGGAGTAAGCGGGGAAGCCGCAGACAGAAAGCTACTACAGAAAGCTACTACCGGTTGTGGGTGGGAAATAAAGAAGTTGGAGCACTTGGTAACTTATAAGGTAAAAATCTAAACTTATAAAGGGGTAACTAAGCTACAAGGCGGTCTATCTATTGCTATCGGATTGAAAACCAAGCAAGAGCAAGGCGGCCCCGGGAATGGTTTCAAATAGTTTTCTAAGGATTTGCTCCAATTCAACCGGTACCCATCCAATCTTAGTTCGTGGAGCTAATAAGAGGCATGTGAATCTGCTTCGGGGAAGATAAAGATGGGTCGATGAAGAACCTAAATACAGAGCTAGCCCACCATGTTCCTTTATATAAGCCTCTTAAAATATTAATAATCGTTCAATACTGCCTCAACGTATGATTATTTACCGTTAGACCCTGGACAGTGGCATTGTTAGAATAAATAAGTAAAGTAACAACCACCTCCGTACGCACTACACACTTGAGCACCGCGCGTCGTTGATCACTAATATAAAGAGATAAACGCTCTTCTGGTCGTCTCCCGTGAATCTAAGCTTGGTTCCTTGCCCCTGTACTGGATGGCATGTGCCGGCGTTATACTGTTGATTTCTTCCGTACCCACCACGACGCGAGAGAATCTTACATCCAATTATGAAATAACCAAATAGATAGGAGGGGCTTTGTACCGACTACCGCTTTATCCACCGCCTTTCCCACCTCCTCTACCATCTCTGCTTATGGTTCTTAAACAAGATGAACTGTAACTAGCACTGCTCAAACGGATGCCCGTAATTCATCAACTGGTTCAAGAGAAACTTGGTCAATTCTTATGGTAGGCCCTTCACCTAGCTACCATGCACGGGTTCTTTGGCTCTGAAGCTGCACATAGATTTATAGGTAAATAAGAATACAGAGAGGAGCTGCGCGCTTTAGCATAGTGCTTCACCCTTAAAGCCCCTATATAGTGAAATGAGTGATGAGCCCTAGTGCTTTGTAATATAAACCATGTAAATAATCCATGCGCTTATCTACAGCTTATGAAATAGAGTATACTTAATAAACTGCTTATTTCACTACTGCCCTACTCTCCTTAAGATATGGGAGGCTTGAGCAAGGTAGAAAAATGCAAATTGAATAAATAAAGAGACTTCATTTTGTACTTTATATTTCTCTCTTTTGCCGTCTCGTTATAACTCCTATTTTGCTATTGCGAAGCCTGATCCGACTAGCTATTCTGGAACTAAAAACCATGTTCTATTTGGCCTCCAACTAGTTCTAATTGTAGTGAACTCGAAATGAGACCCATTCTTAGCGGTAGCGAAGGCAAGTGCACCTTACTTCTAAGAGCTACCAGCGAGTCCCTGAGCTTGCCACAAAGAAGCAAGAGTTGTATCCATTCTTTGAATGCCCAATTCAATCTCCATTCTTTTCTTGAGTTCCCTAGTACCCTTCCTTTCTACCTGAGTTCCAGCGAAGAATCGGGTCTTCTTAGCCTTAGTCATATTCTTAGTTCCATTTCCGGTCTATTAGCTAGCTTCTGAGTAAGGTACACTAGGCCATATAGACTAGCCGAACTAGCACTTTATACTATTTGTAGTCAATGCACTAATAACTACCTTTAGTCCCCTCGCCCCAGCCAAGTTCAAGCCTTAAGCAAACTTAGGTCTAAAGAAACTAGCTGCGAGTTCCCCTATCGCACTAAATCATTCCCCCAGAGAACCCCCGGTCATATTGAACTTCTTTTTATATGCTATGAGTCTAGAACTCTTATTAGTGTCTTAGTGCTATCTCTTTGCTATAGGGAACGGACACTGGCGCTCTTCACTCTTTGTTGTGGTTCCTCTGCCTGCTACGCTCTAAGGATTCCGGCCACTATGGTGTGCTCTAAATGAGGTATAAATCCAACCAAGAAGCTTAAGGGTCGAAGCTATGATCTAGTAGAATTGGTATAATTGCAAAGGTATCCATCCGGTAACAGGTTTGAGGGGTACCCAGATTCCTAGTTTATTTTGTTTCAAGGGGTATTCCTCAGATGCATTTATCTTGCTTTACAACAATAGGGGAGATAGTTGTGGAGCCGTTGGTTCATAATTCCATTCCCTCCCGGGCAAGTAGCATCCATAACTAAACCGTTCAATGTGTTTATTCGAAGCAGTCCCAGCATAATCAAATTGAAATAGAGCATTCCCACCATAAGCACCAGTTTCACCAGGATCATTTCCATAAGCAGAAGGAGCAGCATTTGAATAAGCAGCCTTCCCAGCATCACCAGTCTAACCAGTTTCATTCTCGGCATAAGCAGGTTGGGTACTTTACAATTTCACATTTGAGTGCTATCTATATTCCAAGACAGTTGGTTTATAGAGGGTACGATTCTCTTAATATAAGAAATGCTTTAATATTCCTTCCATAAAGAAAAGATTTATACTGAGTTATGACCGTGCATCAATACTATCTCTAGACATAAAATATTCTTGTCAAATCTTGAATCGTTGATGCTTGTGGCCATGAAGCAGAAATATATGCTGAAGTAATAAGGCCAAATTATATCTCCTTTGCTTGTGTGTTGTACCTTAATCTGTGAAGTCTTTTTTCATATATAATTAATATAAAACTCTAAACTATAGTCTGAATTCATACAAATAAACTAATTAATCATTCAAGCAACAATCCATCATACCTTTGTATATGTGCAAGGAAGTGAGGATGTAATGCTGGTTTTTAGATAATATGAAGCATAAAAGTGTCAACAAGGTATTAGTTCAAAGGGGTTAACTGGTTCAAAAAGTAACAAAATAGGCTCCCATCATTCCCCCCAAGAATAATATTGCTTGTCCTCAAGCAATGTCCTCCTCGGCCTTAAAAAGTATCAAGTGTAAGGCTGACCAGTTGTAGGCTAAGTGTCCAAATTATCCTTGCTCATAAAACCCAAGTGCCCTGTCCACCTGTTGCCATTGCACCATTTTCTCAGTATCTCTCCAACAAAATGTTGCTTTGTATTATAAAGGGGCACCACAACAGAGGATAATGAAATTGAAGCCCGATCCAGTTGATGCCATGTATTCACAAAGAAGAAGTATAGAATGAAGCTCTACGCAATGCGAAGTTGAAATGAGGATACCTTGTAGGTGTCCGATTCCTAAGAGTATTTGGCAAACTATGCCGTATATTATGGGAAATTAATAAGGCTTCCAAGGAATACATCTGGATAACCTCATTGTGGCAAGCAAGAGTTGCCCGTTGATGTGCTTGTACTCGCATTGAATCACCTGAATTACTAAGCAGCCTGTGGTAATCTTCTATAAAAACATGTGAAAAAGTAGAATCCTCCCGAATCATTACATTTGAGTTTAGTTCAGCTTGGTTGTAAAAGTCTTGAGCTTGTCTCCACTTAATGAGCCCATAAATAAATGAAAAGAAAGCTCTTAGTTGGACATCCGCAACATAAGGATTGGGGTTCCAACGTACATAATAAGGCAACAAAAAGTTTAACAAATACAATTCACTTTACAAATTCTGTTCATGTCCTTAAACTGTGAAGAATGTATCAATAAAAACCCATGGACTGCCCTATGGACTGGACTAGCTTAAGTATTTTACTTCCTACAATTATTCCCATCTGGGAGGACTAGGCTCATGCTTGTGACCGGATATCTACAGGCCACCTTTTCGCTCATGAATTCCCCATCCCGTTGGGTCATGATAGGCCACCCTTATAGAGGTTAATTTACCACTTTGTGGGAAGGTTAGATTTAAGGGGGGGAGGTTACGTTTAGGTAGGGCGTTGCATGTGCTCAGGGGTGGGGCCGCTCAAACTGCTAGCTTGTGTACTCCTTTTTGAGAGTGATCCGTAGGCAATAAGCACATAAACCCTCCCTAATAAGTGAGTGAGTGAGTAAAGAGTCTTTGCATAATTACATATATAAAGAATGACTGGAATAAAGATTTTAAAGCATTCAAAAGGAAAGGCTTGCTTGACCAAAGGTATACTTGCTTGACCGAAGGGAGGGCAAGGGAGGGCAAGGAAATATCATGCATGAGTTTAACGCTTTCGGATCGCATCAAATCACGAATCTAGTGTTATTACATATATAAAGAATGATCGCGTCAATCATGAAGTGCATTAAAGCTGAGAGAAACCGCGGTTGGGTGGGAATAGATAATATAAAGTAGATAAGAAACTTGTACTCTTTCCTCCATAGGTGTGCTTCGCCTCCTTTTAAGCTCTAATATTAATGAAAGGTATGTGACGTTGCAATGCCTCCTAAGCGATTCATTCAGTAAGTATTAAGTAAGAAAGTTGTATCACTTGCTAATATAATACGTATAGGGGTGTATTATGTTAAAGTTCTACGTGTTGGGGAGTAAGGGAAAGGTAAGGTAGTGAAATCCCTCCCATCCCGGGTTTTTCTATAGCAGTACCTCCTAAGCGCTTTATTCATGCAAGTGGTATAGTCTAGGTCTATAGGTGGACAGGTATTTAAGAAACACAGAAGTAAGGGGGGAAGGGTAATAAGTTTGGTTTCATGCCATCATGCCATGCTATCCTGCCCGTATAAGAGAAGGCATATGGCAGATTAATTAAGCGATGGGTATAGGTATAAGGCATGTGTTATTTCTTGGGTAAATAGTGAAAGGGATTGTTGGCTACCCTCCAGCGTATTCCTGGCTTAATCAGTGGGTTTAAGGGCATCACTCCCTCGACTTGAAGGCAGTAAGTAAAGTCTGACCAGGTGGCATGCACTTCAGTCAAAGTATATGCTAACAATGCTGTCAGTGCTCAAGTCGTTCCTTGTTTCCAATCTCCGGGGTGGTCTGGTTGTCGTTCCTCAATCCAAGAAACAGTATGAATAAGTGGGTAAATCTAACAAGTGGTTGGTAGCGCAAAAATGAAAGGCAAGTAGGTATCATCCTAGCAATGCTGTCTTCATTAATAACGAGTATCTGTAAGCCTGTCCCGATTCACATAGTGCTGGTCCTACAATTATTGCCTGGGGCTGGAGCACTAGGTTGGGTATGAGGTATAGGGTATAGGCTTTGCCAGGGTCCTCCCTAAAAGCAATAAGGCACAGAGTGGTTCCGTGGGACCTACCAGGTTGGGGGTGGTGGGTCAAAATGATAGTAATAAGAGGGTTATTCAGATTCAACATAGTCCCATCAGCTATAAAACTAAATGTGAAGTAGGTCTAACAAATCCTCCCTAATAATAGAAGTTTATTCATACAAGTTCCCGTCCCATCCAACTAAGGGTGAGGATCGAAGAGCTCTTATCCATCCGTCGTAATGTTCCCTGCGGTCTTGGGCCTGGACGCTTGAATCCAGTGGTATGTATAAATAACGTATATAGAATGCGCGAAAGCGGTTAAGCTTCGTTCGAGATCTCCATCTGAAATAGGGGCCACCTGGTGGGTAGGCAGGCATCCAGTCCAGGTTGGGTGGTTCCGGCAAATATAGAAAACGCTCTGAAACGTGCATTTTATAAAGAACAACTTGGGTTGTACAGGTTCGTAGGCATAATCCCATCCACCGGGTTCAATAACTCTTATTTATCTTCAGGTAACTGGCTAAAATCGCTTAGCGGAGCCACAGTTGAAGGTAATTAATTCAATAACTGGCCCAAGAAGAAGTACGAGTTCCTAAGTGTGTGCACCCGCTCAAGGTAGGAGAAAAGGGTGGAAACGAACGGGTTCTAGCCCGCCGCGGTAATTACGTATATAAAATAAAAGATTCAAAAGTAAAATAGATTAATTTCCCAATTCCCTACCTCCGGCTTGCTTTGTCCCGTGCGCCTTAATTAAGTGGTATAAATAAAGAACGTAATAAATACTTCAATCAAAAAGTTCAGGTCTAAATAAAAGCGTTTCCATATACACTTCCCTCGTCCGATCAATCGATCCAGCAATAAGTAAGAAAACCAGCCAGGGCTCCGCCCCTCAAGCAGGATAGAAAATCCATGTCCTGGGGTTGGTCCGGTCGATCTAAAAACCTTCGCCATCCAATGCATTTTAATAAGAAAATCCTTTTTTTACGGGTTCATACAGTTATATCATATGGGTTCCGTAACTCAAGTTTGTCTTTAGTGAACTCGATTCTGTAAGAAGCACCTCCTAATGAGTGTGTCTCTCTGTGCCACCAACAGCATAGCAACAGTAAGGAATAGATTCCTAATATGATATTTTTCGAAAGCAGCAATAGAGGCACGGAGTGGTAAAATGAAATGTCCGATAGCTTTTGTATCTAACATAAACCCTATGTTTTACCAGCATTTCTTACCTTAAGGGTTTTTGCTTTGGAGTTCCTGAGACAGAAGTTAATTGTTGAGGATAACAATTTCTTGCTTTTCAAACAAGCAACAAATATCAGGTTCCGTTCACACTTGGCCCATTCACAGTGAAAAATAAAAACGCTACTATTTATATAGAGAAATTATTGAAAGATATGGATTTTGAGACAGACATGGCTATTGAGTATGATCCGTTAAACATAATATCAAAACGGAGAACGGATCATCGCATCAAAGCATTGAATCATCAGATGATTGAGGGAATGTCTGATAGAGCCAATTGGCTGGAGTATAAGGAAGAAATCATTCCAGATTCACATGATAAAGAAATGATATTGATAGATGCAAGAGCAGAGGCAGAAAGCACGATAAATACTGCAATGATGGGGTTTAAAAGACCCATACAGGATGTAGTGAACATTGAAGGTGAAGGAACAGCAAAAGGAAAAAAATTGAAAATGGATGAACAACAAGAGTTAATGGCAGTTTCAAAAGAGGAAGGAAGAACATAAGTCAAATTACCAGAAGTCATGGTAAAGGAGTACAGTATTCAAGAATCCCCAGTGGAAGGTGATGTAAATAGACCACATAGTATGATGGATGTATTTAATGAACACAGTCAAAATAAACAGGAATCTTCTCGACAAACTAGTCAGTTATTTCCAAAGGTTAGAAATATATCCAACACCGAAGTCAATTTGTTTACTAGTAGAAATGTCAAAGAAAATTCTTTAAAATTTTCAGTTGTTACTAAAGATAAGATCTCAGAGATGAAGGTGGATTTGACAAAAATCAATACCCCAGATAAAATTTTATTGCACAGACAAACAGGGGAGGTTATATATTCAGATTATTTAGGAGCGATATTAAAGGCAGACAAATTGAAAAATTTAATGGATAAATTGAATAACCAGTTGAGATAAGAGAAAGTAGAAAATAAGTCTCGACAACAACAAATAAAAAGATTACAAATAGATTTGATAAACAAAGAGGGAGGTGCAGCAGCAAAATTACTCAAAGAAAAAGATGATACAATTCTGATGTTAAGACGAAAGTTGAAAATTCCAGACACTTTGCTTATCCAAGGAGCCGCACTAACAGTACTGGAAAAAGAAAAAGAAGAGCTGTCAAATGAAGTAAATGATGTTACCACAAAAATGTTGAAGCTCACCGAGGAAAAAGATCATTGGGAAAAAGAAAAAATTGGTTTGGAAGAGCAATTGGAGGAAATAAATAAAAAGTTAACATAAATAAGTCAGCAACAGGTACAGGCAGATACAGATGAAGATAAAATTGGATTAGATGGTCTCTTACAAGCCATGTCCCAGGTAAGTTTGAAATATGTCGAAATTAAAGAATTAAAAATGGGAATAAAGAAGCTCAAAGAAGAAAATGACTAAAGATAAGGAAATAAAAACTTTGCAAATAAGGAATCAGAAATTAATTGATAATAATAAAGGTTTGGCAGCTCATATGACAGGACAGGCTGCGATGCAAGGTTGCAAACATATGGTATGGGATCAAATTATAAAGGAAGTTGAAAAATTAAGACCTTATATTGATTATATGAGAATCAAAGAAAAAGTAGCAAAAGACTCCTTTAAGGGTTGCAGAGCAGCCAGAGAGAATTTAAACAAAAGGCCAAAAGAAATAGCACAGAGGGCAATAACTTTCTTAAACAGTTTAAGTGAAGCAGACTTGATAGAAATGAATATAATGAATAGAATTTCAGTCATTACATGGGCTAGAAGAATCTTGGGAAAATATTCACATGTTGAAAATATTGAAGCTTAAGCTGGAGATATACGGGAGGAAGTAATAAAGTTTAAGAAGCGATTTGAAAAATTAATAAACAAAGGATTCCCTGCTTTTTGGGATGAAAAGAATGAATTGATTCCTCCTAATGAATATAAGAGATTACTGTTTGACATAAGAATGGATCACAAAAAGTTTCAGCAGTTGGATCATATGCTTACAGGAAAGATTTTAATGGAGAAAATTGCGGAAGACTTTGAAATTTTAAATATGTTGATCTCAACCTATGAGAATCTTCCTCTTGTTTCTTATGCAGGTCACCTTGAAATGCGAGTCCTAATGAAGGAAATGACCAGTTATGATTTACCCACGGCCGACCAATGGAACTATGTGGACAAATATGGAAGGACAAGATATTCTGTCCATTCATAGATACATTCAAAAAAATTTCCAAGTGGCAAAATGATGCTTTTATTTTAAATTTGTAATATTGTTTGAAGACAGTTATCTATTATTTAAAGACAGTTATCTTTCGAGTTAAGACATTTTCAATTACTAGTTAAAAGAAGCAGTTATGTCAAGCTTCTTCCAAATTTTGTATAAAAGACAATGAGAGTCATTTTTGAAAGGGTTGGAAACTCTTTGAGAGACGAGATGTTTTGAAGTCAAATTTTTTATAAATAAAATGCCGTACAATGGAAATACCTATCTTTTGAGACCGGAGGTTCATGTGTTGATCAGTTTTACAGTCTGTTTTTCCCTTATCTTTATAGGTGCATGTCCACTTTCTTTGTTATATCTTTCATTATGTTCTTCTTCTATATTTAAATGAACGTTTGAAATAAATCAGGACTCATACTGGTTATGCCTCGTTTTATTGCATTTAAATATCCACTATTTCTCCAAAGTTGACAATGGATTCATCCTAGTTAGATGCCTGTTGTTGATGGACTGTCATTATTTCTTTCTATACCACCTGCAAAATCAAATTGACTGTGATATGGTTGCTATCTTGCCTCTGTGGAAATCTGTTTGGTATAAATCTCTTGCTGGCACGTTAAATATTTGAAAGTTCACTCCATGCCCAATGTTTCTTGTTTCCTTTTCAACCAAGTAAATCCTTTTGAGAAATTTTGAGCGTACTTCTATATATTTTTAGCCTTTACATATATCTTGTGAGAGAGCCCTCTCTGGTGGAAAAAATGGCTAAGTTTTCTACCTAAAGTTTGGTTTGAAATAAGTTACCTTAGGTGTTATTCTTTTACAACCAGGATAAAATCTAAGTGCTAACATTTTGGCGCCATTGCCGGGGATCGAAAGTGAAATTTTCCCTGGGAGAAACGACAGAGAAAGGTCAAATTTCTTGGGCAAGGAAGTTTGAAGTAAGTTGGTTGTAGATATTGCCCTGGCGACTTCACTCGTGAAATTTTTTTAAGGTTTTTTGAAGATATTCAAAAATAGACATTGTGGCTACAAGAAGAAATCCCGGTTTACAGTTCTTCTCAGGCATGGATAATCCAGAAAAGCTCCTCAAGACGGATAAAGGCAAAGGCAAGACAAAAGAAGGTATTCCTCAGTTTTCGAATATATTCCCTTCTTTTCAAGAAAATCTGTTTGAGGAAGAAAATATTGGTTCAAGTGAAAAAGTTTTGCTTAGAACTAAATCAGATTTTGATTTGAAAGAAACAAAAGTTGACCCAAAAAGTTTGTTGGACTATTCTTTAAAATCTGTTTGGGAAAACTTACAAAAATCTGAAAGCGCTGGGTCCGGAATATCCAAACCCAAAGAATACCTGTGCAAAGTCATAAAAAATAGGTAGTGATTGTTCCACCTTATAATCCACCACCCATGGCTGCCAAATTTTCCCCATTGGTTTTTCCCGCTGCTTTACATGATTTGCCTCAAAATTATGGATAGAGAATCGTTACTTTTGATAATGAGGGTAATTATACAACACGGCAACATGTTGATAACTTTAGTGATTTCATTGATTTAGAAGAAGTGCATTATGATGATGCAAAAATGACGTTGTTTGCCCAAATCTTGCGAGGCGAAGTCAAAAAATGGTTCAGAGATTTAGCCGCAGGATCAATTCCTAATTATGATGCTTTAACAACTCTTTTTATCGAAAGATGGGAAGACCAGAAAAATCCTTCACAGATGTTGACATAGTATAACAATCTGAAAAAAGGAGGTTTTGAGTCGGTTCAAGAATTCTCTACCAGATTTATGAAAGTTTATAACTCTATCCCTACAGATATAAAACCTCCAGTAGGAGCAGCCAAGTTACATTATGCAGATGCTTTTGAAGGTGATTTTTCATGCACATTAAGAGAAAGAAGATCTACCACTTTGGCAATAATGATGAAAGATGCGGTGGAAGTTGAAGCTAATATGATGGCTTCTGGAAAGATGAGGCATAGAGATATAGACTGAAAGAAAAGTAGAGAAGATAATCAGAATGCAGCTTCTTCTTCTTCTTCCATAGATGTAAAATTTGAAGCAATGATGAAAACTATGGAAAAGTTGTTAGACAGGTTAGTGGTGGATAACAAATCTCCGAATAAAGAACAAACAGAACCTCAAATCAGAAACCCTAATTTTAGGAGACCCTTTGTCCCACCCATAAGGCCAAGAGATCAGAGGAACCCAAGGAATGTAGAAGAAGATCCAGTCAGACCTCCTTTCCCTGAAAATTATATTGTTGGGGAAGTTGAAGCTGAGATGCCTGAGAGTAATATTCACCATTGTGGCAGTTTTGATTCAGAAGTGTATCTGACTAAACAGGAGCATGATATGTTCCTTGCAGAAGGAGAATGTTGTAATTTGGAGACAGAAATTGATCAATACCAGATTGGTTACCAAAGTGCTATAAATGATTTTCAAAGAAAGATAAATCCGAGAAACAGAGACGTTATAATAGACAAAGGAAAAGAGTCAATGGGAAAATCAAAAGGATCTACAGATAAATCCTCCACCAGTCAGAATGAACAGCAAACGAGAAGAAAATAAAATGAGGATGTGCCAAAAGTGATTTCAGATAACAAGAAAGATTCAGTGAAAGAAGATGATAAAAATTTGGTTGCTTTCAATATACAGAGTGAAATGTCGAAAGTCAAGATTTATGTACCATTCAATGAGATATTAAAGAATAAGGAATACAAGGAACAAATTTTTAAGATGATGCAAGTAGAAAATCGAGTGGAAATAGATACTTTGGAATTAGATGATGATACTCCTAATATGTGCCTGGGTTCAAGAATGGAAGATAATAGTTTTGGGGAAATTTCTCCTTTCTATGTAGATTTGAACGTTCATGATAAAGTTGTGCATAATTGTATGTTAGACTCAGGAGCTTCTCATAATCTGATGCCGAAACTTGTAATTGAATCTTTGGGATTGGAAATCACAAGACCATATGATGACCTATTTTCTTTTGATTCGAGGAAAGTCAAATGTTTAGGGTTGATCAAAGATTTGACAGTCAATCTCAGTAAAATACCAGCCAAAGGTATTCTCATGGATGTGGTGGTTGTTGATATTCCAGCAAAATTTGGTATGCTATTGTCTAGATCATGGGCCTCGAAGTTAAAAGGAACTTTGTAGATGGATATGTCTTTTGCTACTATTCCAGTGTTGGGGGTACATAGAAGATTATATGCTGAAAAGATGGCTGCTTATTTGGTAAGTGATTTAAAAGAACCTGAAAAACATGCTATATATGCAGTAGACACAGATTTGGGGTCATGTATTCTGTACAATGATGTTGAGTCCAAAGAAAAGATGGATTTAATCGAACCTAAAGAAAATGAAAAAGAAAGACTGTTAAGAGAAAAAATTAGAAAAGAAGGAACTTGGACAATGCACTTTGATGGAGCTAGGAGCAGAGAAGGAGCTGGTGCGGGAGTATGGATAATCACACCTGGTTGAGAATTCTTAATGTTTTCTTATCAATTGAATTTTGAGTGTACAAACAATGTTGCAGAATATGAAGCTTTGGTTCTGGGGTTGACTGTATTGAGAGATTTAAAAGCAAAAAGAATTGAAGTGTTTGGAGATTATGAAGTGGTAATAAATTAGGTAAAAGCTATTTATCAGACCAAACATCCTAAAATGAGGTCATATAGGAATGAAGTGTGGGATTTATTGAAAAAAAAATTCGATGAACATGATGTTGTTTCAATTCCCAGAGTTAATAACACCGTAGCAGATTCTTTGGCCACTGCGGGATCTGCGTTCAAAACCCCTATCTTTTCTAAAAAGAAATATGATATTGAGGTCATACACATACCATCTATCCCAGACAATATCAAACACTGGCAAGTTTTTGAAGATGATCAACAGATTAAACACTTTTTAGAAATGACAGATGAATTCAATTACAGGTCTATTGATGCAGAAGATGCTGGGGCTGGTCCAGATGAAAAAGATTCCCCTGAAGAAACAGAAAAATTCAAGCAAAGGATTGGAGGTAAGGATATAATTCAGTTGAAGAATAATGTTATCCCTAGAGGCTTGATTCCTTTAGAAAAATTGTTTGATAAAAATGACGTGGTAAAAAATCCAAAAGTAGAACCTAAACCTGAGGATGTAAAAGATTACAATTTGGGTTCCGAAGAAGATCCCAAATTGGTAAAGCTTTCAAAGAAATTACCAAGAAAGGAAGAGAATAAAAGTGTGGAAGTGATGAAAATATTTTCAGATGTTTTCTCCTGGAGTTATGAAGAGCTGAAAGAATATGATGTTTCTGTTATACAGCATACAATTCCTATCAAACCTGATGAAAATCCTTTTAAACAGAAATTGAGAAGAATAAATCCCAAGTTGCTTCCAGTGATAGAAAAAGAAGTGAGAAAGATGTTTGATGCTAAGATAATTGTGTCCTTGATATTTTCTAAGCGGTTGGCTAACCCGGTATCAGTAAGGAAAAATAATGGCGAAATAAGGTTGTGCGTAGACTTTAGAAATTTGAACAAAGTCTCTTTGAAAGATAATTATCCACTCCCAAAAATGGATCAGATTTTGCAGAAAGTTGTGGGAGCCAAAATAATTTCTATGTTAGATGGTTTCTCAGGTTACAATCAAATTAAAGTTCACCTAGAAGATCAGGAGAAAACTGCTTTTACTACTCCATGGGGAACGTTTATGTATGCCAAAATGCCATTTGGTTTAATGAACGCAGGGGAAACTTTTCAGAGAGCCATGGACATTGCATTTGCAGAGGAAAGAGACAAATTTGTGTTAGTATACATGGATGATATCACTGTTTATTCAAAGAATGCTGCTGATCACTAGAAACATCTGGAAAGAGTTTTTTTGAAATGTAGAAGATTTGGGATCTCCTTAAATCCAAAGAAATCTCATTTTTGCATGGAAGAAGGAAGATTGTTGGGACACATCATATCGAAAGAAGGCATCAAGATTGACTCGGAGAGAGTATCTGCCATACAGAAGGTCGGTATCCCTAGGAGTAAGAAGGAAATTCAGTCATTTATTGGAAGGGTAAATTGGTTAAGAAGGTTCATTCCTAGTTTTGCTGAGATTTTGAGAAACATATTTGAAATGCTAAGGAAAGACAAGGAAATTAAATGGACTGAAGAAGCAAGACAATCTTTTGATGATATTAAAAGGGCATTGACTGAAGCACCAATGTTAATTAGTCCAAATTATTCAAAGGATTTCATTATGTTTACTTATGCATCAGAACACACAGTAGCTGGAGTATTGTTACAAAAGAACCAAGAAGGTGTGGAACAACCAATTGCATTTTTCAGTAAGATTTTGAGGGATGCAGAATTAAAATATAACATTATGGAGAAACAAGCTTATGCTTTATTAAAAGCATTGAAATATTTCAGGATATACATATTGCATTCTCATATAATAGCACATGTTCCATCAGCAGTAGTGAAAGATATTCTTACCCAGCCAGATCCTGAAGGAAAAAGAGCGAAGTGGATAGCAGTATTATTGGAATATGATCTTGACATTAAACCTACAAAGATGATAAAAGGCCAAGGTCTGGCTAAAATGATGACAGAAACAAATTGGGATTCTCTAGGTATGAATTTTCTTTCCGAGATTTCAAAAGAAAACGTTCCAAATTTACAAGTAATCGAATATTTCTCTGTATCTCCTTGGTACGCAGACATTGTGTATGTTCTGCAAAATCTACAAGCGCCTGCAAATATGGAAAAAACCAGAGCAAGATCAGTAAAGTTGAAAGCAGCCAAGTTCTGCATATTAGATGGGAATTTATTTTGGAAAGATCCAGGAGGTATTCTGTTGAATTGTCTGTTAGAGAATGAAGCGCAGCATATTATGGGGGAATTTCATAAAGGCATGTGTGGAGGACATCATTCATGGAAGGCTATAGTGAATAAGATTCTTAGAGGTGGTTTTTATTGGCTCAGCATGTATTCAGATGTATATAAAGAAGTGACCAAATGTCATGAATGTCAAATTTTTGATGGGAAAAGAGAATTATTACCATTTCCTTTGACACCTATTTCAGTCGAAGCACCTTTTCAACAGTGGGGGTTAGATTTTATTGGCGAAATTAACCCAAATTCTTCAGGGAAGCATAAGTGGATTCTGACTGCTACAGATTACTTCACGAAATGGATTGAGGCCATTATAACAAGAAATGCCACAGAAACAGTGATAATGAACTTTTTAGAAGAAAACATCTTATCCAGGTTTGGTTGTCCTAAAAGGATAGTGACAGATAATGCTCCAGCGTTCAAATAAAAAAAGATGATAATTTTTTGTCACAAATATCACATACATTTAAATCATTCCACTGCTTATTATCCACAAGGAAATGGGTTGGCCGAGTCTTCAAATAAAAGTTTAGTGAGGATCATAAAGAGGTTGCTAGAAGATAACAAGAGGGCTTGGCACACTAAATTAAAATATGCTCTATGGGCAAATAGAATCAGTACAAAAAGAGCAATTGGCACTTCCCCTTTTCAGTTGGTGTATGGAACAGAGGTAATTTTTCTCGTTTCTTTGGGTTTTCCCGTTATGAAATTGTTACAAAAATTCGAAGAAGAACCAAATCATATGCAGAGGAGAATAAATCAAATGATAGAATTACATGAATTTAGAGAAAAGGCATACAACAAAACCCAAATGCATCAGGAAAAAATGAAGAAAATTTTTGACAGAAAGGTTAAAGAAAAGAATTTTCAGATAAATGATTTAGTTTTGAAGTGGGACTCTAGAAATGAAGATCACCATGGGAAGTTTGAGCATTTATGGAAAGGTCCATTTATTGTTGCAGGATATCAAGGGGAAAATGCATTTACCCTAAAAAATTGTAATGGAGAATTCTTTCCTGGAGGACCAGTAAATGGTAGACACCTCAAACATTATCTCTCTTAAAAGGACAGAGGTGAAAGAGATTTTTGTACAGTGTAAATATTTTCTTTTATTAAAAAAAAAAAATTAAAAAAAATGATGATATGAACCTTGATTTGCAGAAAATGTTTGAATGCAACCCAATGGATCAGGCACTTGGTCTATGATGTTCTTTGCTACCTCACAGGGAGGATAGCATCCCCAGTTGGAGCCAGTTGTTGACACTATATTTGAAAATACTCAAACCCTAAAAGATTGTTAAAAAAATATCCAAAAGAAGTGAAATTACTACAGATGGGTTAAAATAAAGGGTCATAATACAAAATTAACCAAGGAAAAACCTACATATGCAATAGTCCGAAAATAATTATTGAAAAGGTTAAGTCTTGATGAATTTTCAATGGCAGAGTTGACAATAATAGAGATCAACGGCTGTTAGGGTTTCCCGCACCACCCAAAGGATCGTTTGCAAATGATGGTGAGTGGTTGCGGACATAATACTACCAGGTACGTGTCATATTCTCATTGATCCGCATCAACGGGATAGTGGTATCACAAACCACTACAACTTCGTGCGGAACCACCAAAGGATAATACGCGGCGAGCCATAGCACGTGGCAGATGCAGAAGGCGCAAGGGAATACGCCACATGTTGATATTAATCGGAGGGACGATATACATTGGGAAGAAATCGACGGCCAAGATTCATCTACATCATGGGAAGTGCGCACTCAATAGAAGAAAGAGCGGTTGCGGCAATTAAACCACTCTAACAGGTGTCAGAAAATGGTTGATCCACACACAGTAAAAATCGGAGAAGAAAACCGTTATAGGGATCGCGGATACCACCATGGGAAATAAAGGGACGCAAGATCTAACGGCTCAAATCAAAAGGTTCGTGATCAACGGTTGGATATAAAGTACATTCGGAAAGTTGCCAGAAAGTTAAGCAAAAAGGCTTATATAAAACAAAAGGGTTTCAAATAACGACATTTTGTATATGTGTCGTTATCCCTGGGAGATCTGAAGACTAGTGGAGATCAGCAGTTGCGACAGAAGGATAAAGACATGTATATACAGGTACGGTCTGGTGACCTGGCCCACATTTTTAACGAAATTTTGTTTGTAGAAACGATTTAAATGGAAACTGTGCATGATGTAGATGTTTTTAAAGAAAAAGAATCCCTAGAAGATAGAGATGGAGACATTCATGATACCCTAATCAGGTTACCAGTCGCTGAAGTTAAACTTAAGTTGTCTAAATTATTAGAAGAAGGTATAGACATGCACAGAGTCCACCAGTCATCCTTGTTAACGTTTTTCCCAGACCAAATCCCATCTTTTCCAGAATTTGTGTCGTGGTGTGCTGAGAATTATTCCAGAGAAGAAAGAACTGTTTTAGATAGTCGAAAAACCAGAGTCGTTTGTAAAATAGAGCCTGCCGTAATAATTAAAGCCCTAGAAATAGAATTTTCCCAAACGCTCGATTCTAAGATTTTTTTTGAAACTTCTATTATTGAATATTATCATCAAACCCTTCAAGATGATAGAGAAATTTTTTTGTCTACGTGTCTTAAACCAGAAACCAACATTTCAGATATCCCGTACCCTATAGATATCAATTTATTTGACGAAAATACCTAGTTGGTTCTGACATTGTTGGCTTTAATCCTAGGGTTCGATACAGACATGTATGTAACTGAGTTTCAGTTAAGTCTTTTTGTATAAAATGAGTACAATTCAATCAGGGATTGATGAAAATGAAATTCCTTGACTTAATTTTGAAGAATTTTTTACTGAGAAGATTCATGACCAGATGGTCAATTTCCCCACTCTGAGGCATTTCAGATTTCAGTCTTTTTTGATGAAAATGATCATGGTGGCCAGTCATGAAGAGTTACAATTCCTTGAGATCATTTTCACAAAGTTATTAGAAAATAACATGTTTAATTACATAAATCATATGCTCTCTGATATTTACAGAATGATTTTCGATGAAAAATTGCATAGAGTATTACCAGAAATGCAAGCATGTATGCAATTGAGTGCAGAGTACACTGTAGGAGATTGGTTCTTGTCAAAGAATAGTACAGTGATCAGATTATATGGTTTCAAAAATAAAACCTATGTTTTACCAACATTTCTTACCTTAAGGGTTTTTGCTTTGGAGTTCCTAAGACAGAAGTTAATTGTTGAGGATAACAATTTCTTGCTTTTCAAACAAGCAACAGATATCAAGTATCCGTTCACAATTGGCCCATTGACAGTGAAAAATAAAAACGTTGTTATTTATATAGAGAAATTATTGAAAGATATGGGTTTTGAGATAGACATGGCTATTGAGTATGATCCGTTAAACATAATATCAAAACGGACAACGGATCATCGCATCAAAGCGTTGAATCATCAGATGATTGAGGGAATGTCTGGCAGAGCCAATTGGATGGAGTATAAGGAAGAAATCATTCCAGATTCACATGATAAAGAAATGATATTGACAGATACAACAGCAGAGGCAGAAAGCACGATGAATACTGCAATGATGGGGTTTAAAAGACCCATACAGGATGTAGTGAACATTGAAGGTGAAGGAGCAGAAAAAGGAAAAAAATTGAAAATGGATGAACAACAAGAGTTAATGGTAGTTTCAGAAGAGGAAGGAAGAACAGAAGTCATGGTAAAGGAGTACAGTATTCAAGAATCCCCAGTGGAAGGTGATGTAAATAGACCACACATTCTGATGGATGTATTTAATGAACACAATCAAAATAAACAGGAATCTTCTCGACAAACTAGTCAGTTATTTCCAAAGGTTAGAAATATATCCAACACCGAAGTCAATTTGTTTACTAGCAGAAATGTCAAAGAAAATTCTTTAAAATTTTCAGTTGTTACTAAAGATAAGATCTCAGAGATGAAGGTGGATCTGACAAAAATCAATGCCCCAGATAAAATTTTATTACACAGACAAACAGGGGAGGTTATATATTCAGATTATTTAGGAGCGATATTAAAGGCAGACAAATTGAAAAATTTAATGGATAAATTGAATAACCAGTTGAGACAAGAGAACTCATAAAATAAGTCTCGACAACAACAAATAAAAAGATTAGAAATAGATTTGATAAACAAAGAGGGAGGTGCAACAGCAAAATTACTCAAAGAAAAAGATGATACAATTCGGATGTTAAGACGAAAGCTGAAAATTTCAGACGCTTTGCTTATCCAATGAGCCAAACTTAACAGTACTGGAAAAAGAAAAAGAAGAGCTGTCAAATGAAGTAAAGGATGTTACTGCAAAAATGTTGAAGCTCGCCGAGGAAAAAGATCATTGGGAAAAAGAAAAAATTGGTTTGGAAGAGCAATTGGAGGAAATAAAGAAAAAGTTAGCAGAAATAAGTCAGCAACAGGTACAGGCAGATACCGATGAAGATAAAACTGGATTAGATGGTCTCTTACAAGCCATGTCCCAGGTAAGTTTGAAAGATGTCGAAATTAAAGAATTAAAAATGGGAATACAGAAGCTCAAAGAAGAAAATGAGACTAAAGATAAGGAAATAAAAACTTTGCAAATAAGGAATCATGAATTAACTGATAATAATAAAGGTTTGGCAGCACATGTGACAGGACAGGCTGCGATGCAAGGTTGCAAACATATGGTATGGGATCAAATTATAAAGGAATTTGAAAAATTAAGACCTTATATTGATTATATGAGAATCAAAGAAAAAGTAGCGAAAGACGCCTTTGAGAGTTGCAGAGCAGCCAGAGAGAATTTAAACAAAAAGCCAAAAGAAATAGCACAGAGGGCAATAACTTTCTTAAACAGTTTAACTGAAGCAGACTTGACAGCAATGAATATAATGAATAGAATTTCAGTCATTACATGGGCCAGAAGAATCTTGGTAAAATATTCACATGTTGAAAATATTGAAGCTAAAGCTGGAGATATACGGGAGGAAGTAATAAAGTTTAAGAAGCGATTTGAAAAATTAATAAACAAAGGATTCCCTGCTTTTTGGGATGAAAAGAATGAATTGATTCCTCCTAATGAATATAAGAGATTACTGTTTGACATAAGAATGGATCACAAAAAGTTTCAGCAGTTGGATCATATGCTTATAGGAAAGATTTTAATGGAGAAAATTGCATAAGACTTTGAAATTTTAAATATGTTGATCTCAACCTATGAGAATCTTCCTCTTGTTTCTTATGCAAGTCACCTTGAAATGCGAGTCCTAGTGAAGGAAATGACCAGTTATGATTTACCTACGACCGAACAATGGAACTATGTGGACAAATATGGAAGGTCAAGATATTCTGTCCATTCATAGATACATTCAGAATTTTTGCCAAGTGGCAAAATGATGCTTTTATTTTAAATTTTTATTATTGTTTGAAGACAATTATCTATTGTTTAAAGACAGTTATCTTTCGAGTTAAGACATTTTGAGTTACTAGTTAAAAGAAGCAGTTATGTCAAGCTTCTTCCGAATTTTGTATAAAAGACAATGAGAGTCATTTTTGAAAGGGTTGGAAACTCTTTGAGAGACGAGATGTTTTGAAGTCAAATTTTTTATAAATAAAAGGCCGTACAGTGGAAATAGCTATCTTTTGAGACCAGAGATTCATGTGTTGATCAGTTTTACAGTCTGTTTTTTCCTTATCTTTATATGTGCATGTCCACTTTCTTTGTTATATCTTCCATTATGTTCTTCTTCTATATTTAAATGAATGTTTGAAATAAATTGGGATTCATACTGGTTATGCCTCGTTTTATTGCATTTAAATATCCACTATTTCACCAAAGTTGACAATGGATTCATCCTAGTTAGATGCCTGTTGTTGATGGACTATCATTATTTCTTTCTATACCACCTACAAAATCAAATTGACTGTGATATGGTTGCTATCTTGCCTCTGTGGAAATCTGTTTGGTATAAATCTCTTGCTGGCATGTTAAATATTTGAAAGTTGACTCCATGCCCAATGTTTCTTGTTTCCTTTTCAACCAAGTAAATCCTTTTGAGAAATTTTGAGCGTACTTCTATATCTTTTTAGCCTTTACATATATCTTGTGAGAGAGCCCTCTCTGGTGGAAAAAATGGCTAAGTTTTCTACCTAAAGTTTGGTTTGAAATAAGTTACCTTAGGTGTTATTCTTTTACAACCAGGATAAAATCTAAGTGCTAACACCATGCATTCAACATTTCTAAAGACTATATTCATCCAACTGCCAACGGTGATTTGGGATGGCGTAGTGAGAGCTCTACGTCTTCCGAATCTGATGATGTGTTAGAACACTGGCAAAACCGCTTGCATGAGGTGTCGTTCCGTAAGTGTGGATTAATCACGCAGTCACTATGCCGCGTCGCAACTGAAACAGTCACACTACCAGTATACGAAGGGCTGCCTGATCTGTCTGACTTTCTTGCAAATTTTGAGGAATGTGTTTCAGAACCCCAGCAATTGATGGCATTGAATGAATCACTGAAGGCTGCTCTAGCACGCTGGTGGGAAATGCACAAGGAATCAATAGATGGATCATGGTCGAAATGTCGAAGATTGATGACAATTTGCTTCAGCGATAGCGAAGTTTACCACACAGGGAAATATGATGGTTGGCATGATCCTAGAGGCCATTTGATGGATTTTCAGACAAAATGGGCATCGTGACCAAGAGATGAGTGGGTCCATGCATTTATCCATACCCTGGATGAAATGTCGCGGTCCTGGTATACTGCAGCTAAATTACGGGGAGAAATCACTACTTGGTTGGAGTTGACAATATGCTTTACTCATACGTTCAGTTTTGCTGATCCCAACCTGGATGTCCATAATGCTCTGCAGATCATCCGCAATGTGGTTCTAAAGGTTGTTCCTGTGGCGTGCCCGGCAGATCCGCATATGCACTATAAGATGCAATCTATAATGAAGTGTTATAATATCATTGGTGGGCCCGAAGATGGTGATGATCCGCGGAATGTCAATATTCCGGATTCTGAAGGAAGTCACGACGTGGTTCCACCTGGTGTGCCAACTGATCCGTTCAATCAGCCCTTGAAGCTTCGCAAGATCAATATTGGGATGGAGGCCACTCCCAAGTTTGTGAATGTTGGATATTATTGGGATGACGAGATGATGGGAAAGGTCACTGAGTTGCTGCATGAGTTCCAAGACCTTTTTCCTACAATGTTCTGTGAAATGAAAGGTATTTTGGGTGATCTAGGCGAGATGAAGATTCCCTTGCGACTAGATGCTAAACCGATTAGGCAGCGACCTTATCGACTAAATCCACGACATAAGGAGAAGGTCAAGGCAGAACTTGATCACATGTTGGATGCTGGTATCATTGAACCGGTTGAAGATTCAGAATGGATCAGTCCTATGGTGGTACAGGACAAGAAGATTGGTGAGGTACGCATATGCATTGATTTGCGGAAGTTAAATGATGCCTGCTTGCATGATCCCTTTCCGACCTCGTTTACTGATGAAGTACTGGAGGGAGTAGGTGGCTAGGAGATGTATTCTTTCACGAATGGGTTCTCAGGCTATGATCAGATCCGTATTGCAAAATATGACCACCACAAGATGACTTTTGTGACAGAATGGGGATGCTTTCAGTATAACGTGATACCATTTGGATTGAAGAATGCAGCTACGATATTTTCGCGGGTTGTTGTTGTTGCATTCAAGTATTTCATCCAGAAGTTCTTGCAAGTATACATGGAGGATTGGACAGTTTATGGTTTGATCCGCGATCATCCGGCCAATCTGCGGTTGATGCTGGAGCATTATCGCCAACACTAGATATCGCTAATTTTGAAGAAGTGCATCTTTTACACACTGTTTGGGATATTGCTGGGTCACATCGTGTGCAAACAAGGGTTGTTAGTCGATCAAGCAAATATTGCACTCATTTTGAGCTTGACACTGCCAACCACTATTAAGAAATTGAGGGTGACGTTGGGGCATACTGGGTATTATTGCAAGTTCATCAGGGGATATGCAGCGATCACCACCCCTATGGAGAAGCATTTGAAGAAAGATGCCATATTTCAATGGAGCACTGAAGGTCAGGATAGTTTTGAACAGCTAAAGGCTAAGATGGCTTCAGCACCGATACTCGTATTCCTGAACTGGAGTAAGGAATCCCATGTCCACGTTAATGCATTGTCAATTGCACTTGGTGTGGTGCTAGTGCAACCAGGAGAGGGGGATCTTGATCACCCTATTGCTTTCGCTAGTCAGAAGCTATCATCAGACGAAAGGAACTACACCACTATTGAGAGGGAAGGATTGGCGATGGTCTATGCACTACAGAAGTTTCGACACTGCTTATTGGGTGAACATTTTAAGATGTTCACAGACCACTCTGCATTGAAATACCTGGTCAATAAGCCTATGTTGGGGGGGAAGATATGCCGATGGTTACTTCTTTTTCAAGAGTTCGACTTTGAATTAATTGTGAAGCCAGGGTGGTTGAATTCCGGCCCTGATCATTTATCGCGGATTGACACAGGAGAGGAGCCAACTAACATTGAAGACGGATTTCCTGATGCAAAACTGTTTAGGGTTGAAGTAGCCGATGTCTATTTTGAAGACATCATTCAATTTCTAGCAACAGGTACCGCACCAGACGCGTTCACCACTAGTAAAAAGAAGCAGCTGGTGGTTAAAGCTGCCAACTTCTAGCTCATCGCAGGAGCATTATACAAGATGGGTGCAGACGAGATATTGCGATAGTGTGTCTTGCCACATGAGCAAGCGCAGATCTTGTCAGAAGCACATGGAGGAGTGGCTGGAGGGAATTACGGAGGTCGAGCGACTTCCAAGAAGGTGCTTCATGCGGGGCTTTGGTGGCCGACGCTGCATAATGATGCGACAGACTATGTGTGGTTCTGCGATGTTTGTTAGAGAACTGGGAAGCCATCCAGGAGGGACGAGATTCCACTGATCCCTCAGCTAACACTACAGCCATTTGATAAATGGGAAGTGGATTTTGTGGGACCAATTAATCCACTGGGGAAGTGCATTGGGGCAAGATACATCATTACAACGACAGATTATTTGACGAGATGGACGGAGGCTGCAACAGTTGTTGATTGTTCCGCGGCCATGGCAACACGGTTTTTGTTTGACAACATTGTCACTCGCTTTGGCTGCCCCAAGATATTGCTGAGTGATCAAGGAAACCACTTTCTCAATTGCACCATCAGCACATTGACAGAGGAGTTGCAGATACAACATAAGAAGAGTATGCCGTGTCATCAGCAGTTCAACGACACCATGGAAGCTTTCAATAAGATATTGGAGCATGCACTGACAAAGCTATGCAATGCGAACTGCAATGACTGGGATCTAAAAATCCCAGCAGTATTTTGTGCCTATCGCACCACATGTAAAAGGTTGATGGGTTAGACACCCTTCAAGTTAGTATATGGCCAAGAAGTGATTATGTCAATGGAGTAAATTGTTTCGATTCTACGCATAGCTACAGTGACAGGTATGGATACAGCAACAACATTGGAAGAATTTCTGGTGCAGGTAGTACAGCAGGAGGAAGATCGCTTCATCGCAGGATTCCACCAAGCGGTGGAGAAGGATCGTCAAAAAGCTTGGCATGATCGCCATATAAAAAACAAGCAGTTTCAGCAGGGAGACTTGGTGTTGTTGTACGACAGCAAGCTTATGAAACATCCAGGAAAATTGCAGATGCATTGGCTTAGTCTGTATCGCATCAGTGGCATCACTTCAGGAGGTGTCGTACAGTTGCAGTAGTTGGATGGAGCGATGCTCCCAAAGTTGATTAATGGTAGCAGGTTGAAGCCCTATCGGTCGGGCTTGGAACAGCGCGATGCCTAATTCGCATCGGGGAAAAAAAATGCAGGGTGATCGGTGGCAGGATGGCGCACTGACTAAGACAAGAATTCGCAGGTGGGGAGGCTTGTGCCACAAGTTAGGAACGGTCCACACCAAGTGGCAACGCTGCTACCGGGTCAAATCAAAAATAAATTCCAAAAGCTCAAACAGTTAATTAACGATGATGCTCAAATGATGGGAATTAATGGTTGATCCGGTCAATCGGCTGACAGGATCGACGACGGAATTGCGTCATTAATACAGGAATTTGGTTGAGTTAATGTAGGATTTAGTGATGATTATGGAGGATTCAGTTGGGCGCTATAAGAATGGGTCGAAGTTGGTCGGAAGGCACCGAGAATTCAGTTGTTAAGTGCCTGCGCAGAGCTGTAGAGTCTCGTTGTTGCCTAGTGCGTGTAGTTGTGAGTTGGGAAAGGTTCAGTTGAACTTGTAGAGTGCTAAGAGATCAGTGGGTCCATCAATTACACCAGTGAAGCCATCAGTTGCGAAGCTGGGTAAGGTATTCCACGAGAGATAGAAATAGTTGAGATTAGTAGTGAAGCCGAGTCTCCTTCCACCGGGATTGCTATTGAAGAAGAAGTCGAGTCTGCAATAGACGTCAATCTTGAGTCTTAGATTGCAAACATGCATGTGGGAGAGTCGATAATTGCTAGGAAGCATCGGGGGGTCAGCTATCTGAATCCCCGCAGAGAAAGCATTAGCTTCGGTCCTGTCACCTACCCAAATTCTGAAAATATTATTTTATTGGCAAAATACTTTATGTTAAATTTTAATTACAAAGTTTTGTAATTATGACCAAGTTTGGTCAAGGATGAATGTAATTACTGATTATTATTATTTAATAAATTAAAGTAGGAGACAAACACCCAAGGGAACTGTTAAATGAGTGTTCACTGACCTAGTAGGAGGAATGGAAACTGTTAGAAGGCATGGGACAGATGGCAGCAATTGCACTTCACCACTAGCTGTTGGTTATGGGACAACTACCCCTAAAATTGTGGCATTATTCCCCAGGTGGTGGGAGTGAGCAGGAAGCTCATTAAATGACCAGTTAACCACTAAAAGGCCTAGGGAGCCTACATAAGGAAAATTCGAATTGAGCAGGTGGCTCTTACAATATTTTCTGTAGAAATATTCCTCAAGTGCATCAGGTGATCACTGAGAGATTCGAATAGGGAGGCTATGTGAGAGTGCAACAGTAAGTCTACAAATTATTTTGAGAAGGAAAACCAGAGGTGTTGGTGCAGGCCCCTTTGACTGCTAAGTCTTTAAGACTGGGTAACTATTGCTACTGCAAGTTGAGGTCCCAAGCTTATAAGTTTCTTCCTCCTGGTGGTTTAGTGAACAGGCTCGGGGGTCCCAAGGCAAGTAACTTAGTTGTCTTCAGGAATTGGTTGGGTGGAACAGGTTCCTTAGGCTGTTTGTTTCCCTACACTTAACCAGGTTTTACTGTTCCTACTTTTGTTATAGTTCAATGTTTCTGCTTAGTATAATTATTAAACTGTCATGTAAAAGAAGTTATTTTATTTTCTGATCTATGTTTGATTCTGAATGATAAATCTCTGTGAAATATTTGATTAGATAACCATCTCTATATTTTTCCCATGCTTTTCTCTGCATAGTACTCTAGTATAGAGAAGCAAATTAATGATATATGAGAGATAGGCAGAATGCCATTGATTGGATATATGATTTCAGTAAGTGTTCTGGTTAAAATTCTATCCTATGTTTAAACACAGTAAACATTACAGTTTAGCATCAACAGTAATATAGAATCCATCTAATTACTACATGAAATAAAAACAAAGTATGTTTCTGCATAGTGTTATATATTTTCTTGTAACTCTATTTATTTCAGATGGCAAGCAAATGCAATCAATATTAAACATTTCATGTTTTCAAAGTAATTGTATTTTCAAGAATTATAGCAGCTACCAGAACTAATCATTGCATAGATTTCTTGTCATTATACATATTTTATTTCTTCACTAATTTCCCTCTTTTGATTTCAATTATCGAATATCTACACAATAGTATCAAAACCTAGATTTATTTTGGTACACAATAACACTTTATCAAAGACTCTTGGCAACATTAGATATTATTTCCGAAGTTACAGTAGTTGATAACTAAACCCTAGACAACATTTCAACTATCTTCTTTTTATGCTAAGACTAACAGTAAGACATTTTTATCTATTAGCCAACAACACGATTCGTATCTATGTCTAACATTAGTTCACAACTCTAGCATTAAACATATACAGATTCAAATATTCACATATGCGAGCTAAGACTCTCTTTTCACGATTCGAATTTCTCTGCACAAGTAAGGTCGACAAGGAAGAGTCCAGGTAGGGTTTCATTCTTTGAACAAACTAGAACCCGGAGGCAATAACCATTTCAAAAACATTGTAACAGTCAATTATTTCATCCTTTTTTCCAAACAAGTTTATCATCAACGAGCACAAATTACAGGCATGCATTTTTTATACAGTTATGAAAACTTTAACCCTAGGCCAAAGACAAACATCGTGGTTCAGCAAAACTCAACATTTATTATTACACAGTGTTCTCCACTGTTAATCAAAAACATATTGTACCATTGCAAAGAAACGAACCATAGTTTACAAGTGTAAGAGAACTCTCGGTCCTTGCTCTTCCATTTAAATTTATATAACATAAAATTACATTACGAACCTGTCAAGGTTTCACAGTATACGGGACTTGCCCTTATTGACCAAAAACTCAAAATAGAATTGTGAAGCAACAAACTACACAGGTTTTTTACCCTTAAAACATCTAGCAGAACAAACAAAAGTTCGGAGTCTCTATCGACAACATAGCCAGGCATCAAATAGCCAAGAGGCAACTTAAAATACTGAGAGGTGACCCTCTGTATAGTTTGAATCAAAACAAAACAAGTTTAAAACTTCACACTCGACCATCACTGAAAAAAGTCGAAAGTTTCCAACTCTCAACACTCGGAAATCACCCTCAAAACCATGTCAAAGAGCACCTATGAGTTTTTCGAGAACCACTGGAGCTTACTAGGAGAAGTAGAAGCATATTCCATTCTCCATGCTTGCACAGAAACCATCCTATGAAGTGGGTACCTGCAAAATTACATTTCGAAGGGATTAAAACAAGAATACAAGAAAGAAACAAGCAACACAGTATTATTTTATCATCGTGAGCAATTACCTTTTTATATGAAACTCGGATCAATGGCACATCACACCATCAAAGCAAATTACGAAGCATAAATATTTGTGACAGCAACCCTAAGTTAACACAGAAGACCATTTTCATGCATAGGAGTATCGAACCCTTTCCGAATCACCTTCATTACACTGGCTGGAAAAACCCCATCACTACAATGGCGTATTGTGGGTTGAGTGCAGAAAGCCTAAGCCTGCAACTATTAAAAACTAAGTCTCACAGGTCACAGGATCGAAACCCCTAAGAGGAACTCTCTCTCCAACCCTACATTTTGGCAGCCTGTCGGCCCAACTCCAACGTAACAATGAATACCGGGAAACTATCTACCATTACTTACAACGAAGTTTAGGGTTACAAAATCAATCATCAAGAATTGATGAGATCGATGAGAATGGAGATGCCAACAATGCTACGTTGAAAGCTGAGCAACATTGCATTGATATCTCATTAATTGCAACAACCACGAAGTTTCCAACACTGCATGCCAAGTGAACATTACCATGTAGAGCTCGGAGGAGAGGCATTATGGCAACCATACTAGATAGGATTCCAAGTTATGTTATAAACCCCAGTTCACATGGATGGATTACGTGGTATGACAGCCACACTTTCCACTGTGGAGTTCGGTTAGAACATTTAATGCATGATCGGGACACTGTCAACCTATAGTTGGAAAATTAATACACGTCAACTCATCACTTCAATAATGAGACTATTGTGAATACAATAACATACGTTAATAATATTAGGAAAATATTTAAGTCATATAGTATGGTTCAATCTTTTGCTCAAGTCATAACCTTTCAAAGGTTTGTTTACATCGTATTCATGGTTTGTATAGGATAATATCCTATATTGCTAAAGTTTAGCTAGGATTGCATATTGGTAATCGTATCATTACATAATGAAAACCATATCATTGTAATTGTAGTGCATATTTTATATAGTTCCAAGTTTAAAACTTAGGCATCGTATTATTTGAATTACATGTCCATGCCTATTGAAAATACATAGCAACTATAAGATATATCTATTTCATTTCTATAGTTTTGTATAAGCAAAGAATTAAGTTTTATAATGCTAGTTCATAGCATATATATATATACCATATTCACAATAAAATCCCATATGATTTTCCATGTAAGGTCAAGACTTTGGTATCATCCTAAGTATAGTTTAAAGTGTTGATGAGATGCACTCTACAGCCAAGTTCTTATACAAGCACTAGTCACTATACCTTATATATATATTAACTGTGTATTCAAATGATAAATACATGATGTAGAGTAGTCTAAGTCCTGTAGATGCTAAGTTTAATGATAGTTTGAAGGTGTAAACATTATGCCTACAAGATTCATAATAATATACTCAATAGATATTAGTATTGTTGTTTTAATGACAATGATAGTAGTCATATGATAATAGATGTAGTATTATAACAGAACTCTTGAACGACGTGAAAAGATAACACTAAAGAGATTAAATGTCAGTACATAAACTAGGATTAGAACCATGTATCCATACCTCCAGTAACTGGTGTCGCAAGGAAGTACTTAGCATTCTGATTTTACATTAACAATGAATTGAAAGACACAAGTACGCTTAACACATGTTGTCTTATAGGATTTCTTACCTGTAGTCTGCACATGGAAACAAGATTCAAATGCCTTAGCTAATCATAGCTAAGTAAACTCCAGGGTACCTCGTAGGACCCCTTCATCATCATACAAAAAAAATGTCAGCACTTCATCAAAAACATCATAATAGTACAACATGTAATCACATTCAAGAACTTAAGCAAATCTGTAATTTGCTCTTATATGCATAATCATAAAAGATATGTCGTTAAGGAGATTAACATCCACTTAAATCTGAAATAGAAAATACAATTATACGATATTTAATTGAGATATATGATGTGTCATCGTCATTAATCATTTTAGTTAAGAATTAGAATTAATTTGTATGTTCCGCATTAAATGACTTTGATAATTATTGCTATTATAAAAAAAAATATTTTGGTATTTTTCGAGATGTTATAGGTCCTCCATTGGTGTGGCGGGGGAAGCACAAGGGGAAGCCGGGCCATCCAACCATCGGTTTGATGAGTCTGCGGCATGGGAAGGACTCTCGGCCACTGATATCTCGGGGCATGTCGCTCCCAGTCGATGCAGGGTACCCGGGGCACCTTCCCGGAAGGTGCAGAGGAACTAGAAGTACCCACTGAAGATGCTAGCACTCCCTATTGGGATGGAGTGTTCTATTGATATTGCGTCGGCATTGATGTGTATGAGGTATGATGACCATGACATGGTGGCTTACAAGGAAATCACATCGGCCCCTTACGAGCCAGGATCACAATTGAGTTGTAAGCTGGTTCCGCGTGATTGGGCACGGGGTTTGCAACAAGCAGGTCTCCTAGGACTTATTAATATGCCCCATTTTTTATGGCTACCGGAGGTCAATGCATGTGTGAAGTAGCTTCTGGCATGCTTTCACGGTGGTACGTTGTGGCTAGATGAAGGAATTCCCATCATAGTGCACTGTATCGCAGGGATCACCAGGTTTCCCAAGGATGGGGTCGACTCGTCGTAGTATTTCCGCGGAAAGGAGAATGACAAAAAGCTGGCCGTGTAGTTGGTTAAGCGCTACAAGTTGGAGAAGGATAGTTGGGGCTACCGCACCAACAACATCAGTGATAAAGCGGTTCTCACCGTCACCAAGATACTTTCCTGGAAGGTGGTACAGGGTGGCCGACCCAATCAGTGTAATTCGGGCATTGTGGCATGTGCTAAATAGTGTGCATCTGGGGTGCAGATGAACTAGTCACTGTTTTTGTTGAATCAGTTGGCGGAGGATTCCACGACGGTCCAAGCCGGTAAGGGCTTGTTCACATATAGCTGGTTGTTGCTGCTGATTGCACTTGTGGCTTGGAAGGAGCCCAACGTGTACTAGGGTATGGAGGTTGACGCTGTGAAAGAGCATCATGGCGCGTGGTATCAAAACCTATGGTTTGTCCGAGAACCATAACGGAATAAGGAATGTACACTACTATTCTGGTTATACTGGGAGATGCTCTGTACGGCTGGGACGAGGGTGCCCTGTTTCTCTGAAGAAACCACAACACAATTTAAGCCGATCATGGTATTTGCAATTAGACCTCATTCAATTTATTTCCAAGCTCGCCGACCTAGATAGGAAATGGTTGCTGACATCATATAAGGTAACGATCGCAGAATTGGAGGCTATTGTGAACGAATGGACAGTAGAATGGCATGAACCTATGGGGTTGAACGATATTGAGGCTGGGGAGATGGGGCAAGGTCTAGATGATCTTGTATCAGCACAGGACCAACACAGGCATCATGACTCAGACCGAGAATCCATGAAGACACCGATAGATGACGACAGGGACCGTGCCCTGGAAGAAAACAGAATGAAAGGGCACCAGGACCCTACGAAAATCAGTGGGATGCCATTGTCGATGGAAGCACAGCTAGGTTGATTTATAAAAGAAATCATTGATGTATCCACCGCAATAGATCAGAAGATGACAAGGGCGACCGATGAAGGATTCCATGCACTCACTGCTCGTGTGGACTCTTTGTGTGACATGGTTTCATGAAGGGCACCTGAAGAAAAATTAGCACATCAGCACCGGGTCAGGAATGTGGAGATTCCCCTGACTGCGATTGTGACTGAAGATGCGGCCGTGAACACCTTGCTACAGCAGTTGAAGAAGGTGTCCATCAATGTTAATGCATTGTCGGCGCAAGGATTGGTAACTATGCAGATGGTGGCTAGCCGGTAAATGACTGACAGAATGCACGAGATCAGTATTAAGTGTACAACGTTGTAGGAGCGCGAGGCAGCTGCACAAGCAGACATTGGAGAGTTGATGGGACGGGCCGCTGCAGCATGGCAGGCTGTGGATGAACTCGAGGAAGATATAAAGAAGGAATGAGCTGAGAAGGCTCGCGAGATTGAAGAATTGAAGAAAGAGCAGGACCGCCTCATCACAGAGAAGGCCAGTATGTGGGATGAAATTGTGCGGGGTAGACCAGGAAATTACGGAGGCTTATCACCATGCGTCGAAGCCCACTGAAGAGGTGGATATGCTTCGACACATGCAGAAACTGGGGGCTGTCATTGTCCATTTGAAGCACGAGAACCAGGAGCTAAAATACCAAGTGAACACCGGCACCCCTCAAGCAGAAGTGGATGACCGTACACGCATAATTGAGGAGATAGCAACACAGATGGCGGAGATGGAGACAGTAGCAACGAGGCTCACAGCTGACATTGTGCATTTTTGTGGCTGGATCGTTTAGGATGAGCAGGTCAAACAACCGATGAAGGTTCGGTAGGAAGTGGAGGGTAAGTTGGCGACACTCAAAGCAGTGATGTGTGCAATGCAACCCATGGAGCAGGTTGCCAAGTCTGCGGATTTGAAAGATCTGAAACAGCGCGTCGCCAAGGCCGATGAGAGACAGAAGAAGCGTGCCGCGCAGCTGGAGGTGTTTCAAGATGTTGGTGGCCAGTTTATGACAAAGGCTAGTGAAGTTGTCCAAGTAGTGCAGGGACATCGTCAACAGGTGACTGTGAAGCTAATCGTACACCCATCGCCCCAGGACATTGTCGACAGTCAGGAGGCTGCTATGACAGCAAAGGAAATGGTGACGATAGTTGAGCAATAGTACGAGGACTTCAAATTCAAGACCACAGAGTACACCATGTCCAGTTGACGTGGCTCGAGGGCGAGCCACAAGATTTTGTTGGGGGCTTGTTGGCAGGCAGTTTGGTAAGGAAGAATCGTAGCTTCTCCGATGCTACGACACGTCAGAAGAGGTTGCAGAAGGCAGAAGGCTAGAGTATTTTTATGTATTTTTGAGTCGATTATACCACCAAATGCAGGTTTTGGGGCCATTGGACCATATAATATGTAATTTTAAGTTAATTGTATCGCAGTAGGTGGGTTTTTGGGTAATTTGGACTGCGTCAACTAGATTTTGGGTCATTTGTCCAAGTGTCGCTTAGGAAGTCGTTAGTAAGTGGACAAGCATTGTAAAGGCGGAAGCCTATATAAAGTCATAAGTTGTAAGTGTAATGGCATCTTGGTATGGATCTTTGGATGTTGATTTGTGCGCATCTTTAGGTCTGTATGTGAGATCGAGAGATATTGCCGAGATCTAGTTTTGCAGAGATATTGTATCAGGGTTTTGGCTGAAGTAATATGACATGACTGAATTGTTTGGTGAAATTCCTTGTGTACCTTTTATAAATGTTGCGATGGTTTCTTGCTACAGTTAATACTTTAATATTCTACTTGTCGCGATGAATGAATTTGTGGAATGATGCTATGAGTATGAATGATGTTGAACTTGAATGCATAGTTCTATCTTAAATGTTGCGGTAAGTTAAGTAAGTAAGATATTTCCACAATCATCCTCCTTCATTTGGAGGAAACATGGCTCCATCCACTCTCCCTTGATCGCCTCGGGTGAGACCTCATCTGCTCCGTGGGTGTTGCTCGACAGGGTAAAACCTGTCTGGGTCGGTGCTCAGGGAGATAACGGTGGGTTGGTGTCGACAGTGATGGGAACCCCTGTCGACTGGGTCTGAGTCAATAGTGGGAGCTTCCATCTTTAGAAGAAGAGAAAACCAATATAGGCTTGTCAAGGATGGGAAATCATACGCTATCAATGCATGCAAGAACAAAACCAAACTCTCTCTAATCAATTCTCATCAGGCTAGGAGGATCATAGGTAGCACACAAAAAATTGTTCGATTGTTCCTCAAAGAAGGGAAGAATCAAGTACAAGCCAATGAAGTGGAGATGGGAGCATCTTTGAAGGGATGCAATGGAAAGTAGCATCAGCAAATTCAACGATTGATTGAAGCCTACAAGGAGGTGTTTCATGAGTCTAAGGGACTTCCATCCAAACGAGATGTGGAGCATGAAATCCAATTGTTGTCATATTCACTAGTACCCAGTATTGGACTATATAGAAAATCGATCATTAAATCAAATGAAGTGAAGAAGCAGTTGCAACAATTATTGGAGCAATGAGAAATCAGACCTAGTACATCACTATGTGGATCACCCATCATCATAGTGCCAAAGAAAAATGGGTGATGGAGAATGTCTACTGACCATCAATCCTTGAACAAGATTACCATCAAGAATAGATATCCCTTGCCAAGGATTGATGACTTGTTGGATCAATTGTAGCAAGCCAAGTTCTTCACCAAGATAAACCTAAGCTATGGATATCATTAAGTGAGGATCAAAGTTGAATATGTATGGAAAACTTCATTCAAAACAATTAAAGGTTTGTTCGAATGGTTAGTGATGCCTTTCGGTTTATGTAATGCACCTACAAATTTCACAAGATTAGTGAATGATGTGTTGTGCCACTCTATTGATTCATTTGTAATAGTATATCTAGATGACATACACCTGTAACTTTCATGATATTAGTGAATGATGTGTTGTGCCACTCTATTAAGGGTGGGTTCACAAAGATGTTCCCCAAAACTGTTGCAACAAGGCCACGCTAGCGGGGAAAAAATAGGAATGCGCGTGCACCTAAGGTAGCGCGCGCGTGCCATTAGATTCAGTATCAAACCGGGGTGCGTGCACGTTGCTGGAATGTGCGCGGAAAAACAAGCGCACATGCCCCTGTTAAGGTTTGAAAAAAATAAACCCGATTTCTTTTCATTCTTACCATTCCGACCGAACATGGATGAACTAGCACGTGCGCAGAGCTACAACAACCCAAGTGCACCATTTTCACTAAAAAAACCACCTTAATCCATCCACCAATTACATTGGATAGGTAAATGCCATTGTTTTTTTTCATTTAATTCATTATTTTTGTCATCGGATTCATTTTTTTTGTCATTTGATTCATTTTTGTTTGTTTATTAAATTTGTAATAATCCCCAAATTATTAAAAAAATTAAGAATTTTTCAATTGCAGTGTGTAAACCCACACAATGGATGAACAAAATGTTAACATGGAGTCCAGTGGAATCAATGAAAACCCTAAACAAAATCCAAATGCCCAAGAAAATCAAAACCCCCAACAAAATTTTGACCAAGATGACTTGAACCATTCTCTAAATGAGATGACAGTGCACACTCAAGAACTAAGAAACACGAGGGAACCACCTCGAGTGTCCCTTGCCACCTCAATTGAGATCTCAATTGACTCCATCATCCATGCGCATCACCAATTGACTGACATGACTGAATATAGAGCTAGGATGCAGGAGTATTATTCCACGGGCATTTCCAAGGAGGAAATAAAAGATTTGAATATTACAAAGGCCCAATTGTACAGTATGTTCACCGATCCAAAAACACAACAACCACCAAACATTAAAAAGCCACGTGTTTGCATGGATTGGTTTCATTTCCAACCATGGAGGGACAATTGGATGCATAGGCGGTTCATGGTTTATGATAAACCTCCCTGCAATAATAGGGAGGTTCCACAGTACTTCCTTCGGAAACTGTGGGCTGAGTTTTCCCTCGGTTTACATGTCAACTATTTTGACATAACCGAGTTCCAGGGTGTTGGTCATGGCTCTACCCAAGATCGACCTACTGCTAAGAGGAACCCACTAAGAGGGCCACCAGCTCCTAGGTGCGATCCCAACCCCTCTCCCCAACCGCCTCAGTTACCCCACAAACTTGATTAGATCGAGGACACAATGAGGACTATTGCACGTGGAATGCTTAGACACACTTCCTTTGTAGCAACTACTATAGTGGAGAGACAAGCTGACCTTGATAGAGAAGCAGGTGCAGGGCCTTCAGGATAGAGTCAGGCTAGACCCGTCACCGGTGGTAGCCATGTTGGGTCTTCTAGTTCCATGGGTACAATGCCACATCTTTGTCCCTATTGCGGGCACACTTGCCCTGGCCCGATTGAGGGTTGCTATATTGAGCAGGTTAGCACTTTTTTTAATGTGTTTTCAATCATCACTTGATAATTTGTAAAGTAATTTTAAAGTATGTGTGATTGACTTAAACTATTATTTCAATGTACAACTATTTAGAGTTGACACGTCGTCATGGGAGAACGCAACATCTCCCAACCTGGATGCAGCAATGGCAGCTACAACTGATATTGCGGCACCGCACACAGAGGTATTTTCAGTACCCCACACAATATTGTTATTACTTATGGAATTTCTCATTTTATGTATTTATATTTATGACATACACGATGATAGTTCGTACAATATTTTTTAATATTTTGATTGACTGAATAATTACTGGTTTAATATATTTATAATGTGCATGCATTTTGGTGTCCACAGGTATGCACGCAGTACGATGACCATCCAACTCCTCCAGGGGTCGACAGATCACCATATACACAGGTACAATGTGTAGTTAAAAGCACACTTTTAATTTGAAATGTTACGACATACTATTGTTTAATTTTTTATTTATTTACTAAACTATGATATTATAAATTTGTATGCAAGGGCTGCCAACAGCTGCAGGCCTCTTTAGTCCCATGTTTCCACTCTCTCCCATGAGTCACCTCCCTCACCTCCATCCATACCCCTCCCTCCATCCACCCCCTACCTTCCATCCACCCTCCCCTCTCCGTCCATACTCCCCCCTCCGTCCATCCTCCCCCATTCGTCCACGCCCCCCATTCATCCACGCCCCCCCGTTTATCCATCCTCCCCCATTCGTCCACGCCCCCCCCTTCCATCCAGCTTATCCCCTTCGTCCACAAGCTCCCTTATATCCATCCTCCTCCCTCTATCCATGACCGACCTCCCATTCACCATACCTCAACATCCCCCCTAGCCCTTTTGGGTCAATACCCCCTATTGTCCAGCCAGTAGGGGTTTATCGTCCACAATGTCCTCATCCACCCCATACCACCATGTCCTCTTCCACCACATCATCTCCAGTTCCCACCACTATTGTGCCAACTACTATTCCATCATCTACCCATGTGTCTATTGTGGTCGCACCCATAGTTCCTCCATATACATCTATGCCCCCCCATCACTGCATCGATGCAGGTTTTCCAGCCAACTGCTCCACCAGGTAGCCCAAAAGCTTAGCCACCCCCATTTTGTGGGTTATGAGAATCAAGTTAATTTATGAAAATGTTTTGATGCATTAACCAAAATTAATTTAAGCAATTATTATTTTTCAATGAAATGATTGTCGTAAATGTTGTAGGGTGGAATTGCTGAGAGGCTTAGAAGATCTAGGACACCTGCTTCTCGTCTCCCACTCGCATCGGCGGTGAGTTATTTAACATTTGAATTGTACATTCATTTTATAAATGTGGTAAATGTTACAAATGCTTGAAACTAATGGTACCTTATATCATTTGTTTCATAGCGTGGAGAGACAGTCTACTCCTAGACGAAAGAAGACCCGAGGTAGCAATAGCTCCAAGAAGAGAAAGATAAATTTTGTAGATGCACTAGGGAGTGACCGGGGTGGTCACAATGCTTGACACACCATGTTATCTACACTAGCCATGATGTGGCACCTTTGGGCACCAGTTGTCATGTACTTTGTATCTATGGCACGGGTTTCCATGTATTTTGGATCTACGGAACGAGTTGTCATATTTTGTATAGGGCACTAGTGTCCATGTATTTTGGATCTACGACACTAGTTGTCGGATTTTGTATAGAGCACAAGTTGCCATTGTATGTACATTGGGAACCATGTTCCACAATTTTCCTGAAAATTTATATATTTGTTCGAGTTTTGTTCCACTATGGTTTTATCTCATGGATTTATATATAGTTTTGTTCGAGTTTTGTTCTATATATGCGTATAATGATTTGGATTCAAATGTATGTGATGGTTATTTTGGATGAAACCTAGAGCACCATTTTAGAGTTTTTATTGCAACGACAACAATTATTAAGGCCAATATTTCAAACAAGATGTAGTTTTAACCCTGAATAAAAATGAAGGTGATTTTGGGAGGACAATTTTTTTATTCAGAGATCAAGTTCACTTGAATCCAAGACAAGTTTTCTCACAACTAAGTTAATATTCAGACTACATAGTACTCTAGGCAACTCATCCAACCATAAAAAATCATAGCACTCTCTTCCACTACCCTACTTAACACAATGAATATATGCTCTTTCTCGACTCAATAATCCCTTAGGGATATTGTTCCCTTACAATGGTCTTTAGTATAGGTAGAAACAATCAAATCCAATAAATTATTTTAGGAAATAACTAATTAAAGAATACAACTTGTTTCCTAAGCAACCAATGAAAAACATTAACCAACAGGTGAATAATTTCTACATTTCCTAATCTTTAATATGTTCATCTACAACCCCTCTCTCTCTCCCCCAAAATCTACAAATTCCTCTTTTATACTACTAATTCTGTCATCTTCAAATTTGGTTAATGGTTAACAAATATAGAGAATACAACATGACGAGTAGAGAGTATGAACTTGATAATTGGAGAATAATGGGATAATGATCCCCAAAGAGGTAGGAGAATGAAGTACTCCTCACACTTCTAACAACTATTTTTACTTTGCCCAAGCTTGCATAACTACACAAGGTAGACTTCCTTACCAACTTCCACATGAATTTATGATTGGATTCACAGGTAAAGGAAGTGGATGAACTTTATTGAAGGCAAATGATGAAAAGGTGGGAGTTCTTAGAATGAAACTTGGTAGTGGACGATTAATTTCTCATAAGATACCTCTATGTTTCTTCTCCAGTGGAATCACAACCCATCCTGTGGTCTTTGCAACCATCTTTGATTGTTGTATATTAAATTCTAACTTTAATATTTTCATAGCTTTGAGTTCATCGTGGTAAGCCTACCACATCGTTCATACAAGTGTATTTACAACATCTACATGACTAGACATTCATTAGTCAAGGCTTGGCCCTAAGACGCATATTTACAACATTTACATCAAGTCCAATCTAGCTTCAAAACCCCCTCAAAACTAGTTACAATCTCATCCATACTGGGCAATACATCAGTACTGATAATAATAACTACATATAATCCACATAAATTATATTAATAGCCAAACAACAAAAATTCTGGAGAAATATTGAGCAAAACCCTAGTTTCAAAAATGGACCTACAAGATGACACCTGGGCCATGGGATTGGAGGAGAGTGGCACCCCTATCACTATATCGATGTCCTAAATCCAACGGAGTCAACGTTTTGTCGATACGAGCCACGGTCGTCATTCTATGGCTCATTCCGTCTCGCATCCAAAAGTCCTTCAAGGACACCTGTTGGATACCTACCGGGGGCTGTCACGTCCCCATTTTGACCCCCTTTGTAAATGATGTAAATATTGATATTTAATCATGGTGAGGAGCTCAAGGCCAAGGCCCCACCATTGATTTAGCGTTTATGTATCGGCAATTAAACTAGATGCTTATGACTCTTGTGCTAGATGGGCACAATGTAAATGAGACATCATGTAAATATGAATTTTAATGAAAAATACCCACAACTAGCTATGCAATGCAACAAAAGAGATGGGGCATGATTCTACAAGGAAAAGGGAGGGAAATTATTCAAACCCTTGAGCCAATGGTATTAATCCATGTGTCAATGGGGAAACCCATAAACCACCAACTACCCATTTTGTCTCATGCACCCAATCATTTAATTCTTCCAAGAAATTGGTTAAGGCAGTTAATGCCTTGGGAATGAGGGAGTATGGCAGCCAATTTCGTGCATGGGCAAGCCATCAACCTGAAAATTCATGTTTTTTCTTGTGGGGCAAGAAAACACCCACGAAATGGTGCCCAAAGCCATGGGGAATGGGCAGTCTTCACTCATTCACGCAGATAGAGAAGGATGGGAGTTACAGTCACGTTTTTGGGAGCAAAAATGCAGGGTTCTCACTGCCCAAAAACCCATTTTTGGGTTTTGGATAGTAGCTGGGAAGGAGGGGCTGCGATTTGGGACTGTAGGGAGTTCATTTTGTCCCCAATTTGCCATGGGCGTTTTTCCTAAAAACGTTTTCTGCTACCTGGGGTTTTCTCCAAACCTCCATTGCTCACTTTTAACCTTCCCACGTTTTTTTGAAGCCTAGGGGATCATTTTCATGCCTGTCACTGTACAAACGATTTTCATTATGCCCATAATTGTGTTCTGCTGCTATGTGCATCCTCATTTTTGGTTTGAACCTGTGAGCTGAAGTTTGGGGAGTGGTAGTGGACAGAAGTGGCTTGATAAACCTAGTGGGGGAGACAACCTCTCAAGAAGATCAAGAGGGCTTTGGTTACTCTTCTATGCATACCCTGAGAGCACTAGATAGGGAAGGTATGGCTTGAAGGACTGTATAGCAGTGAAAAGAATACTTCCTTGTGCTGGGTGTGTAGGTATTGTGGGTGCCAAGCTAGATAGATCTTGCAAGGTTATCCCTGGCTCTGTGCTAGAGCTCACTAGCTTAGCAACTCTTCCTTTCCATCTCTTAGCAGCCTGATAAACCCAATTGCAGATTGGCTTGGCTCATCTTGGTGTATGCTTGGCTATGTGTGAGTCTGTTGTTCCCTGGTTCCTTGTAGAGATCATGCCCAGCTCGGGGGTGGCAGTGGTGCTGAGAGATTGAGGAGCACACTGGCCTATGGCTGGGTGGAACGTTGCAGTTGCATAGCCAGTTGTGTGGGACTACTTTCGTATAAGATAAGTATTCTCCTGTGTTTGTAACTTTGCAATTGTTCCTTTGATGAATATTTTGAATGTGTGAAAATTGTGTAATTCAATAATAAATTCCGCTGTGTTTTCTGATAATTATGCATCTTCATATCTCTATTATAAAATCTGAATGATTGTTTGAAGTTTATGGGGGCTAGATGCCCAGTTTAACCTCACGTTCCTCTCCATCTAGCTGGTAGGATGGGAGGGGACGTGCCAGAATGGTATCAGAGCTACGTTGCAGCATTGGGCCTCTATGGGCCAAATCTGATAGCAATTACAATTTTTTCTTAAGAATTTTTTGAAAAAAATTTTTGGTTTAAGTCTGTTTTTGAAAATTTTTGGTTTAAGACTGTTTCGGAAAGAATTCCCAAATGCCTTCCGCAACTGCGGAAGCATTCGGCGAATCGTTCTGAAATTTCAGAAGCGTTCCGAGAATTTTTCCGAAAATTTGCGAGGGGAAGTTTTTCGGAAGGAATTTTCTTCCGAAATTGCGGAAGGATTTCTCTTCCGAAATTTGCGGAAGGAATTCTCTTCCGAAATTGCGGAAGGATTCCGCGAGTCGTTCCGCAATGAGGAAGATTTCGGCGAGCCGTTCCGAAGTTGCGGAAGACTTCGGCGAATCATTCCGCAACTGCGGAAGACTTCGCCGAATCGTTCCGCAACTACGGAAGACTTCGGCGAATCGTTCCGCAATTGCGGAAGCATTCCGCAAGTCTTTCCGCAAAAGCATCTCGCAAAAATTGCCTGAAACCGGGGAATCATTCCGCGCAACGGCGGAAGCCTTCGCCGAATGGCTCCGCAATTGCGGGAGCATTCGCCGAATGGCTCCGTAATTGCGGGAGCATTCGCCGAATGGATCCGCAACTGCGGAAGCCTTCGCCGAATGGCTCCGCAATTGCGGGAGCCTTCGCCGAATGGCTCCGCAACTGCGGGAGCCTTCGCCGAATGGCCCCGCCATTGCGGAAGGCTTCATCCAACCTCCCCGCAGTTGCGGGAGCATTCAGTGAAGCGTCCCGCAACGGAGGCAAGCCGTGAATCGCCCGTTGCGGAAGCTTTCATCCAATCACCCCACCCATTGCGGCAGCATTCAGCCAACCTCCCCTTGACCCCCTTTTTCTTTTTCCCCCTCATATGTCATTGTTGTGATTTGACAAATGGTCAATATAACATTCTTTCCACGTGCATGAAGTAATTGTGAATTTTGAGAATATAATGCAGCTAACAATTATACTGATGAACACATTTCAGAGAGTCACAATTACAGCAGGGTAGCACTCTAGATAGTACAGTTGGAAAGTTTTGGATCTTGGTTGGGCCAAGAAAAAGAACATCATGAATGATGCACAGGATCCCTATGAGCCTGAAACAGATGCCATGGGGGAGAACATACAGGTTGAGAATGCTGAGATAGAATCTAATGGGAGAAGAAATCAAGAGACCCCACCAGATGTTGCAGCCACCATGAGAAGCCTAAGGGTGGAGTTGCAAAGCTATAGGGAAGATAATGAAAGGATGATTAAAGCTCAGGAAGAACAAAATCAGTTGAATGCAGCTATGCTACAGAGTCTGACAGACATCCAAAGGCAAATAAACTCTGGGCACCAGATATCAAATCCAGAAAGGGGTGGGAGTAGCTCTAGAAGAAATTCCCGTAAGACCAGTAGCCCAAGAAGAGTTTCTACAGACAGCACATATACTCCAGAAATATCTTCTAATGAATCATCTGACTCTGAAGAATCCAATAAGGGTTCAAGTTCTTCATCTCACAGGAGCAAGAGGAAGAAGCACTACAAGAACAATTCACATGGGGAATTTAAGAAGGCAAAACCTCCTACATTTGACGGATAGATAAAGTCCGGTCAAGAAGCTGAGGCTTGGCTTCTTGGGATGAGAAAGTATTTCCAATTCCAAGACTACTCGAGAAATATGAAGGCAAGGGTAGCCATCTTCAACTTGAATGGAAGACAATCTATATGGTGGGAACACACCGGGAAAGTGAAGAAGATCAACGAAAGGAAGATCGTGTGGAAGCAGTTCAAGAAATACTTCAAGTAGAAGTACCTCTCTGATAGGTACTATGATGATAAGATCAAAGAATTCCATGAGCTGAGATTGGGACAATTGACCATGGAAGAATATGCAAACAAGTTCTTGGAGCCGCTGAGGTATGTCAAGTACATTCGAGATGATAAGGTGAAGATTCAACGTTTCCTAAGTGGACTGCCCCAGTCATATAAAGATAGAATTGAGTTCGATGAACCTCGAACTCTAGAGGAGGCCATAAGAAAGGACAAGTATTGCTTTGATCAAAACAGAAGCAAACCAGAATTCCATAAGGCATGGAAGGATAGGAAAAATGAGAAGTTTGATCAAAGGAGGAAGGGGTTCAAGCCTCCTCAATTCCGGAATCAGCAAAGGCAGCCATCACAGGTTGTGACTAAGCCAACTAGGATGATGGGAGACAAGCCAAGAGATCCAAAGGAGCCGAGAGGACCACTTCAATGTTGGGGTTGTGGAGGAGAGCACGTGCTTAGGAACTGTCCACATCGGAATGGGAATGTAAATCAAGTTCACAACATTCAGGGAGCTGAAACTGTGGGACAAGTGGCGAGGACAATCCCTAGAATCTATGCAGCAGTAGAAGACAGCCAGGCAGATCATCAATCAACTATGGTTGAAGTTGAAGGTAAGATTGCTGAGCAATCTGTTTCTATTTTGATTGATCCTGGATCTACTCACAGTTATGTCACTCCTAGAATTGTTGAGATTTGTGCTTTTAAGAAATTAAAGCATAGTATATCATGGTTAGTTCAACTAGCCACTGGAACCAAGAGAAAAGTTAGCGAAATAGTAGAGAAATGTCCATTAGAAATGGATGGGCTATTCACGTATGCGGATCTGAATATTTTGCCACTTGGGTCCTATGATATTCTCATTGGAATGGATTGGTTAGAAGCACACAGGGTTAAACTTGACTGCTACAATAAGACATTTGAATGCATGGACGAAGAAGGAAATCCGAGGCTTGTAAAAGGCATTTCCAAGGCGACCTCTGTTAGACAAGTTTCAGCCATGCAGCTGAAGAAGCTCTGCAGGAAGGGATGTCAACTGTATGCAGCCCACATTTTGGAGGCAGCGGAGAGTGAAACTCTTAAATTGGAGGACTATCATGTATTGCAAGAATTCAGGGATGTTTTTCCTGATGAGATTCCAGGACTCCCTCCAAAGAGAGACATTGACTTTACAATTGAACTTATGCCAGGAGCATCACCAGTGTCTAAGACACCCTACAGGATGAGTACACCGGAATTGCTAGAATTGAAAATGCAATTACAAGAGTTGCTGGAGAAGAAATATATTAGGCCAAGTGTGTCCCCGTGGGGAGCACCTGTTCTATTTGTGAAAAAGAAAGATGGAACACTCAGGTTATGTATTGACTACAGGCAGTTGAACAAAGTCACTGTGAATAACAAATACCCATTGCCTCGAATTGACGACCTTTTTGATCAAATGAGAGGAGAAAAGGTATTTTCAAAGATTGACTTGAGGTCTAGTTACCATCAGGTAAGAATCAAAGAACAAGACATTCATAAGACAACCTTTAGAACAAGGTATGGACACTATGAGTTTGTAGTGGTACCATTCGGTCTCACAAATGCACCAGCTACATTCATGTGTCTCATGAATAATGTTTTTAGCAAGTATTTGGACAAGTTTGTTCTTGTATTCCTAGACGACATTCTCATCTATTCTAAGAATGAAGAAGAACATGAAGAACATTTGAGAATGACAATGCAATTACTAAGGGAGCATAAGCTGTATGCAAAGTTGAGTAAATGTGACTTTTATAAAGATAGAATTCATTATTTGGGTCACATCATCTCCGACGAAGGAATATCTGTAGACCCTGAGAAGATTGAAGCCATTATGAATTGTCCAACTCCAAGGAATGTGACTGATGTGAGATCTTTTATGGGCCTTGCTGGTTACTACAGGAGGTTTATCGAGGGATTCTCCAAGGTTGCAAACCTGATCACTTCCTTGCAAAAGAAGGGAATAAAGTTTGAATGGTCACCAAGATGTGAGGAAATTTTTCAACGGTTGAAGAATCTTCTTACAAGTGCACCAATTTTGAAGATTGCAAACCCGGAAAAAGACTTTGTGGTGTGTACCGATGCATGCAATCAAGGACTTGGAGGAGTTCTTATGCAAGACAACCACGTGATATGCTATGAGTCAAGAAAGTTGAAGGAGCATGAGAAGAACTACGCTACTCATGATATAGAACTTGCAGCCATAGTACATGCTTTAAAGATGTGGAGGCACTACTTAATGGGAAGAAAATTTGAGTTAAGGATAGACCATTGTGGTCTGAAGTACTTGTTTGATCAGCCAATGTTAAATGCTAGGCAAGCTAGATGGTTGGAATTTTTGTGTGAATTTGATTTTGAGATCAAACACATAAAAGGGAAAGAAAACAAGGTGGCTGATGTACTCAGCAGGAAGGTACATGAAATGTATGTGGTAGCGCTTAGTACTTGCCAATCGGATTTGAAGCAGCGGATTGTTAACCGTATGGTTGAGGATGAAGTGTATGAGCAGATAAAGGACAAATTGCAGCAACAAGACCTTGGCAAGAAGAGTGAAGGCTATCACTTGGAAGAAGGCGGACTTCTTACTTATAAGAATAGAGTCTATATTCCAAATGCGGAAAATTTAAGGAGAATGGTTATGGATGAGATCCATAAAGCTCCATACTCTGGTCACCCAGGATATCAGAAAACAATTGCTACAGCAAGAAAATATTATTTCTGGCCAGGCATGAAGAAGGATGTTGCTGAATACATTTCTAAGTGCATGGAATGTCAACAGGTGAAGGTTGAACACCAACACCCAGCAGGTTTATTGCACCCAGTGCCAATTCCAAAATGGAAATGGGAAATAATTTCCATGGATTTTATTACAGGATTGCCAATGACTAAGAGACAACACGATTCCATCATTTTTGTGGTGGACAAGTTAACAAAGGCAACACATTTCATACCGGTTAAGTCCACACATAAAGCCGATGCCATTGCAGATATTTTCATGAAGGAAATTTTCAGATTACATGGGTTACCTAAGGCGATAATTTCTGACAGGGATACCAAGTTCACTTCCAATTTTTGGAAAGGTCTCTTTGCATATTTGGGTACACAGTTGAACTTTAGCACCTCGTACCATCCTCAAACAGACGGGCAAACAGAAAGAGTAAATCAAGTGCTTGAAGACATGCTCCGCATGTATGTAATGGACAAGCCATCCAAGTGGGAGGATTATCTGCACCTGGTAGAGTTTGCATATAATAATGGGCAGCAAGAATCATTGGGAATGAGTCCATATGAGGCTTTGTATGGAAGAAGGTGTAGGACACCAGTGACTTGGGACAATCCAGTGAACAGAATTGTACTTGGGCCAGAATTGCTTAAGGAAATGGAACAAGAGGTTGCAAAAATCCGGCAAAATTTAAAAGCAGCCCGAGATAGACACAAGAGCTATGCAGATAAACACAGAATGCATAGGGAATTCAATGTTGGGGATCATGTATATCTTAGAGTGAGATCAAGGAAGAGTTCCTTGAAGCTTGGGAGCTGTGCCAAGCTATCACCTAGATATTGTGGGCCATTTGAAGTGCTCGAAAGAATAGGACCAGTTGCATATAGACTTGCATTGCCTGCTAGCACTAAAGCTCATAATGTTTTTCATGTCTCTTTGCTCAAGAAATATGTACATGATCCTAACCATGTGATTAATTGCGATGTGATCCAGGTGGAACCCGAGGGAGAATTCCAAATCGATCCATTGCGCATCCTAGACAAGAAAGTAACATTGCTCCGGAACCAAGCCATCGGACAGGTAAAGGTGCAATGGAAGCACTACGGTCCCGATGAGGCTACATGGGAGCTGGAGGATGCCATGAGGATGGCATATCCATTTTTGTTCAATTTTGATGAGCACTGAGGACAGTGCTAATGTAAGGGGAGGGGTATGTCATGTCCCCATTTTGACCCCCTTTGTAAATGATGTAAATATTGATATTTAATCATGGTGAGGAGCTCAAGGCCAAGGCCCCACCATTGATTTAGCGTTTATGTATCGGCAATTAAACTAGATGCTTATGACTCTTGTGCTAGATGGGCACAATGTAAAGGAGACATCATGTAAATATGAATTTTAATGAAAAATACCCACAACTAGCTATGCAATGCAACAAAAGAGATGGGGCATGATTCTACAAGGAAAAGGGAGGGAAATTATTCAAACCCTTGAGCCAATGGTATTAATCCATGTGTCAATGGGGAAACCCATAAACCACCAACTACCCATTTTGTCTCATGCACCCAATCATTTAATTCTTCCAAGAAATTGGTTAAGGCAGTTAATGCCTTGGGAATGAGGGAGTATGGCAGCCAATTTCGTGCATGGGCAAGCCATCAACCTGAAAATTCATGTTTTTTCTTGTGGGGCAAGAAAACACCCATGAAATGGTGCCCAAAGCCATGGGGAATGGGCAGTTTTCACTCATTCACGCAGATAGAGAAGGCTGGGAGTTACAGTCACGTTTTTGGGAGAAAAAATGCAGGGTTCTCACTGCCCAAAAACCCATTTTTGGTTTTGGATAGTAGCTGGGAAGGAGGGGCTGCGATTTGGGACTGTAGGGAGTTCATTTTTTCCCCGATTTGCCATGGGCGTTTTTCCTAAAAACGTTTTCTGCTACCTGGGGTTTTCTCCAAACCTCCATTGCTCACTTTTAACCTTCCCACGTTTTTCTAAAGCCTAGGGGATCATTTTCATGCCTGTCACTGTACAAACGATTTTCATTATGCCCATAATTGTGTTCTGCTACTATGTGCATCCTCGTTTTTGGTTTGAACCTGTGAGCTGAAGTTTGGGGAGTGGTAGTGGACAGAAGTGGCTTGATAAAACTAGTGGTGGAGACAACCTCTCAAGAAGATCAAGAGGGCTTTGGTTACTCTTCTATGCATACCCTGAGATCACTAGATAGGGAAGGTATGGCTTGAGGGACTGTATAGCAGTGAAAAGAATACTTCCTTGTGCTGGGTGTGTAGGTATTGTGGGTGCCAAGCTAGATAGATCTTGCAAGGTTATCCCTGGCTCTGTGTTGGAGCTCACTAGCTTAGCAACTCTTCCTTTCCATCTCCTAGCAGCCTGATAAACCCAATTGCAGATTGGCTTGGATCATCTTGGTGTATGCTTGGCTATGTGTGAGTCTGCTGTTCCCTGGTTCCTTGTAGAGATCATGCCCAGCTCGGGGGTGGCAGTGCTGCTGAGAGATTGAGGAGCACACTGGCCTATGGCTGGGTGGAACGTTGCAGTTGCATAGCCAGTTGTGTGGGACTACTTTCGTATAAGACAAGTATTCTCCTGTGTTTGTAACTTTGCAATTGTTCCTTTGATGAATATTTTGAATGTGTGAAGATTGTGTAATTCAATAATAAATTCCGTTGTGTTTTCTGATAATTATGCATCTTCATATCTCTATTATAAAATCTGAATGATTGTTTGAAGTTTATGGGGGCTAGATGCCCAGTTTAACCTCACGTTCCTCTCCATCTAGCTGGTAGGATGGGAGGGGACGTGACAGGGGCATAGAATTCCAACTGTGCAACAAAACTAAGTTCTGGAGAGTCTTGCAAGTGTGTCTAGGAAGGTTCTAGCTGGGAATGCTAGCCATAAGTGTCTGATCGATGATTTTGCAAATTTGACCCCAATGTGCAAAAATTGCACACTCCCTTACTAAGCAAAACCCTAGTTTCCAAAATCGACATACAAGATGACACCTGGACCATGCGACTGGAGGAGAGTGGCACCACTAGCACTATATCGATGTCCTGAATCCAACGTAGTCGACGGTTTCTCGATCCGAGCCACGGTCATCATTCTATGGCTCCTTCCGTCTCGCATCCAAAAGGGCTTCAGGGACACTTGTTGGATACCTACCGGGGGCATAGAATTCCAACCATGCAACAAAAATGGGTTCCAGGGAGTCCTGCAAGTGTGTCTAGGAAGGTTCCAGCTGGGAACGCTAGCCATAAGTGTCTAGTCAATGATTTTGCAAATTTAACCCCAATGTGCAAAAATTTCACACTTCATTACTGAGAAAAACCCTAGTTTCCAAAATGGACCTACAAGATAACACCTGGGCCATGGGACCGGAGGAGAGGGGCACCCCTATCACTATCCCGATGTCCTGCATCCAACGAAGTCAACGGTTTGTCAATCCAAGCCACGATCGTCATTCTATGGCTCGTTTTGTCTCGCATCCAAAAGGCCTTCAGGGACACCTTTGGATACTTACCGGGGGCATAGAATTCCAATCGTGCAACAAAACCGGGTTTTGGGGAGTCCTACAAGTGTGTCTAGGAAGGTTCCAGCTGGGAACGCTAGCCATAAGTGTCTGGTCAATGATTTTGCAAATTTGACCCCAATGTGCAAAAATTGCACACTCCCTTACTGAGCAAAACCCTAGTTTCCAAAATGGACCTACAAGATGACACTTGGGCAATGGGACTGAAGGAGAGGGGAACCTCTGGTACTATCCCGATCTCCTAAATCCAACGGATTCGACAGTTTGTCGATCTGAGCCACGGTTGTCATTCTATGGCTCGTTCTATCTCGCATCCAAAAGGCCTTCAGGGACACCTGCTGGATACCTACGGGGGGCATATAATTCCAACTGTGCAACAAAACCGGGTTTTGGGGAGTCCTACAAGTGTGTCTAGGAATTTTCTAGCTAGGAACGCTATCCATAAGGGTCTGGTCGATGATTTTGCAAATTTAACCCCAATGTGCAAAAATTGCACTCCCTTACTGAGCAAAACCCTAGTTTCCAAAATGGACCTACAAGATGACACCTGGGCCATGGGATCAGAGGAGAGGGGCACCCCTATCACTATCTCGATGTACTTAATCCAATAGAGTCGGCGGTTTGTCGATCGAGTCACGGTCATCATTCTATGGCTCGTTCCGTCTCGCATCCAAAAGGCCTTCAGGGACACCTGTTGGATACCTATCGGGGGCATAGAATTCCAACCATGTAGCAAAGCTGGGTTCCAGGGAGTCCTGCAAGTGTTTCTAGGGAGGTTCCAGCTGGGAACATTAGCTGTAAGTGTCTGGTCGATGATTTTTCAAATTTGACCCCAATGTGCAAAAATTGCACACTCCCTTACTAAGCAAAACCCTAGTTTACAAAATGGACCTACAAGATGACACATGGGCCATGGGACCAGAGGAGCGAGACACCCCTAGCACTATCCCGATGTCCTGAATCCAACGGAGTTGATAGTTTGTCGATTCAATCCACGTTCGTCATTCTATGGCTCGTTCTGTCTCGCATCCAAAAGGCCTTCAGGGACACCTGCTGGATACCTACCGGGGGCATAGAATTCCAACCGTGCAACAAAACCGGGTTCTAGGGAGTCCTGCAAGTGTGTCTAGGAAGGTTCCAAATGGGAACGCTATCCATAAGTTCCCGGTGGACAATTTTGCAAATTTGACCCCAATGTGCAAAAATTGCACACTCCCTTACTAAGCAAAACCCTAGTTTCCAAAATGGACCTACAAGATGACACCTGAGCCATGGGACTGGAGGAGAGGGGCACCCCTATTAATATACTGATGTCTTGAATCCAAGCACACTCCAAAGGTCAATGGGTTTCAATACTTCACCAAATCATCAGAAACGTGTATAGTCACTTACATAGAAACACCCTAGTTCCTAAGATCAATCAAGCAAGACAAGCATTGGGTGATGCACCCATGTTAGAGAAGTTCCTCTTAATGGAATGCATTGTCATGGACCCAACGTAGTTTAGGGTTCATCGATCTGAGCCACGATTATCATTTTACAGCAAGTTGCAGGCCGCCCCCTAAAGGCTTTGAGGGACACTTGGTGATTCTGTCATTAGGGCATAAAAATTGATTTCTATAAGATCCTACATGTGTGCTTGGCCATTACCAACATGATAACACAACCCACAGTCCCAAGGTTGAGGGGCTCAATACTTGACCCAATCATCCAAAATGTGCATAGTTAGTTATTGAACAAAACCCTAGTTCCTAAGGTCAATGAACAATATGAGCATAGGTTGATGGACCCATGGGATAGAGGTGCCCTTATTTGGAATGCATTATCATAGACCTAATGGATTTGATGTTATCATAGTCACTTATTGAGAAAAACCCTAGTTCATGAGATCAATAAAAAAAACAAGCACTAGGTGATGGACCCATGGGAGAAAGGTTCCCCTAGATGGAATGCATTATGAAAGACCCAATGGAGTCAATGGTTCATTGATATGAGCCACAATCATCATTTTATCGTGAGTTGCAGGTCACATCCTAAATCCTTTCAGGGACAATTGGTGGGTTTGTCATTAGGGGATAAAAACTAAACCAAGCATCAAAATTGAGTTCCGTAAGATCCCACGTGTGTTTTTCCATGCTCGACATGGACACACCACCCACTGTCCCAAGGTTTATGGGTTTTGGTACTTGACCCAATCATGCAAAAAGTGCATATTCTCTTAGGGAGTTGTTAGAAGATTTCAAGGAGGGGATACTATAAATCATGCTTAAAAAAACCATTGTGTACATTTCATGAGTTTTTTTTAGTTTATTTATATGTTTGATCTAATATCATGTTCTAAGAGTAGTAGTATGAGTACGCCCAGTCTCAAATATGAGAGTAATTGAGAAGCCCATGATAAAATTATGGTAAGAAGGACATGAGATGCATGAGGTTCTTGAATTTTTGGAAGCTTGTCCACTATGTTTCTATTTTTCCTCAGAGTTTTTCACAATGTAGTGACAATTCCTAGATATAAATGGTGCTCCTATTGGTCTAGGTGGAGGAAAAAGAAACACATACAACATCTCATTGAACTAAAGAACTAATGTATTGGTGTTGTAATTGATGCAACCAAATTAGCATAAGCATGGAAGTGTTTTGACCACCTTAACAACTAAAATAATGTATTAGTCAAATATGGGGGGAAGTGATAATTACATGTCAATGACCACTTATATTCCTCCATATGATTATAAATGTACCACTTTACACTAGTTATGGGATCAATAATGTATTCTTCTACTATGTTTTAAGATTAATATCTAGTATAGTAAATATTCTTGCACTAAGGTGTCTTAATGTGTTTTTTTTCTTTCAACTCATAAATTCAAGACCACTACAATTGATCCATGTCTCAATTCATGATTATAAGAAAATATCAAACATGAAATTTATGTTGCAAAGAACTTTATATGGCCATGCATGAATTATTATTTCAAGCTTCTCGTTGCAAATATCAACATGTTCTTATCCAGACCTAAGTTTTATGAAATAGGGTTTTCACCATTAGATTTGGTCGACAACATTATCTATAGTGCCTATCACATGATAACTATCTAAGTCAACTGCAATATACTAGTAGCTATTAATAAGGAAAACCAATACTATTATTATGGGGTGGCTATATGAATGTTGAGGAAAATCCATATATCAATGCGCATTTTCTTAATATTGAATGTTAATAATTTGAAACCTTATGAGCCATCCACAATTGGAAATTCAAATGCGGGGAAAGTCTTTTCAAAGAGGACTTACCACTGTAATATTAGGTAGGCATGTAAGTTAATTGAGTGTGGAATTTTGAGAATATTTTATAGGATCCAAAAAAACCTAAGACATGTCCTATATGGTAGTTTGAAAGCTCCTTTATGCACGTGTGGGAGCTGATGGAACCCAAGTCTGCTTGTCGGTTTGGGTTCCGTCCCCCAGAGCAATTCCTCAAAGTGTCCCTAAATGACCTCGGGGTGCCGGACCAAGATGCTCGTAGCACCCAAACTGTGGCTCCAGTCGCGAATCTGTCAATTACGATGGATCAAAAACGTTGGGTTTCAGCTAGGGGACCCCCACACATCATGCCTAGAAGTCTTGGAAACACTGCCAATGTTCCATCTCTAGAGCTAGGGTTTTGCTCAATGAGGGCCATTCAAAATTCACTCAAGGGTGCCATTTCTCATCCGAAGGCTCCCACGCATGCGTGGCCACCGTGGACACGTCCACAATGGTGCGTATTTCCATTGTGGATGTGTGCACGATGGCCACGCACTCCCAGGAGCCTTTGGATGAGAAAGGTCCCCCTTGAGTGAATTTGGAATGGCCCTCACTGAACAAAACCCTAGCTCCGAAGATGGAACATTGGCACTGTTTATGGAACTTCAAAGCACGATGCGGGGGTCCCATAGCTAAAACCGGACGTCGTGGATCCACCGGAATTGACGCATTCACGATCGGAGACACGGTTTGGGTGCTACGCGAATTTTTGCCGGGCACCTCAGGGCCATTCAGGGACACTTTGAGGATTTGCTCCGGGGCCACGGAACCCAAACCGGCCAGCGGACTTGGATTTTGTCGGCTCCTATAGGTGCGTATGGCCATTTTGGATGTGTCCATGCTGGCCACGCATGCCCGGGAGCCTTCGAACAAGAAATGGGCCCCTTGAGCAATATTTGAAAGGCCTTCACTGAGAAAAAACCTAGCTCCGGAGATGGCACAATAACACCATTTTCGGGGGCTGGCGGCATGCTGCAGGGTGTCCCCTAGCTAAAGCTCGGCATCCTAGATCCATAGGAATCGATAGATTCATGATCAGAGCCACGGTTTGGGTGCTACGGTCATTTTCATCGGACACCTCAGGGCCATTCAGGGACACTTTGAGGATTTGCTCTAGCGCCACAGAACACAAATTGGTGAGCGGACTTGGATTCCATTGGATCCCACAGGTGCATATGTCCATTTTGGATGTGTCCATAGTGGCCACGCACGCTCGGGATCCTTCAGACGAGTAATGACCCCCTTGAGCAATATTTGAAAGGCCTTCATTGAGCAAAACCCTAGCTCTGGAGATGGCACAATAACACCGTTTCCAGGGGCTGGAGGCACGCTGCGGGGGGTCCCCTAGTTGAAACCCGACATCCCAGATCCATTGGAGCTGAAAAATTCATGATCGTAGCCACTGTTTGGGTGCTATGGGCATTTTCGTCGGGCACCCTGGGGCCATTCACGGACACTTTGAGGATTTGCTCTGGGGCCACATAACCCAAACCGACAAGCAAAATTGGATTCTGTCGGCTCCAATAGGTGCATATGTCCATTGTGGATGTTTCCATGGTGGCCACGCACACCCGAAAGCCTTCGGACAACAAATTCCCCCCTTGAGCGAATTTGGAATGGCCCTCACTGAGCAAAACCCTAGCTCTGGAGATGGCACAATAACACCATTTACGGGGGTTGGAGGAACACTGCAGGGGAACCCTAGCTCAAACCCAATGTCTCGGATCCATCGGAATTGATGGATTCATGACCAGAGCCATGGTTTGGGTGCTGCAGGCATCTTGGTCCGACACCTCAGGGCCATTCAGGGACACTTTGAGGAATTTCTCTAGGGGCATGGAACCCAAACCAATGAGTGGAATTGGGTTATGTCGGCTCCTACAGGTGCCTATGGCCATTGTGGACATGCCCACGGTGGCCACGCAAGCCCGGGAGCCTTCGGATGAGAAATGGCCCCCTTAAGCGAAATTGGAATGACCCTCACTGAGCAAAACCCTAGCTCCAGAGATGGCACATCGGCACCGTTATCGGGACTTCGAGGCATGGTGTGGGGGGTCCCCTAGCTGAAACACGATGTCCTGGATCCATCGGAATTGACGGATTCATGATCGGAACCACGGCTTGGGTGCTACAAGAATTTTTGTCGGGAACCCCGGGGCCATTCAGGGACAATTTGAGGATTTGCTCTGGGGTCACGGAACCCAAATCGGTGAGTGGACTTGGATTCCGTCAGCTCCCATAGGTGCGTATGGCCATTGTGGATGTGTCCATGGTGGCCATGCATGCCTGGGATCCTTCGAACAAGAAATGGCCCCCTTAAGCGAAATTGGATTACCTCTCTTTCACATTTTTGAAGACCTGTGATCACTAAGGTTACTAATATCTTGTTCTAACACTAAGGCCATTTCCCTAGTAGAACACATGGAGAGTGGAGCTAACATCTAACATGATTTTGGATGTCAACACTAGAGGAGACCTCCAATTGCAATGATATATAGAATAAGGATTTATTCCTTATCATACCATCAATATCACATTGTTTTATTTGTAATTAGCTTCATGGAGGAATTCACTATGGTTCATGAAAACACCCCTAGGAGTATATCTGAAGTCTAGGGAGGACAACTTGGCTTGAGATTGATCCTTCTAAGATTATATTGTTACATCCCTTGGAGGTTTATGATTAGGGTTTTTTGATGAAACCCTGGGTGCATTTTCTAAATAAGAAGAAGAGAAGCAAATGTATTGCATTGGACAACTTGTTTTAGTGATTCATGCATGTTATATCTCCTTGGTTCAGCTTTTCACTATTTTCCCTAGCTATTTGGAGAGTTAGTGAATTGTACTAGCCTTGTGATAAGGCTCTCATGCATGTTCTTGAATTGTAATTTATAGCTATATATGTATTGCTAATTTATCATAAGTAAAAGATAATTTTGTTGAGTGATTTGACATCATCACTGAATAAGTTAAGGGTTCTTTTACTATTGCTATAATTGTTGTGAAAGTGATTTTTCAGATTTGGTTTATGCATGATAAGTTTTCAATGCAACTAAATCTAATATAAGAACTAGGATATTTTTGTGAGGCTCCATGCAAATTCACTAAAGCACAATAGTGATTGTGACTAGGTGAAACTCTACTCTTTGAGGTTTCAGAGGCTTTGGATTTATGTGTTTCCTCCTACCATATTTAAGTATATAAAAGATTTTCTAAGGGCATGCTAAAAGGGAAATCCCAAGTAATTTTGAGAAAGTGACAAATTAGGTAAAAAGTTGAGCATCTTGTTCTAACACTAAGGTAATTTCCCTAATAGAAGACATGCAGAGTGGAGCTAATGCCAACATGACATTGGGTGCTATCAATAGCATTGTGCGATGCTAGAGTATAAGACCTAGGGTTTGAGGATTGAAATATCAGGATGGACACGTAGCCTTGGATGCTAGAAATAGTGTTATATTGTAGTGTACTTGTGTGATGTGACATGGATAGGAATTGCATGAGATATCTAATATTAGCATGTTCATGTGCTCTTGCTCATGGTATTGTAAGAAGTTGCAGAGGTATTAGAGGCCTAAATATTGAAATAGTTCAATCCCAACATAAATCATCTCATTCTTATCACCAACTAAATGCATATTAGGGTTTGATGTTAGAGTATAAGACCTAGCGTTTGAGGATTGAAATACCAAGATGGACATGTAAATTTGGATTCTATAAGTTGATTTCTCTAGTGATGTACTTGTGTGACGTGACATGGGTAGGGTTTTAAAACCCTAATAAAGATAATCATGCTAGTGGGGAGACATTGATTAACATAAGCTTGTTGTTGAAGCCAATGAGGGATTCCTAGATGTCCTAGAGATTATAGGGTTGCTAAGGAAACCCTATGAGTTTAGCCTCAAATGACAAGGATATGTTTATCCTCCAATAAATGATATGGGTGCAACTAGGAGTATTTTAGCTCTCGGTATGGGTTTTATGGCACTAAACATGGTCAAAGGATGAAACCTTGACCTTGAGACCAATGAATTGGAGTGGTTGGTGTAAAACAACAATTTATTGTAATAGTAACTTAATCATAACTCAAACATCAAATAAACGATATAAGATAACGATATCAAATAAACTATATAACATGAATAACATTAATCATGCATGAATAAACAATCACATGGATATACTATGTACCTCAATCAATTAGGCCTTCTAGATCCTCTCGGTTTTTTATTGTCTCGAACAATGTCAAGTCCCCTCCCATCAGACCGAGCCAGGAAGAGAACATGACACTAAATCCGGGCATCTAGCCCCATATCCATTAAGTAAAACTCATTGATAATAAAAGACATGTACATATGCATATAGTAATTAAACACAACGGAGTTAAAAGCATCTACATATCTAACATACATTCATCTTTTTCATGACAGTCATTAAATAAATACATTGTAGAATTTAACACAAGAGAGTACTCATCTTAAAACAAAGTAGTCTCGAGCAACCAGCTATGCAACTGCAACGTTCCACCCAACCATAGGCCAGTTGTGCTTATCAATCTCTTGATACAACTGCCACCCCTGAGCTGGGCATGATTTCTACAAGGAAAAGGGGAACATTAAACTCACACATAGCCAAAATACACCAAAATCAACCAAGCCAATCCATAGTTGGGTTTATCAGGCTGCTAAGAAATGGAAAGGAAGAATTGCTAAGCTAGTGAGCTCAACCACAGAGCTATGGATACCTCTACAAGATCTATCCAGCTTGGTTCCCCACAATGCCTACACACCTGACTCAAGGAAGTATTCCCTTCACTACTACACAGTCTCTCAGGCCATACCTTCCAATTCAGTGTTGTTCAAGGTGTGCATAGAAGAGTAGCTAGCCCTTTTGATATTTCTGAGAGGTTACTCCCCTCACTAGGTTTATCAAGCCAATTCTGTCCACTACCACTCCAAATTTCTTGCTTACAGGTTCAAACCAAAACAGGGATGCACAAAATAGCAAAATCACAAGTGTTGGGCATGTAGAAAAACGTTTCTACAGTGGAATACCCAAAATGGGGTTTTCATTAGCTTCAGAAAAACGTGGGAAAAACAAAAAGAGAAGATGGGGAACAAGCCTAGGAGAGCAAAAATCGTTTTCAGAAAAATGTCCATGGACATTCTGGGGCAAAAATGACCTCCATAACAGCCCCAAATCGTGGTCCTCCTCTCCCAACCACTGTGCAATACAAAAAACGAGCTCCCATCCATGGAAAAATGGAGGAAAATGATGAAAAAATGTGATGGAGAAAGCCCAGCTAGTTCAGATTGCGTGAGAGAGCAAAGTCCCTGAGTGAAAGATGGCTTTTGGCACCCTTTCGTGGGTGTTTTCTTTCCCAAGAAGCAAAAACATGAATTCCCAGGTTGATGGCTTGCCCATGCATGAAATTGGCTGTCATACCTCTTCATTCCCAAGGCATTAACTACCTCAACCAAGTCTTGGAAGAATTAAATGATTGGGTGCATAAGTCGAAATGGGTAGTTGGTGGTTTATGGGTTTTCTCATGAAATTTGGCTTAACACTATTGGCTCAAGGGTTTGAATAATTTCCCTCCCTATTCCTTCTGAAATCATGCCCCCATCTCTTTGTTGCATTGCATAGCTAGTTGTGGGTATTTCATTAAAATTTGTATTTACATGATGTCTCAATTTACATTGTGCATGTCCAGCACAAGAACCATAGGCATCTATTTTTAATTATTGATACATAAAACGATAAATCGATGGTGGGGCCTTGGCCTTGAGATCCTCACCATGATTTAATATCAATATTTACATCATTTACAATTCTAATGCAATAGGGTCAAAATCAGGATATTACATTCCCCTCCCCCTTACATTAGCATTGTCCTCATTGCTCATCAAAATTGAACAAAAATGGATATGCCACTCTCATGGCATCCTCCAGCTCCCATGTAGCCTCATCGGGACTGTAGTGCTTCCATTGCACGTTTACCTGTTCGATGGCTCGGTTCCGGAGCAATGTTACCTTCTTGTCTAGGATGCGCAATGGATCGGTTTGGAACTATCCCTCGGGTTCCACCTAGATCACATCACAATTAATCACATGGTTAGGATCATGTACATATTTCTTAAGCAAAGAGACATGAAAAACATTATGAGCTCTAGTGCTAGCAGGCAATGCAAGTCTATATGGAACTGTTCCAATTCTTTCAAGCAATTCAAATGGCCCACAATATCTAGGTGATAGCTTGGCACAACCCCCAAGCTTCAAGGAAATCTTCCTTGGCCTCACTCTAAGATACACATGATCCCCAACACTGAATTCCCTATGCACTCTAAGCTTATCTGCATAGCTTTTCTGTCTATCCTGGGTTGCTTTTAAATTCTGCCTGAACTTTGGAACCTCTTGCTCCATTTCCTTAAGCAATTCTGGCCCAAGCACAATTATGTTCACTGGATTATCCCAAGTCACTGGTGTCCTACACCTTCTGCCATACAAAGCCTCATATGGACTTATTCCCAATGATGCTTGTTTCCCATTGTTATATGCAAACTCTACCAAGTGTAGATAATCCTTCCACTTGGATGGTTTATCCATAACATACATACGGAGCATGTCTTCAAGCACCTGATTTACTCTTTTTGTTTGCCCATCCGTTTGAGGATGGTATGCGGTACTAAAGTTCAACTGTGTACCTAAATCTTCAAAGAGACCCTTCCAAAAATTGGAAGTGAACTTGGTATCCCTGTCAGAAATTATTGCCTTAGGAAATCCATGTAATCTAAAAATTTCCTTCATGAAAATATTTGCAATGGCATCAGCTTTATGTGTGGACTTAACCGGTATAAAATGTGTTGCCTTTGTTAACTTGTCCACCACCACCATGATGGAATCATGTTGTCTCACCGTCATTGGAAAACCTGTAATAAAATCCATGGAAATTACTTCCCACTTCCATTCTGGAATTGGCAATGGATGCAATAAACCTGCTAGGTGTTGGTGTTCAACCTTCACCTACTGACATTTCATGCACCTAGAGATGTATTCAGCGATGTCCTTCTTCATCCCTGGCCAAAAATAATGTTTTCTTGTTGTAGCAATTGTTTTTTGATATCCCGGGTGACCGGAGTATGGAGCTTTATGGATTTCTCCATAACAATCCTCCTCAAATCTACCACATTTGGAATATATGCTCTATTCTTATAAGTAAGAAGTCTATCTTCTTCCAAATGGTATCCTTCATACTTCTTTTCAAGGTCTTGTTGCTGCAATTTGTCCTTTATTTGCATACACACTTCATCCTCAACAATATGGTTAACAATCTGCTGCCTCAAATCTGGTTGGCAAGTGCTAAGCGTTGCCACATGCATTTCATATACTTTCCTGCTTAGTGCATCAGCCACCTTGTTTTCTTTCCCTTTTATGTGTTTGATTTCAAAATCAAATTCACACAAAAATTCCAACCATCTAGCTTTCCTAGCATTCAAATTTGGCTGATCAAATAAGTATTTCAAACCAAAATGGTCTGTCCTTAGCTCAAATTTCCTGCCCATTAAGTAATGCCTCCACATCTTTAAAGCATGTACTATGGCTGCAAGTTCTAAATCATGAGTAGCATAGTTTTTCTCATGCTCCTTCAACTTTATCGACTCATAGCATACCACGTGGTTGTCTTGCATAAGAACTCCTCCAAGTCCTTGATTGCATGCATCGGTACATACCACAAAGTCTTTTTCTGGGTGTGCAATCTTCAAGATTGGTGCACTCGTAAGAAGATTATTCAACCGTTGGAAACTTTCCTCACATCTTGGTGACCATTCAAACTTTATCCCCTTCTTTTTCAAAGAAGTGATCGGGTTTGCAACCTTGGAGAATCCTTCAATGAACCTCCGGTAGTACCCAGCAAGGCCCATAAAAGATCTCACATCTGTCACATTCCTTGGACTTGGCCAATTCATATCGGCTTCAATCTTCTCAGGGTCCACAGATATTCCTTCGTTTGAGATGATGTGACCTAAATAATGAATTTTATCTTTATAAAAATCACATTTGCTTAACTTTGCATACAACTTATGCTCCCTTAGCAATTGCAATGTCATTCTCAAATGTTCTTCATGCTCTTCTTCATTCTTAGAATAGATGAGAATGTCGTCTAGAAAAACAAGGACAAACTTGTCCAAATACTTGCTAAAAACACTATTCATGAGACACATGAATGTAGCTGGTGCATTTGTGAGACCAAATGGTACCACCACAAACTCATAGTGTCCATACCTTGTCCTAAAGGCTGTCTTATGAATATCTTCCTCTTTGATTCTTACCTGATGGTAACCAGACCTCAAGTCGATCTTTGAAAATACCTTTGCTCCTCTCATTTGATAAAAAAAGGTCATCAATTCGGGGCAATGGGTATTTGTTCTTCACCGTGACTTTGTTCAACTGTCTGTAGTCAATACATAACCTGAGTGTTCCATCTTTCTTTTTCACAAATAGAACAGGTGCTCCCCACGAGGACACACTTGGCCTGATATATTTCTTTTCCAATAACTCTTGTAATTGCTTTTTCAATTCTAGCAATTCCGGTGTACTCATCCTGTAGGGTGTCTTAGACACTGGTGCGGCTCCTGGCACAAGTTCAATTGTAAAATCAATGTCTCTCTTTGGAGGAAGTCCAGGAATCTCATCAGGAAAAACATCCTTGAATTCCTACAATACGTGATACTCCTCCAACTTAAGAGTTTCATTCTCTGTTGCCTCCAAAACATGGGATGCATACAATTGACAACCTTTCCTACAAAACTTCTTCAACTGCATGGCTAAAACCTACCTAACAGAAGTCACATTTGGAATGCCTTTTACAACCCTTGGGTTTCCTTCTTCGTCCATGCATTCAAAAGTTTTATTGTAGCAGTCAAGTTTAACCCTGTGTGCCTCTAACCAATCCATCCCAATGAGAATATCATAGGAACCAAGTGGCAAAATATTCAGATTTTTATAAGTGAACAACCCTTCCATCTCTAATGGACATTTCTCTACCATTTCACTAACCTTTCTCTTGGTTCCAGTGGCTAGTTGAACTAATCATGATTTACTATGCTTTAATTTCTTAAAAGCACAAATCTCAACAATTTTAGGAGTGATATAACTATGACTAGATCCAGGATCAATCAGAATAGAAACAGATTGCTCAGCAATCCTACCTTCAACTTCAACCACAGTTGATTGATGATCTTCCTGGCGGTTGTCTAGTGCTGCATAGATTCTAGGGATTGTCCTCGCCACCTGACCCACAGTTTCAGCTCCTTGGATGTTGTGAACTTGATTTGCATTCCCATTCTGATGTGGATAGTTCCTAAGAATGTGGTCTCCTCCACAGCCCCAACATTGAAGTGGCTCTCTTGGCTCCTTTGGATCTCTTGGCTTGTCTCCCATCATCCTAGTTGGCTTAGTCATAACCTGTGATGGCTGCCTTTGCTGATTTCTGATATGAGGAGGTTTGAAACCTTTCTTCCTTTGGTCAAACTTCTCATTTTTCTTGTCCTTCCATGCCTTATGGAAATCAGTTTTTCTTTTGTTTTGATCATAGCAATACTTGGCTTTCCTTATTGCCTCCTCTAGAGTTCGAGGTTCATCAAATTCAATCCTATCTTTATATGACTGAGGTAACCCACTTAGAAAACACTGAATTTTTACCTGATCAGCTCGAATATACCTGACATACCTCAGTAGTTCCAAGAACTTGTTTGCATACTCTTCCATGGTCAATTGTCCCAATTTCATCTCATGACTCTCTGATCTTATCATCATAGTACCTGTCAGAGAGGTACTTCTGCTTGAAATATTTCTTGAACTGCTTCCACACAATCTTTCTTTCATTGATCTTCCTCACTTGCCTAATGTGATCCCACCATATAGATGCTCTTCCATTCATGTTGAAGATGGAAACCCTTGCCTTCATATTTCTAGATTAGTCTTGGACTTGGAAATAATTTCTCATGCCAAGAATCCAAGCTTCAACTTCTTGACCAGACTTTACCTCTTCATCAAATGTAGGAGGTTTTGCCTTCTTAAATTCTCCATGTGAATTGTTCTTGTGATGCCTCTTCCTCTTACTCTTGTGAGATGAAGAGCTTGAACCTTCAATGGATCCTTCAGAGTCAGATGATCCATTAGAAGAGATTTTTGGAGTATATGTTCTGTCTCTAGAAACTCTTCCTGAGCTATTGGTCCTCTTGCGGGAATTCCTCCTTGAGCTACTGCCACTCCTTTCTAGATTTGATGTCTGATGCTCAGATTTTATTTTCCTTTGGATGTCCGTCAAACTCTGCAGCATGGCTACATTTAATTGATTTTGTTCTTCCTGAGCTTTAATCATCCTTTCATTATCTTCTCTGCAACTTTGCAACTCCACCCTTAGGCTCCTCATGGTGGCTGCAATATCTGGGGGAGTCTCTCGATTTCTTCTCCCATTGGATTTTGTTTCAACATTCTCAACATGTATGTTTTCCCCCATGGCATCTGTCTCAGGCTCATAGGGATCTTGTGCATCATCCATGATGTTGATATTCTTGGTCCAACCAAGACCAAAACTTTCCAATTGCACTTATCTGGAATGTTGCTTTGATGTGACTATTATTCTGTAAAATGTGTTTATAGACACAATTGTTAGCTGCATTATAATATCATAAATTATTTGCATGTATGTGGGAAAATCCTATATTGACAATTTTGTCAAATCATAGACTTTCTCACAATCAACGACTGTCTCTAGGGGACGACGGGGGTCAAGGGGGCTTTCCCCCTTGTGGCCGCCACTGCAGGGAGGGTCGAGGGTAGTGCCCTCATTTTTTTTTTTTTTTTTGTAATTCCTTTGATTTCGCGCAATTGGGCACATAACTTTCATGGCAATTTTCCATTTTCGGCACCTAAAAATATCAGTGAAAAGATGTTGTATTTTCCCCATTTGGTGAACTTATCGAACTCTCCTCCGACCGTGTCGCAAATATTAAGGTTAAAATTTCCGCGGGTGGCACGGATCTTAACGTTAAAATTGTCGCGGGTGGCATGGATCTTAACGCTAATTTTGCCACCGTATGTGTCGCAAATTTGATGTTATTTTTGTCGCCGTGTCGCAGATTTAACGCTAATTTTGTCGCCGCATGTCGCAAAATTATCCTTAACTTCACCGTGGGCATCACAAAATTAACTTTAACATTGTCACGCGCACCGTGAAATTTAACATAATTTTCGCCGCAACATGCGCGTCACAAAATTTAACATAATTTTCACCGCAGCGTGTGCAGAAAGTTAACCTAATTTTCGTTGCCGCGCGCGCAGAAAGTTAGGCTAATTTTCGTTGTTGCAGCCTTCGGCAAAATTTCAAAAACACTTAGAAAAATTTAAAATTTTTCCTTCTTCTTTCTGTGATGATCATTGCTCCACAGGAGGTGACTTTTCCTCTGCAAACTGTTCAACTTAGCCCGTTTAGGCCCAACGTTGCAACTTGTGGTGATTAGAAAAAAGGGGGTCTTCCCTTGTAACTGTGATCATACTTGGCCCATAGAGGCCCAATGCTGTAGCCTATGGCTCTGATACCACACTGTCAATTCCCCTCCCATAAGACCGGGCTAGGAAGAGAACATGACACTAAATCCAGGAATCTAGCCCCATATCCATTAAGTAAAACTCATTGACAATAAAAGACATGTACATATGCATATAGTAATTAAACACAACGGAATTAAAAGCATCTACATATCTAACATACATTCAGCTTTTTCATGACAGTTATTAAATAAATACATTGCAGAATTTAACACAAGAGAGTACTTATCTTAAAACAAAGTAGTTCCGAGCAACCAGCTATGCAACTGCAACGTTCCACCCAACCATAGTCCAGTTGTGCCTATCAATCTCTTGATACAACTGCCACCCCCGAGCTGGGCATGATTTCTACAAGGAAAAGGGGAACAACAGACTCACACATAGCCAAAATACACCAAAATCAACCAAGCCAATCCATAGTTGGGTTTATCAGGCTGCTAGGAAATGGAAAGGAAGAATTGCTAAGCTAGTGAGCTCAACCACAGAGCTATGGATACCTCTACAAGATCTATCCAGCTTGGTTCCCCACAATGCCTACACACCTGACTCAAGGAAGTATTCCCTTCACTACTACACAGTCCCTCAGGCCATACCTTCCAATTCAGTGTTGTTCAAGGTGTGCAAAGAAGAGTAGCCATCCCTTTTGATCTTTCTGAGAGGTTACTCCCCTCACTAGGTTGATCAAGCCAATTCTGTCCACTACCACTCCAAATTTCTTGCTCACATGTTCAAACCAAAACAGGGATGCACAAAATAGCAAAATCACAAGTGTTGGGCATGTAGAAAAACGTTTCTACATTGGAATTACCAAAATGGGGTTTTCATTAGCTTCAGAAAAATGTGGGAAACCCAAAAACAAAAATGGAATATGGGGAACAACCCTGAGAGAGAAAAAATCGTTTTCAGAAAAACGCCCATGGACATTTTGGGGAAAAAACAACCTCCATAACAGCCCCAAATCGTGGTCCTCCTCTCCCAACCACTGTGCAATACAAAAAACGAGCTCCCAGCCATGGAAAAATGCAAGAAAATGATGAAAAACGTGATGGGGAAAGCCTATCTAGTTCAGATTGCGTGAGAGAGCAAAGTCCTTGGGTGAAAGATGGCTTTTGGCACCCTTTCGTGGGTGTTTTCTTTCCGAAGAAGCAAAAATACGAATTCCCAGGTTGATGGCTTGCCCATGCACGAAATTAGCTTCCATACCTCTTCATTCCCAAGGCATTAACTACCTCAACCAACTCTTGGAAGAATTAAATAATTGGGTGCATAAGTCAAAATGGGTAGTTGGTGGTTTATGGGTTTTCTCATGAAATTTGGCTTAACACTATTGGTTCAAGGGTTTGAATAATTTCCCTCCCTATTCCTTGTGAAATCATGCCCCCATCTCCTTGTTGCATTGCATAGCTAGTTGTGGGTATTTCATTAAAATTCGTATTTACATGATGTCTTAATTTACATTGTGCATGTCCAACACAAGAACCATAGGCATCTATTTTCAATTTTCGATACATAAAACGATAAATCGATGGCGGGGCCTTGGCCTTGAGCTCCTCACCATGATTTAATATCGATATTTACATCATTTACAATTCTAATGCAATAGGGTCAAAATCAGGATATTACAAACAACCTCTCGTGCTTTGCATGAGGTAGTAAGTAGCGTACCTTGTTTGATGTTTTTGTTGACATTGTTTGCAGTTGGATGTTTGTACCAATGATCAAGTGCGTAAAGTGATACACCCGTGAACCTGGTCTATAATCCGTGTATGTGTATCCAGTGCTCTTTGGTCCCTTTCCATCTATTGTAAGATATTCCCCCTGAACAATCATCGAGCCAATCGGAAAGATAATGCCTTCACTATCGGTTAATGATGCGAGGAGGGTTTGCTTCCCCTGGATGCATCGTGCCAACCAATAATTCGTCCCAATTGCACTGCTTGTCGGGGCGAAAACTGCGTAGATGTGTCCTGCAAAAATGCATTTTACGGTCATATTCCAACAAGTACTGACTTGATAACTTGGATTATTACAAAAACAAGGAGGGAACCAGGATATGCATGTAGAAATGTTTACCTGGCTGTACAAGATCAAATATATGATCATATTCATTTGAAATAGAGGATTGGCCTTCCTCTAACTAGATTGTTTCAACAACCGCACATGGTTCCACTACAAGTGATACATGATCCCATTCATCAACCCAATCCATTGATTCACACTCATTACACTCACAACTGCTGCAACACCCACAAAAGAAAGCAAGCTTCCACGTCCATATTTCAAATAAGGGGTTGTTTGAGCTTCGAACTGAATGAAATCCACGAGTGCCATGCACGGTACTACAACTATAAGAACGCGATCGATCTATATCAGCCACATGCCATAAATTTCTGACAACATGTCCTCTACTTGTTGGTTTGTACTACTTCATGGTTCAATCTGACATTTTTCCAGAGTCATCCCAAGAAGCCAAGCTTCAGCTTCTTGACCAGACTTTACCTCTCCATCAAATGTAGGAGGTTTTGCCTTCTTAAATTCTCCATGTGAATTGTTCTTGTGATGCCTCTTCCTCTTACTCTTGTGAGATGAAGAGCTTGAACCTTCAATGGATCCTTCAGAGTCAGATGATCCATTAGAAGAGATTTCTGGAGTATATGTTCTGTCTCTAGAAACTCTTCCTGAGCTATTGGTCCTCTTGCGGGAATTCCTCCTTGAACTACTGCCACTCCTTTCTAGATTTGATGTCTGATGCTCAGATTTTATTTTCCTTTGGATGTCCGTCAAACTCTGCAGCATGGCTACATTTAATTGATTTTGTTCTTCCTGAGCTTTAATCATCCTTTCATTATCTTCTCTACAACTTTGCAACTCCACCCTTAGGCTCCTCATGGTGGCTGCAATATCTAGGGGAGTCTCTCGATTTCTTCTCCCATTGGATTTTGTTTCAACATTCTCAACATGTATGTTTTCCCCCATGGCATCTGTCTCAGGCTCATAGGGATCTTGTGCATCATCCATGATGTTGATATTCTTGGCCCAACCAAGACCAAAACTTTCCAATTGCACTTATCTGGAATGTTGCTTTGATGTGACTATTATTCTGTAAAATGTGTTTATAGACACAATTGTTAGTTGCATTATAATATCATAAATTATTTGCATGTATGTGGGAAAATCCTATATTGGCAACTTTGTCAAATCATAGACTTTCTCACAATCAACGACTGTCTCTAGGGGACGACTGTCTCAGGGGGACGACGGGGGTCAAGGGGGCTTTCCCCCTTGTGGCCGCCACTGCAGGGAGGGTCGAGGGTAGTGCCCTCATTTTTTATTTTTTTTTTGTAATTCCTTTGATTTCGCGCAATTGGGCGCATAACTTTCATGGCAATTTTCCATTTTCGGCACCTAAAAATATCAGTGAAAAGATGTTGTATTTTCCCCATTTGGTGAACTTATCGAACTCTCCTCCGTCCGTGTCACAAATATTAAGGTTAAAATTTCTGCGGGTGGCGCAGATCTTAACGTTAAAATTGTCGCGGGTGGCATGGATATTAACGCTAATTTTGCCACCGCATGTGTCGCAGATTTGATGCTATTTTTGTCGTCGTGTCGGAGATTTAACTCTAATTTTGTCGCCGCACGTCGCAAAATTATCCTTAACTTCACTGTGGGCGTCGCAAAATTAACTTTAACATTGTCGCGTGCACCGTGAAATTTAACATAATTTTCACCGCAACGCGCGCGTCACAAAATTTAACATAATTTTCACCGCAGCGTGTGCAGAAATTTAGCCTAATTTTCGTTGCCGGGCGCACAGAAAGTTAGGCTAATTTTCGTTGCTGCAGCCTTCGGCAAAATTTCAAAAACACTTAGAAAAATTTAAAATTTTTCCTTCTTCTTTCTGTGATGATCATTGCTCCACAGGAGGTGACTTTTCCTCTGCAAACTGTTCAACTTAGCCCGTTTAGGCCCAACGTTGCAACTTGTGGTGATCAGAAAAAAGGGGGTCTTCCCTTGTAACTGTGATCATACTTGGCCCATAGATGCCCAATGCTGTAGCCTATGGCTCTGATACCACACTGTCAAGTCCCCTCCCATAAGACCAGGCTAGGAAGAGAAAATGACACTAAATCCAGGAATCTAACCCCATATCCATTAAGTAAAACTCATTGACAATAAAAGACATGTACATATGCATATAGTAATTAAACACAACGAAATTAAAAGCATCTACATATCTAACATACATTCAGCTTTTTCATGACAGTTATTAAATAAATACATTGCAGAATTTAACACAAGAGAGTACTTATCTTAAAACAAAGTAGTCCCGAGCAACCAGCTATGCAACTGCAACGTTCCACCCAACCACAGGCCAGTTGTGCTTATCAATCTCTTGATACAACTGCCACCCCCGAGCTGGGCATGATTTCTACAAGGAAAAGGGGAACAACAGACTCACACATAGCCAAAATACACCAAAATCAACCAAGCCAATCCATAGTTGGGTTTATCAGGCTGCTAGGAAATGGAAAGGAAGAATTGCTAAGCTAGTGAGCTCAACCACAGAGCTATGGATACCTCTACAAGATCTATCCAGCTTGGTTCCCCACAATGCCTACACACCTGACTCAAGGAAGTATTCCCTTCACTACTACACAGTCCCTCAGGCCATACCTTCCAATTCAGTGTTGTTCAAGGTGTGCAAAGAAGAGTAGCCATCCCTTTTGATCTTTCTGAGAGGTTACTCCCCTCACTAAGTTGATCAAGCCAATTATGTCCACTACCACTCCAAATTTCTTGCTCACATGTTCAAACCAAAACAGGGATGCACAAAATAGAAAAATCACAAGTGCTGGGCATGTAGAAAAACGTTTCTACATTGGAATTCCCAAAATGGGGTTTTCATTAGCTTCAGAAAAATGTGGGAAACCCAAAAACAAAAATGGAAGATGGGGAATAACCCTGAGAGAGAAAAATCGTTTTCAGAAAAACGTCCATGGACATTTTGGGGCAAAAACAACCTCCATAACAGCCCCAAATCGTGGTCCTCCTCTCCCAACCACTATGCAATACAAAAAACGAGCTCCCATCCATGGAAAAATGCAGGAAAATGATGAAAAACGTGATGGGGAAATCCTAGCTAGTTTAGACTGCGTGAGAGAGCAAAGTCCTTGGGTGAAATATGGCTTTTGGCACCCTTTCGTGGGTGTTTTCTTGCCCAAGAAGCAAAAATACGAATTCCCAGGTTGATGGCTTGCCCATGCACGAAATTAGCTGCCATACCTCTTCATTCCCAAGGCATTAACTACCTCAACCAACTCTTGGAAGAATTAAATGATTGGGTGCATATGTCAAAATGGATAGTTGGTGGTTTATGGGTTTTCTCATGAAATTTGGCTTAACACTATTGGCTCAAGGGTTTGAATAATTTCCCTCCCTATTCCTTGTGAAATCATGCCCCCATCTCCTTGTTGCATTGCATAGCTAGTTGTGGGTATTTCATTAAAATTCGTATTTACATGATGTCTTAATTTACATTGTGCATGTCCAACACAAGAACCATAGGCATCTATTTTCAATTTCCGATACATAAAACGATAAATCGATGGCGGGGCCTTGGCCTTGATCTCCTCACCATGATTTAATATCAATATTTACATCATTTACAATTCTAATGCAATAGGGTCAAAATCAGGATATTACAAACAACCTCTTGTGCTTTGCATGAGGTAGTAAGTAGCGTACCTTGTTTGATGTTTTTGTTGACATTGTTTGCAGTTGGATGTTTGTACCAATGATCAAGTGCGTAAAGTGATACACCCGTGAACCTGGTCTATAATCCGTGTATGTGTATCCAGTTCTCTTTGGTCCCTTTCCATCTATTGTAAGATATTCCCCCTGAACAATCATCGAGCCAGTCGGAAAGGTAATGCCTTCACTATCGGTTAATGATGCGAGGATGGTTTGCTTCCCCTGGATGCATCGTGCCAACCAATAATTCATCCCAATTGCACTGCTTGTCGGGGCGACAACTGCGTAGATGTGTCCTGCAAAAATGCATTTTACGGTCATATTCCAACAAGTACTGACTTGATAACTTGGATTATTACAAAAACAAGGAGGGAACCAGGATATGCATGTAGAAATATTTACCTGGCTGTACAAGATCAAATATATGATCATATTCATTTGAAATAGAGGATTGGCCTTCCTCTAACTAGATTGTTTCAACAACCGCACATGGTTCCACTGCAAGTGATACATGATCCCATTCATCAACCCAATCCATTGATTCACACTCATTACACTCACAACTGCTGCAACACCCACAAAAGCAAGCAAGTTTCCACGTCCATATTTCAAACAAGGGGTTGTTTGAGCTTCGAACTGAATGAAATCCATGAGTGCCATGCACGGTACTACAACTATAAGAACGCGATCGATCTATATCAGCCACATGCCATAAATTTCTGACAACATGTCCTCTACTTGTTGGTTTGTACTACTTCATGGTTCAATCTGACATTTTTCCAGAGCACCATCAAACTATGGATTCTGCATCCCGAATATGAGGGTTTGACATGTACCTCATCTCCTCCCTTCGTAGGGAAGTTTTGAGACATGCTCCAACCCCATCATGCTCTCCCTTTCCATGCTCGGTCTCAAAATAGTTCCATATGTGAAGCACATCATAATTCTTGTGCAAAATACTCAACCACTGGAATACACCTGCATTTTTGAACTACCCCGCACAACCATCTGACCATATCCAATGTTGATCCATCTGTATACCTCTCTCCTTCAGCTGATCATAGAAAATTCTGAAGCAATGATGCACATAATGCAGGCCGTGGCACCTGTCGGCACTGATGTAGAAGTTGGTCTCTTTCAATATTATCCTCATGTCATTGCTGCTCTTTGGTGCATGCCTATATGTGATATGGACCATTATGCTAACTTGGTATGAATGGTAGTATTGACTTTGAATCTCATTCTGTGGATGCAAGGTGTAGTTTTCAGCAAAGTCCACAACTGACAATATTGTGCCATTGGGAAAGGTTTCCCTGCACTGTTTGTACTGTTCATCCTACTATCTGCTACATCGACATGATGTACATACTACTCTGTATTTTGGTAGAATTCCTTCATGAAATCGCAAATTTGTACCTGGTGCCACAAAACCAAGGGCATTAATACAATGTGACATTTGCAATCTAAATATATATGTACAAATTCAACATGTACAGTATGAAAGTATGCAAAATTAGATTACCTATGACTTCACCAATGCAATTTTTTTGCTTTCCTTCGCACTATCTACTTGATATGTTATGTACTTGAAGTTCTGCATTTCTACTGACATCCTCCCAAATTCATGCTCCTCGGTTTCATGGATGCAACAGCTCAATAATGCAAATCCACTGCACCTAGAACATGTCCCATACAAACATGATCTTTTATAATATTTTTGTCCTTCAGGTCTTGGACACATTATGCTATGTATAAATTCTCTAGATGCATTCGGTGGTTGTAACGATAGGAATTCCTGCACAATGTTAGTATGCAAATCACAAAATATATGTCTATATGTATCATAGTACTCGAATTCTATATGGTATCTACAGCAACATGTGTTGCGATCAATGCAAATTCTAACATACCAGGGTTTGCATTTTTCAAAGGACCTTTGGCTCAAGTTCAATTGTGTGTGCTCATTCTATTTCTGTCGTGTCAAGGAAGTGCTTGACATAGGGTTCACACCCCTTAACACCTTTTCTCAACTTTAACACATCTCTTTGATTCGATGATGGTCTAGTGTTATCATGACAAAAATTTTGTACTAGTTCTTTAACAACATCAATAAGCTTCATGTCTGAACGAGGTAACCTACCAACAAAGGCCCAACAATTTTTTTGTCCTGGTGTCTCAAGTTTTTCTCCAATAGAAGAATACTTTTGAAGAGTCTTTCTATCTCCTTTAAAGATTTTACATGTGTGTGATAGCAGGCGACGTTGACTTGTGGATTTGTCTACGATCGATTCCGACAGTACACAACGAGCCGCATTAAAATCTTTTGTACGAGAAGTTTTTCCAATCAAATTAAATGCAGATTGTAGATTTCTAACAACATGATCGTTGGCCTTTGAACTTCTAACTACCTTTATTCCCGAACTTCTCGTAAAATGAGCTAGACAATGTAATTTTAACAAAGCCAGAAACAATTGACATTTTGCTGCATCGATTTTGGATTCAACAAATTCTTTGATTATCCTGCTACAATGGAAATCGATAGTGTGTTTGGGAAAATTACCTTCAAGTCCTGAAAATGAACTTTCATTCACATGAATACATCTAGGATTTCTTCGTCGTACGCTTGATAGTCAAGGCAAGGGAGTAGGAAAGGAAGTACGAGTCTTGTCACCAGTTTGTTTTGGCCCTTCGTTCACAATTTGGTCCTGCAAGGGAGTGTGTTCGACATGAGTGTGCTCTTCTTGGGGAGGTTTCCAATTCACAACATGTTCAACATCCATCCCTTCATGCTCGGCATCAAGCAAGATTTGATTGACTTCAACCACTTCGTCGTTGCTTGTTGAAGGATATAAGGCACTAACATATTGATGTCTATGGTTTTCCATGTACAACCTGGCCTTTTCTCTTATCTCATGGGCCTTTTCAGGGGGTGGCTCCTTTCTTCTAGACTTTCTTTTATTATTACGTTTGTTTCCCATATTCAATACATTTTTAACAAAACAACAAATAATGATATTAAAAATCACCCCTGCAAGAATGAACAACAAATAAGATATTAAAAATCGATGTGCATGATTATTAAAATTCGATATAGCAATTGATAATGTACAACAACATCTAGTGAGAATGTTTTCATATAATCTTAAAAGCTATTGAGAATTACATAGATATAACAACAACATCACATCTAGTAACTCAATTGGATGGTATTGGATGGTAGTATGGGATGTTAGTAGGAGCACATTTCCTACAAAAGGAGAAGCTCCTACTCACTTCATTTTCATGTTTTGGATGAGGGAAAATAGCCTCAAAAGATTACTTGAGTTTGATTCTTTAGGTGTTTGTGTGAGTTGTTTTACTGAAATCATGTGGAATTCAACAAATGTTTGTGTACTAGATGGAGTTCTGTGATTATGAAAGCTTATTGGTGGTCATGCAAGCAAGTTTTTTTTATTATCTTTCTGAAAGGTTCAAAGCATTTCTTGGCACATGTTGTAGTTTTTTCGTGGTAAGATGTTTTTATTGTCTATGTTGAAGATTAAGAAGACTAAAATACATCTATCATACAATTCATGAAGAAAAACTAAAATATATACAATTCAAACAATGTGAATGACGACTAAAATACATTTAACAAGAGGAAGAGGTCACCATACCTCAAGGATTATGATTGCTCTTTGCTTCAAATGTAAATGCTCTTTTGATGTATCCACTATATGTAAGAAGAATTCAAGTGTGTCCAAGCAGCATGAGAATTCAATCCAAGGATCCAAATAGAGTCCAACTGTTGTGTATTCAATCAAAGGAGCCAAATAGAGCCCAACTGGTGTGTATTCAATCCAAAGAGCCAACTAGAGCCCCAACTCTTGTGTATTCTATCCAAATTGTCAAAGAAACACCAAATGGTGTCTGAATTCACTCCAAGATGCAAATGGCTGTCGGACTGTGCATGAAAACAACGAAAACATGCTTGGAATAAGAGAAAATTGTGGGAGAAGAGCGCGGGTTATTTTCTGAGTTAAATGCTCAACAGGGATGCGCACGCGCATCTAGTGCATGCGCACTCCTGTTGAACGTTAAATAGTTTGGTGGGTAACGTTTACTTCATTAATTGCCAAATAAATTGATATGTTTCAGTTTGTTCCTAGAGCCCCTCCCCCATAAAGGCCTTTAGGCTCTCTTCTAAACATTAATCCCTAAGTGCATAAGTGCACAAGATGATGATGAGGAGGAGGGTGATGACAATGAAGATGATCATGATGCAGATGAAGATGATAAAGATGATGATGTTGATGAAGATGAAGATGATGGTGTGTATGATGAAGATGTTGAAGAGGGTGATGAGGATGATGATGATGGTGATGAAGAAGATGATGATGATGGAGATGGGGAAGGGGGAGATGACAATGATGGTGAAGAGGAGGACGATGAGGATGATGAGGATGATGATGATAATGAATGTTGACGATGAAGATGTTGATGATGATGATGATGGTGATGAAGATGATGACGATGAAGAAGATGATGATGATGATGATGGTGATGAAGATGATGACGATGAAGAAGATGATGATGATGGAGA